>CAMZMU010000049.1:42660817-43119511 GCA_947311845.1 Poa pratensis | reverse complement strand
AACAGAGAAAGAGACGGTGAAGTCTAAGGTCACCTCCAAACCAACATCTGGGTCTGGCACCCTGACTATCTCTTCTCCTTCAAGGATGCCACCGAGGTCTCCTCCTCCGGTGACACGCCGAACTCCTCCATTTGCCGCACCCGTGATGAGCACTGCTCCTCCGGCCGACGAATATGCTCGGAGACATCTCTTATACTGATAACCGGCCTGCTTCAAGCTCCGAGGCTGCTCAAGCCTTGGAGGCCTCGGTTAGGGGCATCGAGCAGGGCGGACCGTGGGGATATCCTCCTCTGCGCACTGACAGTGACCAGAGCCTCGGCTCCTTGGAACACTACAACGCAGACTGGAATTCTGCAGACGAGGTCTCCTCGGCCTCCCTAGCTGCTCCGGTAGGTGAGCACCCTGCGGGAAAGCGCCTGCGGCCGAAGCGTCACGACCTACAAGTCGCTGCCCTGCGTGCTGCTCAAAACATCGACGTAAGTCCTATTCTCTTTACTTTCATGCAGTATCTCATCTAATATCCACCATTCCCAGTCCCCGAGATTCGAGGTAAACTATTGACGCTCCGCCGGAGTTAAAATTGTTTGGCTTGAATCTCAAACCATTTTACCTTACTTTATCATGCACCTCGGGTACGAGTCCCCGAGACTCCTGTCGAGGCATACCCCGGCAACATTTTTCCAATGATTTGACTCCGAGTCCCCGAGACTCTTGTCGAGGTATAGCCTTTCTAACCGAGCTATGTTTTTCTTCCTTGCAGAATACTATGAACGTCCGCACGGACATCTTCCATACCCTCCTGTTTGACCACAAGAAACTCCACGACGAGCACAAGGCCGTCCTTGCAGAAAAGAACTCTTTGGACGAAAAGCTCCAACTAGAGAAAGCCGAAGTAGCTCGTCTGGTAAAGGAACTGAAGCGCATCACCGAGCTGCGGACGTCGGAAACAGAGCAGCTGCAGGCGGAAAAGGCCAGTGTTGTTGAAACAGAGAAGAAACTTCGGGAGGATGCCGCCAAGGAACATGAGAATGCGCTCCAGTTAGCCGAGGCCCGCGCCACCTCGGCCACCGAGGCTTATGAAGCCCTTCAAGCTTCGGTTAACCAGCTCCTCCCGACGCTGGAACGTATCAACAAAGAAATGGACGGTAAGCTTCTTGCCCCCCTTATCCTTGCTTTGTCCTCAACAGTACTGGCTCTTTGCCGAACTGTTTCTTTCATTATTAACAGGCTATCTTCTGCAGAGCACTTCACCTACACCCAAGTTTCGGCTCGCAATATCACTGATCAGCACAGGAAGAGGCGTAGCGAGACGAACCCCGCCTGGACCATTGAGGACCACATCGTGGCCATCAAAGCTCGGATCCATCCCTTGAAAACCATTGGGTCCGAACTCCTTGATGCAGGTGTGTCTGCTTTCCGAGCCTTGTGGCCTCTTGCCGATGCTCCCAATACTACGCCTGAGCTCGCCGCCAAGCTTCGTGAAGCCGAACAAAGACTTCGAGAGTGGCGCTCATCCTCGGCTCGCGCTGGAGCTGATGCCGCTCTCAAATTCATCATGACTTGGTGCGAGAAGCTCGACCTCGAAAAGATGGACACTCTTCGCCGAAATTCGCCCTGGTCCACGGACCCAATTCTCATCCAGCGGCGCGAAAAGATGGCTTCCTTCTTCGCTGGATATGCCAACACCAAGAACTTGAGCGAGGGAGACACCTACTCCGACGCCGAAGATGACGAGCCAGAAGAGGATGAATACGAAACAGAATCCGACGTCGAAGCCGAGCAAGGTGACGATGGTGACACCCGCGAAGCAGAAACCGAGGCTTCTCCACAAGCTGGTGCCGAGGTTACTGCCGACGTTGCCAGCACCTCCCAGGCTACCTCGGCTGCTGCCGACGTAATTCCTGATGCCTCGACCTGAACTCTGTTACTATGCTTGGCCAAAAAACTTCATTAAATCCCCGGTATGCCGGGACGCAGATGTAATCAAACTTAAGTAGTTCCTTTTGCTACCTCTGTTACTATCATGCTTATCCGAACCATGCTTTTCTAAGCTTTACGTCGAATCCTTTTGAATGATTGCTCGAGTTTACTTTCGTGTTTACTATGTTTGGCATTCTTTGCTCTTGACTACCTTTTAGGCAGATGCCAGTCGAGTCACAAGATTGTTGTTCATAGCATACAGTACTTGGTAAAATTCCGAGGTATGTTTCAAAGTCATCCGACATAAACGAAAGGTAAAGACAGGGGTTAGTAAACGACACATGCCGAACTATAATTTTGGACCGAGTCCCCGAGTTCATTTTCATGTCTCCCACGTTTTTTCCTCTTTGCTCTTGACTACCTTTTAGGCAGATGCCAGTCGAGTCACAAGATTAGTTTCATAGCACACATTACTTGAAGTTTGAGACGAGGTTCAAAATAGTTCGGCATATGAACAAAACTGACAAACAGAGATAAAACATAAGCACAAGAGCGAGGCAGTCCCCGAGCTTTACCTCGGAGTGCCGACATTTTTATTAAGGATTAACCGAGGTACATACATTGCGCCTTTCATGAGTAGAAAGGTCGGAGTAGAGCTACGTTCCATGGTCGCCTGACCTCTGACTCGGGGTTGTCCAGCCCATCTTCCCTTGGTTCCTGCGCATCTATAAGATAGTAGGAATCATTGAGCAGAGCTCGGCTCACAACGAACGGTCCCTCCCATGGAGGTGACAACTTGTGCCGGCCTTTCTTGCGCTGCACCAACCTCAGCACCAAATCTCCCTCGTGAAACACACGAGGGTTGATACTCCGGCTATGATAACGTCGGAGACCTTGCTGGTAAATTGCTGACCGAGATGAGGCCAATTCTCTCGCTTCCTCAAGCAGATCTACTGCATCCTCCCGAGCCTCTTTTGCCTCGGCTTCAGTGTACATTGCCACTCTGGGCGCATCATACTCGATGTCAGTGGGTAGCATAGCTTCTGCCCCATAGACCATAAAAAATGGCGTATAGCCAGTCGATCGATTTGGCGTGGTCCTTAGACCCCACAGTACTGCTGGTATCTCATCTATCCAACACCCCGGCGTTTTCAGCAGTGGTTCAATGAGCCGAGCCTTGATGCCGGCCAACACTAGAGCATTTGATCTTTCCACTGTCCATTAGACTCCGGGTGTGCCACCGAGGCTATGTCCAGCCGGATTCCCTTGTTCATGCAAAACCGAGCGAACTCTCCAACAGCAAAGTTAGTGCCGTTGTCCGAGATAATGCTATGGGGGTAGCCATATCGCAGAATAATCTCCTTCAAGAAAGTCACTGCTGAATGACCATCCAACTTCCGGATTGGTTTCACCTCGATCCACTTGGTGAATTTGTCCACCATCACCAATATGTGTGTCATGTTACCTCGGGCTGGTTTGAACTCTCCCACCATATCCAAACACCATACCGCAAACGGCCAAGTGATAGGAATTGTTTTGAGCGCCGAAGCTGGCATATGCGTTTGCTTGGCAAACTTTGGCATCCTTCACATCTCCGGACTATGGCCTCTGCATCAGCAAGAGCAGTGGGCCAATAGAACCCATGCCTAAACACCTTGGCCACCAGAGCTCTTGTGCTGCAATGATGACCACACTCTCCTTGGTGGATCTCCAAAAGCATCTCCTTGCCTTCAGCTGGCTCAACACACCGTTGCAACACCTCGGTTACGCTTCTTTTATAGAGCTCCTTGTTGATGATGGTGTACGCCTTGGCCCTCCTTTGAATCCTCCTAGCCTCGGTTGTGTCACTTGGCGTGCTTCCCTCCGTTATGAACTTCATAATTTGCTCCGCCCACTCCGGCACCGGGTGCAAAGGAAAAAGTTCCTCATCCACCTCCATTGGCTCGGCCACCATAATCTCCTCCATTATTTCCTCCACCATCCTGCGACCAGTCCCCGAGTCTGGATGAGCAGTCCCCGAGCTCTGCCACGCAGTCCCCGGGTCCGACCAAACGCATCCGACGTCTACCTCCATTGGAACAGGTCCGGGCTCTTGCTCCGCCGGGATGAAAATAGATTCGGATTCAGGAGAAGGTTTGATTGAAGGAGTTCTCAAGTGATTCAGGGCTACCCCTGGTGGTACTGCCTCTTTCGATGAACCGAGCTTTGACAACACGTCGGCAGCATCATTTTCTGCCCGAGGTATATGCCTGTACTCACACCCTTCAAAGAACCCGGATATCTTTTGCACATGGAACCGATATAACGCCATGTTGGCATCCAGAGCATCCCAAGTTCCAGAAGATTGTTGCACCACCAGGTCGGAATCGCCGAAGCACTCTACACGCCGGATACCGATCTCCTTTGCCACCTTGAGGCCATGGATTAAGGCCTCATACTCCGCCACATTGTTTGATGCTGAGAAATGAATCTGCAGCACGTACTTCAGCTGATCTTGCTTTGGCGAGGTGAGGACTATTCCAGCCCCCAGCCCGATCTTTGTTTTGGACCCATCAAAATGCATTTTCCAATAATTATAGTCCGGCCTGGGTGGCTCATACTGCATCTCGGCCCAATCACAAAAGAAGTCCGGCAACGCCTGGGATTTAATTGCGTCTCTTCTCTCATAATGTGGTGCATATGGAGACACCTCAATCGCCCATTTGGCAACTCGGCCAGTTGCATCTTTGCACCCGATGATCTCCGAGATTGGAGCTTCGCACACCACCGTCATGGGATGCTCCTGGAAATAATGCTTCAACTTCTTGACCGCCAGGTAAACACCATACGTCATCTTCTGGTAGTGAGGATAGTTCTGCTTCGAGGTAGAGATCACCTCGCTCAAGTAATACACCGGTCTCTGCACCGACCTGCCACCTTCTTCGCGCTCCACCACCACTGCCACACTTACAACTCGGTTTGTGGCCGCAATGTAAAGTAACATCGGCTCATTGTGCAATGGTGACGCTAACACCGGGGCAGTGGACAACATCTTTTTCAGCTCGCCAAACGCCACGTCGGCCTGCGGGGTCCATGTAAACCCGGTACTTTTCTTCATGAGCTGGTACAAAGGTAAGGCTTTTTCTCCTAGCCGAGCTACAAATCGGCTCAACGAGGCTAGGCACCCTGTGAACTTCTGCACATCTTTCAAACACTTCGGTAACTTCATGCTCTCAATAGCTCGGATTTGGCCGGGTTAACCTCGATACCTCGGCTAGACACCAGGAATCCGAGCAACTTTCCAGCCGGGACACCAAAGGTGCACTTGTCCGGGTTAAGCTTCAACCGATACTTTCTCAAATTCACAAATGTCTCCTCGAGATCCTCGAGGAGAGTATGTTTCTCCTTAGTTTTGATGACAATATCATCGACATACACTTGCACATTTTTGCCCATCTGAGAGTGCAGGCATTTCTGCATACACCTCTGATAAGTTGCCCCGGCATTTCTCAGACCAAAACACATGACACGATAGCAATACGCCCCATACGGGGTAATAAAAGCGTCTTTATTTGATCCTTTGGGTTCAGTGGTATCTGGTGAAAACCAGAGTACGCATCGATGAAAGATAACAGTTCACAACCAGCAGTGGAATCGATCACTTGATCAATCCGAGGTAATGGAAATGGATCTTTTGGGCACGCCTTGTTGAGGTTAGTGAAGTCAATGCACATGCGCCACACCTTGACCACGGCTGGCTCGTCTTTCTTCTTTTCCACCAGACCGGATTGGATATCCAGTCCGGATGCAGTACCTCCATTATGAACCCGGCTGCAAGCAACTTAGCCAGCTCGTCCAGCACCACTTGTCTCCGGTCGTCTGAGAGACGACGGGTCGGTTGCCTCACCGGTTTCACCTCTGGCCTAACAAATAAAGAGTGCTCTGCCAACTCCCTCGGAACACCTGGCAGGTCCTTAGCCGACCATGCAAAGATATCCCGATTCTCACGGAGGAAGTGACAGAGCTCGCCTTCCTATTTCTCGCCTAGCCCGGTCCCAATGATGGCCACATGCTCTGGGTGCTCCGGGTCAATGGGGATCTTCTTGGTCTCCTTGGGTACCTCGAACGCCGCAGTTGAGTCCGGGCTCATCAGTCCGGACAGGCCGAGCTGTGTTGACTGCGCCATTGCCACCACTTGATGCAGCTTCTTCTTCTCGCTGCGATCACCAAAGACTCGGCTAGGTTAGATCCCGCCGAGGCACACTGAATGCTCGCTTGTAGTCACCCGAGATGGATATGATCCCATTAGGCCCTGGCATTTTCATCTTCAGGTATGCAACATGGGTGGAAATCATGAACTTGGCCAAAGCCGGCCTTCCAAGCAGTGCATGGTATGCACTCTCCAAGTCCACCACCTCGAACTCGATACTCTCAACTCGGCAATTTTCCTTGGTTCCAAATGCTACATCCACCCATATCTTGCCCATGGGTGCACAGGAAACGCCGGGCACAATCCCATGAAAAGTACAACTGCTTGGCATCAACTGATTAGGCGAGATGCCCAATTTCACCATTGTGTCTCGGTACATGATGTTGATGGCACTGCCATTGTCCACCAGAACTCGGGTGAACCTCACATTGTTGGTAGGCCCACACAACGTTGGATCTACCACCAGGGCATACTTTCCAGGGCTCGGCATGATCCGAGGTGTGTCCTTTCTGCTCCAAGTGATCTCCTGCTCAGACCAGTTCATATAGGTCGGCACCACCGGCATTACTGCATTCACCTCCATGGCACGCCTCTGCACGCTCTTCTTGTCAGTTGGCTCGGTCACAAAGACCACATAGCTCGCATGAACCTCTCTATAGTCATTTCCGGGGTATTCATACTGCTGACTTGGTCCGGCACCATTGTTGTTGTTATTACCTCGGACATTCACACATTCACGGGTCTTGCTGCTGCAGGCCTCGGAAGAGGTGCAGTGGTTACGGGGTAACATTTGCTCCGGACAGATTAGGGTGGGACCTCGGCTGAAATCTCTGAGGTGGTGGTCCTGTTCTGATTCCTCCGGCCCTTGCCCCCTCTTCTCTGATTCTGCGGTTCCAGCTGCACTGCCGGGTTGAATGGTTGGCTGGCTTGCGCGGGTCAGTCGTATGGTAACAGCACGGACCATCTATCATTGATTCATAGGTCATGGGTGGCTCCGGTTCGGACTAAATGCCGGACCATTGATTTTTGGCCTCTGGACACCTCCAGCTCCGGGCTGATCCGGGTTCACCGCTGCAACTTGGTTGGAGGTATGGATAGTCCGGCTCCCTCCTCTTCTGTCCGAACTCCTGACGGTCATTACACCTTGGTCCGAGCCGGTTGTTTATTGGCTCCCTCCTTCTGTTACGTGCTCCTGCCTCTGCTGCTGGCTGCATCGGATCACCCAGGGCATAAGAATCTGCAACCCGGATTGTTTCTGCTAGGGATCTCGGCATATCTCTCTGGAGCCTCTGCCACAGCATGCTGCCATGTCGACAGCCATCTGCAAACCAGGAAATGGCCTGGCCTCTACCACTCCTTCACAGGAATTCCGAACATTGCTCCACCGAGTTAAGAATTCTCGGTCAGTTTCATGATCATCTTGCTTACATGCCGCCAGGAGCTGAGGTCGGTTTGGCCTCTTGTATGTACTAGCAAAGTTGCTGTTAAACGCCAGCTCCAAGTCTATCCAGGAGTTGATACTATACTCCGGCAAATTATTCAGCCAGATCCGAGCTGGACCTTCCAACATGTGCGGGAGATACCGGACCGCCCATCGGCGATTGCCCCCCGCAATGTGCACCGAGGATACATAATCTGTCAGCCAATCTTGTGGCTTGGTGCTCCCATTGTATGGCTTGGTGTTCCGACCTAACTGGAACTGAGATACTGGTGGTGGTGGCTCCTTCATGATCCGAGGTCCAAAACGCCGGACCAGGAGGGCCTTCCTCCTCCAGTTGCTCAGACAAGTAGTCTATCCAGCTTGTTACGGACATCGCCTGGAGCTAACATCCGACCTCCTATCCGAGGTCCCAACGCCCCATCCACTCTGTGGTATCCAGCTCGTGCCATGGCCGAGTCTCCATCATCATATCGGTCATCGCCTTGACCGACGTTCTGAGGTTGCTGAACATACTCCGGCTCTCGCTGATATGCCCCTGCTGCCGAGGTTGTTGCTGATACCTCGGGGGCGGAGGTGGTTTACCTCGGCCAGCCGATGCTGCTTGACCGCCGTTCTGATTTCCCTGACCGGAGTTACCCTTAGCCGGCTCGCATTGCCTGGGCCGGGGTTTCCCTTAGCTCGGCTAGCATTGCCCTGGCCCCCTTCTGCTTTGCTGCTAGGACTGGATCATACATCTGCAGCTGCTGGTTCTGACCCGAGGTGACACTCCGGGCTCGATCGGCTCCTCCGACGAGTGGAGACGAGGCTTGCCCCTTGGACACCTGACTGACTGGCCTAGCTGAATAAACCATCTCTGAATCACCAGCCCCGGCATTGCTCTGCGGAGAGCCTCATTCTGCTGGTTAGCCACATATACTAACTCATTGACTCGCTTCTGCTGCGCACGCCATGCATCTCCAGATAATCCGGATAGCTCGGCCCTGCCTGCCTCGGCAGCTCTGAGGTTCTTAGCAGGGGAACTATACACCGGCCTTCCAGTTGACACGCGACTCCACTCCTAGCCGAGGTGGTAGGTCGAGCCTCCCTGTTTAGCTCATCATTGAGCCCCTTGCCTCTCTGCCGCACCTCGGCTCCCCTATGTGTATCAACCGCTACCGGGGTGAAGCCATTCGCTGCATTGTACTCGCGCAGATCTCTATTGAACTCATCTCTAGCTGTTATCATTGCTACAGCCTCCTTCTGCAACAGGACACGCTTTGCCTCTAGGTCGGCCACAGTCACCACTATGTCCACCCTGGATTTACTGGGTCTGCCAGTGTATCCACTATCTCTACCAGGGTCGCACCTCGGCCCCGCAGCTCTGGGGTGCCAGGCAAGTCCTTCTCTAGCCTGGGCTTTGCAGATCTCACCTTAGCAACCTCGGCTGCCTTGGACTGGCTGGCATCTACTTTGCCAGCGGCGTCAACCGGACCTGTCACCATCACCTCTACGCAGCTCTCGGGGCGAGTGATGCGCCGACCTAAAGCCGCGAGGAGAGGAGTTTCGTCGTCCACGAGCACCTGCTCCGGGTACCCGCGAACAACCTCGACAGCAACGTACGTGACGAAGCTGCCGAGCATCATGGTGAAGCCGTGCTCGGGGAAGGGCTTGCCGGCGAAACACCCCGCGTTGTCGCTGATGAAGGTGAACTCTCCGATCTTGGCGACAAGCCCGGAAAGAACACGCTCGCCTGAGCCCGTCCGGATGAAAACTCCCTCCAACGCCTCAATCTGCCCCACGGTGGGCGCCAACTGTCGTGGTGGGATCACGGCAGATGCCATAGGTATGGCTAAGATGGGGCCGAATGGTCGTTGGGGGAATCCGGGGAGGGTTTATGCACTCAAGAAGTGCACACGCAAGAACACGCAAGAACACGAACAAGAACCAAGAAAGCAAGAACACAAAACACACCACGATGTACCCTGCTTCGGGGCCCTCTTGCGGAGGTAACACCCCTACTGCAGCACTATCCTAGTCAGTGTATAGCTCAAAGTGACAAGTACAAGCTGCTCCTCGAGCTGTATGATGATACAATGGTGAGAACTTGAGGTGGAAGATGATGACAAAGAGAGGAAAAGGCACTCCGAGCCTGAACCGAGGTCTCTCCGAGGTGTTCCGAGCTTCTCTCTCTCTCTCTCTTGATCTTCGATCTGATCCGTCCTCCTCTAGCAGGAGGGGGTGAAGCCCACTATATAGGCCAGCCGGGTTACCATTGTGCCCCTCGCAGAACACTGTTGCCATGCCTCTGCAACGGTCACCACCGTACCACCGTACCTCGGTCGGGGACAAGACGTGGCTTGCCCATCTCCTGTAGCCTAACGGCAGAGCTAGCATGTCCCCTCTGACCGAGACAGGACGTGGCCTGGCAGAGCTACCTCGTAGCCTTTACCCAGACCTCGCGTGGTCAGCGGTCGGAGACGTGCAGGCCCGCCGAACCCGGAGCACGCCTCTGCCATGCCCTTGACAGACGCTCCCGTGTCAGGCGCTCTAGTACCCGGCTGGAAGTGACAGGAGCATTGACTCCGGCCCGACCTACAGCCCATCACCTCGGTTAGCTCGGCGCGTCCGTGCCGTACCTTGGGTCTTGCGCTTAATATCTTTTACTAGCTCGGATCTTACTTCCTTCCCACAGCTTCTCCTGCACCCACAACACAAACCACCGCACTGAGGTAGTTAGGTCGGCAGAACATAGCTCGGACAGTGAACCTCGGCCCTGGCCAACAGTATACCTCGGACCCCTCTGGGCCAAAATAGGTCGGCCTGTATTCTCCAGGTCAAGATGAAGCTCGGACCTTCCCAGGCCCAAACAGGTCGGCCCTTTCCGTACCTCGGCACAACTTGGAACACCACCTTATGCCAAGCCTTGACCCTACCCGGGGATACTCCCCCGACAGGCTCACATCTGAAACACCCAAGTCGACGGCAGCCAGGAGCCATCGCCCTGGCTGGAGGATTACAAAACGGCAGTCTCCTGTCAGCGAGGCTCCACGACAACGGCAATGCAGTACATCCAGCTCATGCTATCAGGGACTGCGCGAGACTGGCTGAAAAGCTTACCCGAAGGCTCGTACGACTCCTGGGAAAGATTCCAAGAGGACTTCATCAAAAATTTCCTCGCAACATGTGACCGCCCGGCGACGTTCACAAAGCTACAAGCCTACAAACAGCGATCAGACGAGTCGCTACGAGATTACATCAGATGATGGTCAACCATGCGAAACTCCGTGGGTGTAGTATCGGAGGACAGAGCAATCGACGCGTTCACTCGCGGAGTCACCAGGCGCGACCTACGGGAAGCTTTAGGGCGCGAGAAACCAAAATCCATCGTGTAGCTCATGAAGATAGCCAATGAGTGGGCGGACGGAGAAGACCTAGTGCGAGAACATCACGAGTCACCGCGTGGCAAACGGCGACCACGACAGCTGGAACGGAAGAGATGGCCGAGACAGAAGACGCAAACGCAAATCTCACCACTACGACGACCAAGACGGAGTCGATCTTGTGGCGGCTGGCTATGTTGACACCCGCGATCGCGATGGGGGAAGCCGCAGCTCAGGCCGTCAGAACGATCGCGGCAGAGGCCGCCAGGATGATCGCCGCGACTTCGGACAACGCAGAGAAGGATATCGCAAACAGGAGTGGCGCAAGCGCCGCGATGACTCACCCGAAGGTTCGGGTGACCAAGATTTGGAGGAGGAGTGCAGATTTCACATGTTCAAAGGCCAAGATGGTAAGCTCCACTCCAGCCACCTCATCAAGACTGCAGAAAATTCACAAGGATGACAAACGCGTACATAAAACGCTTGCAACTGAGTAAGGGGATAACCGCAAATGGAGGAGCTCAACAGCAAACATTGCCTGTGCCTCCCTAGCCCCTCCAACCAGCAGTCCAACCATGGCAGGTGCGATACATCACCAAGCACGCTTAGATGCTCCGGCGATCCCAGAAGATCGCTACCCCCAGCCTCACGACCTGATGCACATGATACAGAAGGGACGTCCGTCCAACAGAGAGCAAAAGCTGATCACGCGCCAAGTAAACATGGCCGTCATGGCACCTCCGGCCGTACCCGAATATCTCAAAGGGTCAGAAACCAGCATCACGTTTTCCCGTGCAGATCATCCTCCAGCGGTGGTCCGTCTGGGGCATGCCGCCCTTGTACTCGAAGCTCAAATCGGTGGCTACGCTATGACCAAGGTCTTCATGGATGGCGGAAGCGGAATCAACATCATATTCGCCGATACGCTACGCAAAATGGATCGCTCAGTCGAAAACTTGCCCAAGTCAGACACCACCTTCCACGTGATCGTCCCAGGCAAAGCAGTTTTACCTCTCGGCACAGTGCAACTTCCAGTAATTTTCGGCGAGCCAAGCAACTTTCGCACGGAGTAGATCGATTTTGAGGTCCTGGACTGGAAGTCGCGGTACCACGCCATCTTGGGGCCCCGACATTTGCTCGGTTCATGGCGGTCCCGCACTACGCCTACCTCATGATGAAGATGCCAGGTCCCAGGGGAGTCATCACGGTGAAAGGCAACTTCCAGCGCTCCGACAGCTGCGACCGAGACTTCAACAAATTCTTAGAGATGTTCGGGATGAGCGAGCAACAGCAGGAACTCTCCATCAATAATGATCGCACCGTGTTCCCTGAAGCCAAGAAACAGGCACCCGACGCCGCTTTCAGTGCCACAAACGACACAAGGTCGCACCCAGCGCACCCAACTGACCTGTCTAAAACGGTCAACGTGTCATCAAGCTAACTCACGCACAGGAAGGCGCGCTCGTCGAATTCCTCCGTGAGAACTGGGAGATCTTGCCTGGTGTCCAGCTGACATGCCAGGTATTCATAGGGAATTCGCCGAGCACTCTCTTCAACTCTTTCCAGATGCAAAACCTGTTAAGCAAACAATGCGCCGTTTCTCCGAGCCAAAACGCAACGCTATCGGAGAAGAGGTCGACAGACTACTGGAAGCAAAATTCATATGAGAAATCAAAAATCAGAATGGGTGGCAAATCCCGTACAGGTTCCAAAGAAGAACTCGAAGATCCTTCGGATGTGCGTCGACTTCACGGCAATCAACAAATATTGTCCCAAGGACCACTTCCCCTTGCCGCGAATCGACCAGATCATCGACTCAACGACGGTTTGCGAGCGCTTATCCTTTTTGGATGCCTATTCAGGCTACAACCAAATAAGGATGAGAAAAGAAGACGAAGACAAGACTGCCTTCATCACACCTTACGGTGTCTACTGCTACACAACTATGCCCTTCGGGCTCAAGAACGCGGGTGCTACGTACCAGCGTATGATGCAAAAATTGCCTTAAAAGCAAATCGACGCAACGTCCAAGTATACATAGACGACATCGTCATCAAATCCAAAAAGGAGAGCACACTCCTCGACGACCTTCGCGAAACATTCGCCAACCACAACAAATACAAGATCAAGCTCAACCCTAAGAGCATCTCCACCGGGGGCCTCCAAATTCGTGTCCGGCACCCCCCAATGGAGGCCCAATTGGGGGGTGCCGGACATGTGTCCGCCCATGTTTTCGACCGCGCCCAGAGCGGTGCATCACAAACGTCCGCCCCCCAAACGCAAGCAAATCATCGAACACCTTGCGGCGGCGTATTTTATTAAACGAGATTTAACAAACTTAAAATATGAAATCTAAACGAGATTTAATAAACTAAATCTAAACCGCCGGCGAAGAAGATGCGAACCAAGCGCCGCGGGATCATCAAGAAACTTGCATGCCTCGATGATCTGGTTTCGCGGCGCGTGGTGACTCTGATCTACCCATGGCGGCCACCACGGCGGAGGGTGCGGCCGATGAGAATGAAAGTCTTCGGTGACCGTGACGCTGCCGTCGTCGTGGAAGATTCGTCTGCAATTGCCGGCGCAGGTGGTAGCGGCGCGTCGTCGTCGTCAGAATCGACCCTTTCCGGCGGTGGCTCCCGCATGCCGGCCGGGAGGAAGAAGCTGCCACGTCGCGCCTCGTACTCTGCCTCCACCAACCTGTCCCAGTACGGCGCCGAGACGGCGTACTTAGGGTCGCTTCGCTCCTCCCACGACATAGTTGTCCGACAGAGGTTGATGTAGTCCACGCGAACCTGCCCGCTGAGACGCGGCGCCACCGGCACGTTGATGATGTTCGTCACCCACCCCTCCGGTAAGGTGACGCCGGGCTCCAACGGGGTGTTGTTGCGGATGTAGAGCGCGCTTTCCTCCTCCGACAGCATGGTCCGAGGCGGCATGTCCGGAGGCGGCATGGTGGAGGCACGTTGGCATTGGCCATCTGCTGCTCCTGGTGCGGCGGCGCCGCTCCTGGGCCTCCCGTTCTTCCTGGGCGCGTCGCTCACAGCGTCGACACGCACGGTCCGCCGAGAGGCGGTCGCGGTAAAGGTGACCCTCTCATTCTTCCTGCGTCTCACGGCTGGCCGCCATGCTGATGGCGCGACTTGGGAGAGGGAGAGGGAGAAGTGGTGGTGTGGGGAGAGGAGGGCTGCAACGCGCCCGGGTTTTAAAGGCGGCCGGAGGAGTGGTTCGCCTGGCCACGCATTGACGCCGACGATGCGTGTGCAGGGCGCCGCCGCGGGCAGCCGCTGCGACTGCAGCACGCGTCGCTTCCGTCTGTGCCATGGGAACGGGCGCGGCGTTATTGCGAGGCGTCGCTTCGCTCTGCGCCTGCCTGGGAAACGGGCAGAGCGTTATTGCGAGGCGTGATGACAGGCGAGCCGCCGTCTCATCGCCTCGCCATTAAACGCGGCGCAACGGCCTCCTGCCAAGCCCAAGTTAACACGGGGCGGGGCGCTGTGCGTATGACGGGCGGGCCATCCCTGTCAGAAGCATGTCCGCACCCACGTCCGGCACCCCCGAGAGGGCCTCCAAATTTGGAGGCCTCTTCGGGGGTGCCGGACACGATTTTGCTCGGGGGCGACCCTTTGGGGGGTGCCGCTGATGGCGTTTTTAGCCGTCCGGACCCCAATGGGCCTTTGGGGGGGTCACTTGGAGGCCCCCGGTGGAGATGCTCTAAGAAGTGTGTCTTCGGCGTGCCAGCCGGACAACTCTTGGGATACCTTGTCTCAGCTTGAGGCATAGAGGCAGACCCGGAGAAAATACACGCGATCTTGACCATGCAGCCTCCGACAAAACTTCGAGAGATCCAGCGACTGGCGGGTCGAGTGGCGGCACTCAGCCGCTTTATTAGAAAACTCGGAGAAAAGTGTTCTATAAACTGATGAAGAAATCAGACACCTTCGAGTGGACGCCAGAAGCGCAGGCAGCCTTTGATGACCTCAAATGTGTGCTAACGAAGCCCCCAATCTTGGTGGCACCACATGAGCGCGAGTCGCTGTACTTATACGTCGCCGCCACTAATCGGGTCGTCAGCACCGTTCTCGTCGTCGAGTGCATAGAAGAAGGGCGTGCCCACCTCGTGCAAAGACCAGTATACTACCTCAGCGAGGTGCTCTCTACATCAAAACAGCGGTACCCGCACTATCAAAAACTGGCTTATGCTGTGTTCATGTCTTCACGCAAAGTCGCCCACTATTTCGCAGAACACCCAATAAATGTGGTAAGCGCAGCTGGGCTAAGTGACATTCTCACTAACCCGGATGCAACAGGAAGAGTCGCCAAGTGGGTCATCGAGCTGGGACCTCAAGACATCAGGTATGAACACCCAAAAGCAATCAAAGCACAAGTCCTACCTGACTTCACAACAGAGTGGACCGAGCTCAACTGCCCGGTGTCCCAAACACATCCAACTCATGGACCATGTACTTCGACGGCTCGAAGAAGAACGAGGGTGCAGGTGCAGGAGTCATCCTCATCTCGCCTCAAGGTGACAAACTCAAGTACGTCCTGCAGATGGACTTCCCCAAACCCTCCAACAATGAGGCAGAATACGAAGCTTTGCTGCACTGCATGCGGATGGCAAAAGCATGTGGCTGCAATCGGCTCATGATCTACGGCGACTCGAACTTGGTGGTGCAGCAAACTATGAAGACTTGCGACGCTACAGCGGACAACATGATTGCATATCGCGAGCTGTATAACACCATGGAAGGAAACTTCGACGGGTGCGAGCTGCGCCACATCGGGCGCGAAAGCAATGAAGAAGCAGACATACTCGCGAACCTTGGCTCAACAAAAGCACAGGTGCCAGCTGGTGTCTTCCTGGAGAAAATCGAGCACCGGTCCATCAAACCAAACAAAAGGATATGCCCTCAACTCCGACTGCTCCAGACGAAGCAAAGAACCTCGCACCCAGCATAGAGGATCCGCCAGTCGAAGTTCTCCTCATCGAACCAACATGGACACATCGCTTCCTAGCCTACTTAAAGCACGGCGAGCTCCCAGAGGACGTGGTAGAAGCACATCGAGTCATGCGACGCGCCAAGGCATACACCATAATCAATGGCGAGTTATACAAGTGCATCATATCGGGGATCCTCCAGAGGTGCATAGCACCCGAAGATGGCGAGGCTATACTTCGGGATATCCATGCAGGAACATGTGGACACCATGCAAGCAGCCGAGCCCTCGTTGCCAAAGCTTTTCGAGCAGGGTTCTATTGGCCTACGACCCTAAGAGACGCAGAGGACATAGTGAAAAGTGTATCGGCTGCCAAAAATCGCAACAAAGCCGCACGCACCTGCATCTGAACTGAAAACGATTCCCCTAGCTTGGCCCTTTGCCCAATGGGACTCGACATGGTGGGACCACTCAAGAAATCCTCTAAGGGAGGACACACTCACCTCTTGGTAGCGGTCGACAAATTTACCAGTGGATCGAGGCAGTACCCATCACAAGCTCGACTGCCGCAACGGCAGTCAATTTCATCAGGTCGATCATCTACCGCTTCGGGGTCCCTCATAGCATCATGACCGACAACGAGACAAACTTCACAGCAGAGGAGTTCCGCGACTACTGCAAAGACCAGGGCATCAAGCTCAACTATGCGTCGGTTGCGCACCCGCAGTCCAACGGTCAGGTCGAGAAGGCAAACGGGCTCGTATGCAGCGGACTCAAGAAACGACTCTTGGTCCCGCTCAAGAGAGCAGCAGGAGCGTGGGTCGAAGAATTGCCATCCGTCCTCTGGAGCCTGCGTACTACTCCTAATAGGTCGACTCAATACACACCGTTCTTCATGGTGTACGGTGCAGAAGCAGTCCTTCCGTTCGACATCCAGTTTGACGCACCCAGGGTCACTGCCTATGAAGAAGACGAAGCAGAGGAGGCGCTCGCAGATGACGTCGACACGCTGGATGAAGCACGCGACATCGTGCTCGCTCGAACAGCTGTCTATCAACAGAACCTCCGCAACTACCATAGTCGTCGACTGCGCACCAGATCCTTTGTGGTGGGAGACCTGGTCCTTCGACTGAAGCAGAAGAAGGTGCACAAGCTCGCCTCCCCCTGGGAGGGACCCTTCATCATCACCGAGGTCATTGAAGGCGGGGCATATCGACTGAAGCACGCGAAGACGGGAGAGCTCTCCCACAATCCCTGGAATGTTGCGCACCTGCGCCGTTTCTATGCTTAGACTGCTCAGTCACCAAATGTAATAGGCGATATATCGGATAGCTGCAGGTTTCAGACGTGCTCTTTTCCTTACCAGGGTACCTAAGGGGGCTGGAAGGTTTTTAATGAGGTGGCCTGCAGCTTAACTTACAAAAAGTGGAATACAAATTGATGTTCCTCTCATTCTTTCTTTATTTTTTCATAATGGAAAGACAATCTCTTTAGCCACACCCGAAGACTTGGAGGCTGCTGATACCCGATGAGCAAGTCTGGATGCCTGCACAAATAAACGGGATTAGGTTGAGACTCCAAGTGCAGAGTGTATAGTATAGTGGAAGACAGTTTTCCCCACGAGGGGTGACTCGAGGGTTTAATATCGAACTCTCGGGGAATCTGAAGTGGTAGATTTATCTTCTTATCCTTCTTTTGGTTACCTACAAAACAAGGTTAGATGTTTTGGTCCTCAACCTCACCTGTGGTTGTCAAGCACAAGGTGTAAGAATGATATCAGGATAGTTATGCAATGCAAACAAGAAATAAATATGCAATGATGGTGGATGCAATGATAAATGATATTTTTGGGTTTTTGAATGATGTATGCAAGATGAAAAGTATTTTTGTATTTTCGGATTTAATGATGGCTGAAAATAGAAAAGTGGTATATGGTGTTGGAAAGGTGTTTCTTATGATTAAAAATGGACTGGGGTTCATGGTTTCACAAATGCACTCTCTCTTTATAAAGTGGTAGACAATGGAACACACAAGTTAACATATGAGATTGCAACACAGGGTTTGATAACAAGTTACTTAGATATATGGGCATCACGTCCTAACATAGAGATCTTTTGGTTATTAACCTCTCTTATACTCCACCAAGATGCGAACTAAATCATAACACCTCAGTAATTAAGATAACTCAGAGTATAGCATTAAGTATCATGACATGAAGTGAAAATAAGAACATGCTAGATCTAGTCATGGAGTAGTGGCAATGGTCACACCCACATCCCCGGTAGCATGGTATTTTAGTTTATCCCTAGTGAGGTAACAAAGTAAGGTAAAGATACCAAAGTGGATCGCAGAACTTTCTCTCACGTTCACTGCACTAGCCACCCCCCGTTACTCCAACTAATGCACACGTTCCCCCCACACGCTCTCATAAACATGCTTGATCAAAACAAGTAGACAAGAACGGGGTACATAATATGCATCTATACTCATAACTGAAACAAACATTGCAATCTCAAACATATATTAACTCATAAAGATCCACCACAAAGGTATTACAACGGTGACCGTAATCATGTTCAGCAGCTCATACGGTGCTAATTAGTGAAGCTCAAGAGAGGAGAGATACATAAGTTACTTCCACAAACCCATAGTCCAGAGGTGGACTACTCCCTCTTCATCATGGAGACGGTGGAGAAGTCGATGGAGAAGATGGAGACCACGCCGGCAGCGCCCCGCCGGAGTTTTCCCCCTCCAATCTGCAGCTCCTGATCTCCGTTTCGGTGTTTCTGTGTTTGTGCGGCGCTCCTTCCAGAGAACGTCGGGGGACCTTTTTTATAGGCGTTTTTAGGTCAAGACGAAGTCGGTGGAGCGAAGATCGACGGCAACGGAGCCACGAGGCCCAACGGGTGGGTCCCACGCGGCCTGTACTGGCCGCGTGGGCCACCCGTTTGGCCCTCGGGCCTCCGTTTGTTGCTTCCTTTTTCGTAGTCCTTCTTCCTTCCAAATATTGACGCCCGTAAATTTCCAGGTGATTTCGTTGACGTTTGGGTCCCTGAAACATTAAAATACAAAACTAGGGTTTTCTGCCTGTGCAGGGTTAATTCCAAATAAATGGAAAACTATGAATATTCCCAAAATCATGATAAAACATTGATATAACCCTTATATGATGCAAATATGATTGGAATATAAGCAATTAAAGTGCAAAGTTCATGTATGCATTTTACATGCATCAACATCCCCAAGCTTAATCCATGCTCGTCCTCGAGTATGAAGATGATAAAACTAACATGGACTTTGCAATTTAATACTTAACAATGGATATCAAAGATGATTACTATTGCTACATATAGTCAAATGATTCATTCTTCAAAGGAGTAGCAATATGCAAATAGTTTATGAAGTGATATCAAGTATTCAAGACAAGGATGTTCATTGATAGTTCACAAAGTGTAACATAGTAGCAAGTAATATGGAACACATGTATGCATAATGATAAGTAGAACATCCTACAATGGTCATAGAGTGTAGATGAAAATCTGAATATGATAGGTGTACACTTTGGAAAGATGTATATGTGAGTAGAGGTAAAGCATGCATAAGTTTCATCCAACTTCCAAACTCTTCTACTTAAGTTAATGATTGCAATAAGGTATTCATTGGTGTCAAGCTCTCATTGCCCCTATCATAGCATCTTGAATGATTAAGGTTAAAGTGAAAGCAAATATGAGTAGTGTGCTTGACAAAGTAAAGGTTGATGTCTCATGCCCCTTGAATACAAGTACTACACCATGATTACTCAACTTAGGAAACAAAGCAAGTTCAAGTTATATATCATTGTAAGTAATAATAGTATCATCAAGAGCGTCAACTGGGGTACCTCTTGTCCCAGATATGGAACAAGCCCATATCAAAATGACAAGACAAACAAACAAATGAAAAATCTCAACACCCTTTTTATTTACCATTGGAATAGTTTTTATTGTAAGGTGTTCACAGAAATTCACCATAGTATGTAAGTAAATTTCCACCATGAATGATGCATGGCTTAGATTAGCGGCCCAGGCGTCTCTCTAACCATTTATACAAACTCATTTAACTACTTCATTTCCACCTCATTTCACCATGATAGCATCCATAACAAAAGTACATGATATCAACTAAATGAGATGAAGGAGCATGTTGAAAGCTTGCATGTGACAGCACATATGGGCTAACTCCAACCTCGAACATTTATCAAGCCACTAGCATCATAATCTTAATCACAATGGGTCATGTTTTATTATGCAAATAAAAGAACATTGTGCATCAAGTTCGTGAGAGCTATATAACCAATTTTTTCCATTGCAATCAATAACATAAACATTTTCATTCAGAGGTAAGATAACACAAACAACATGTTAAACATACTCGGAATAGCATAAAGCCAATAGGTAGATATGGTGGACTCACTGGAATAACTTTGGTTGAAGGTGTTGGAAACAAGTTTTTGCTTGTTGGAGTTTTTGGGCTAGCAAAAGGGAGAAAGTTGACCATCTAGATGCATGCATGAGTGTCCATAGAACTAACTAATCCATGTTAAACCAAGTGAAATAACAATCAGCACCAAAACATGAATAAGTGATAGCTCTACAAAAAGAATTTGCAAACTATTACTCATAAACAAGCTCATGAATCATGCAACTATATGTATCATTAAAAATCAAGTCAAACATCCCTTTTCCCAATCTTATAAAAGCATCCAACATATTTCAACCCATATTTCCAGTAGCTCTCTCATATATAATTGATAGTGTGGTGGTCTCTCAAGACTCAAACAAAAACAAAAACGACGCTCCAAGTTTATGCGATAAAGTGTTTCGATCGAAAAACAGAAGTTGGACGTGTGCAAACCGAGAGTGTGTAGGTCCAGCGGGGTTGTCTTCACATCCCCAAGCTTATGGTCTTCACCATCCTTGGATAGCTCTTGGTGCATCTCCTCCAATCCCTGTGAAAAAACTTCAAAACACCGTTTCTCCCATCTCTTTTCTGTGGGGTGCATTAATAGTGATAAACAAATAGGTTCCTTGCTGCATATAATCCTTGAACAAAAATTCATATGACATGTCCAGAAAGTATATAATGTTGTATGCCTACTCATAAACTCAATTGGATCAAAAAGATTCAACTTAAAAGCTCAAAGCATGCATCAAACAAAATGGGACAGAATCTGTCCAGAAAAACAGCAGCAGCAAAACGTATTTTTCTACCCTACCAAACTTTCTCGAAAAATTCCGAAAAATTCATGCATACAGAGGATGAAAAGTTGCAACTACAGTTCAAATATGAGCTCATTCGGAGTTACAGAATAAGAATTAAAAATCATACCGTGCACTGACTCGTGCAGGAATAAAATCTCCGAACGCTATAAGCAACTTTTCAAACCAAAAAGGGTAAAACTTGGCACTTTATTAAAAACTCCAGAACCTAACTAGACACAAAATCTCTTGTTACAGCAAGAGGACACAAAGAAAAATCACACACAAAAATAACCGGGTTGCCTCCCGCAAAGCGCTTTCTTTATAGCCATATAGCTAGGCTTCTTACTTGTTGTTTATTGTGATGAAGCTCATGAGGGAGCTTGAACTTTGATGGTTCCCTCTTCCTTGGAAAGTGTTCCATGCACTTCTTGTGTGGAAACTGAAACTTTACATTCCCTTCCTTTGAATCAATGATAGCACCTGTGGTACGAAGAAAAGGTCTTCCAAGAATAATAGGACTAGAGGTTTTATTCCCCATATCCATGATTAGAAAATCCACAGGCACAAAAGTCATATGTAACTCTACCATAACATCACTTACTTTTCCCAAAGCATGTTTAATAGAGTCATCAGCAAGTGCTAGTTCAATAGAGCATTTTTCAAGATTTTTCAATTCAAGCACTTCATATAGTTCTTTAGATAAAACAGAGACACTAGATCCTAGATCAAGTATGGCATGGTGTGTCTCTTTTCCAATAGTTACTAGTACCTTAGGTATCCACATATCCCCAAGCTTAGGTGGTATCATAGCCTCTTGGTTGTACCTAGCAATCTTTTCTTTCAAGACATGATTAGCAATATAAGAACCAAAACCTGCTTGGTTAGTGTTGATGGAAGGATCACTTGCAAATTTTTGTAAGATAGATATTAATTCATGCAAGCTACAATTTTCTAAGTCAAGCAAAGGATCCTTGACTTCATTAAGCATTTTAACTTCCTCAACTTTCTTTTCCCTATTGTATAGGTTGAATATTTCATAACGGTCATCAAAGACATCTTCAGGTACTTGGGCTTTTTCTAAACTTTCTTTAATTCTCACTTCCAAAAGCAAGCCATCAAGTAAATAGTGAGTATCATTAGCAGCAGTATTCATGAAGGAATCATCACATTCATTATCCAAAAAGACCCTAGAGGCTTCAGTCAAACCTCTATAAAACACATGCATGAGCATCCAATCTCTAAGACCATGTTCCATTCCAAAAGCTATGCCTCTAAACCTTTCCCATGTTTTCACTAGAGGTTCATCCTCTTCTTGTTTAAAGGTGATAAGTACTTGTCTTAGGTTACAAATCTTTTCATGGAACAAAATCTTTCAACAAAAGCAGCTTTTAAATTAAACCAAGTGCTAAAATTTCCAGGTGGCCATCTTAATATCCAATCTAAGGCTTTTCCACCTAGGGAGTAAGGAAAAAGCTTAATTTTAACATTAGCATGGCTCAAGTTTAACATTTTGCACCTTTCATCAAACTTCTTAAGATGTGGTATAGGATCTTCTTTAGGTTTCCCATAAAAACGGTGTTCATAAATCACTTTCATGATATTAGGATCTACAACACATTTCTCAACAGGATATTCATATCTTGGGGAAAGTTCTTAACACTAAATGGCCAAAAGGTTCGTTTCTCCATTTTAGCAAGTTTTTTTGGTATTTTTAATTTTTTATGCAAAACTGAAATAAATATGATATGATATGCAATGACACTAACAAAACAAATAAATTGCTTTGTAAGTAAAGATGGATAAGATGGTGCTCACGTAGGTGCAACCTCCCCAAGCTTAGGTGTTAGCACAAGTTGGTGACGTTGACTTTGTTGTGAGATGAATGCGATGATGCACACCCTTGGATAAATCTCTCAGCTACGATTCCCCGGCAACGGCGCCAGAAAACGTCTTGATACCCGAAGAGCAAGTCTTGATGCCTGCACAAAAAACGGGATTAGGTTGAGACTCCAAGTGCAGAGTGTATAGTATAGTGGAAGACAGTTTTCCCCACGAGGGGTGACTCGAGGGTTTAATATCGAACTCTCGGGGAATCTGAGTGGTAGATTTATCTTCTTATCCTTCTTTTGGTTACCTACAAAACAAGGTTAGATGTTTTGGTCCTCAACCTCACCTGTGGTTGTCAAGCACAAGGTGTAAGAATGATATCAGGATAGTTATGCAATGCAAACAAGAAATAAATATGCAATGATGGTGGATGCAATGATAAATGATATTTTTGGGTTTTTAATGATGTATGCAAGATGAAAAGTATTTTTGTATTTTCGGATTTAATGATGGCTGAAAATAGAAAAGTGGTATATGGTGTTGGAAAGGTGTTTCTTATGATTAAAAATGGACTGGGGTTCATGGTTTCACAAATGCACTCTCTCTTTATAAAGTGGTAGACAATGGAACACACAAAGTTAACATATGAGATTGCAACACAGGGTTTGATAACAAGTTACTTAGATATATGGGCATCACGTCCTAACATAGAGATCTTTTGGTTATTAACCTCTCTTATACTCCACCAAGATGCGAACTAAATCATAACACCTCAGTAATTAAGATAACTCAGAGTATAGCATTAAGTATCATGACATGAAGTGAAAATAAGAACATGCTAGATCTAGTCATGGAGTAGTGGCAATGGTCACACCCACATCCCCGGTAGCATGGTATTTTAGTTTATCCCTAGTGAGGCAACAAAGTAAGGTAAAGATACCAAAGTGGATCGCAGAACTTTCTCTCACGTTCACTGCACTAGCCACCCCCGTTACTCCAACTAATGCACACGTTCCCCCCACACGCTCTCATAAACATGCTTGATCAAAACAAGTAGACAAGAACGGGGTACATAATATGCATCTATACTCATAACTGAAACAAACATTGCAATCTCAAACATATATTAACTCATAAAGATCCACCACAAAGGTATTACAACGGTGACCGTAATCATGTTCAGCAGCTCATACGGTGCTAATTAGTGAAGCTCAAGAGAGGAGAGATACATAAGTTACTTCCACAAACCCATAGTCCAGAGGTGGACTACTCCCTCTTCATCATGGAGACGGTGGAGAAGTCGATGGAGAAGATGGAGACCACACCGGCAGCGCCCCGCCGGAGTTTTCCCCCTCCAATCTGCAGCTCCTGATCTCCGTTTCGGTGTTTCTGTGTTTGTGCGGCGCTCCTTCCAGAGAACGTCGGGGGACCTTTTTTATAGGCGTTTTTAGGTCAAGACGAATGCGGTGGAGCGAAGATCGACGGCAACGGAGCCACGAGGCCCGAACGGGTGGGTCCCATGCGGCCTGGTACTGTGGCCGCGTGGGCCATGCCCGTTTGGCCCTCGGGTCTCCGTTTGGTTGCTTCCTTTTTCCGTAGTCCTTCTTCCTTCCAAATATTGACGCCCGTAAATTTCCAGGTGATTTCGTTGACGTTTGGGTCCCTGAAACATTAAAATACAAAACTAGGGTTTTCTGCCTGTGCAGGGTTAATTCCAAATAAATGGGAAAACTATGAAGTATTCCCAAAATCATGATAAAACATTGATATAACCCTTATATGATGCAAATATGATTGGAATATAAGCAATTAAAGTGCAAAGTTCATGTATGCATTTTACATGCATCAGCTGCGCCGTGCAATTTAAATCAAAAACAAAAACTTGGCCGCACTCGAACACTCGGGGCTGCGCCGTACAAGTTAAATCAAAAACAAAACTTGGCCACACTCGAACACTTGGGGGCTGCGCCGTACAAGTTAAATCAAAAACAAAACTTGGCTGCACTCGAACACTCGGGGGCTGCGCCGTACAAGTTAAATCAAAAACAAACTTGGCCGCACTCAAAGACTCGGGGGCTGCGCTATGTCAAAAAATACAGAGCATTTGAACGCTCGGGGCTCGCCCCCATGCAAGCAAAGAAAATTTTGCAAACATCCACATGCTGCGGATGGCAATACACTGCAGCTCAACTTTATACAAACGTCATGCTCTAACCTACTCATCTGTTTCTTCCTTCGGCTCCACCCAGTTTTCTTCTTCTTTCAAAACTCGATGGACTATAACGAGCGCGTCCGCCTGGGTCGCGTCGTAGTGTTCCTGCATAGGCACGGGTCCGCCGCCAGGCACTGGTGGCGGGCCTAGCGCAATTTTCTTCAAGTCCAGGTGTGGGCGATGGGACCGAACAAATCCGAGTGCAATATTGGCCCTGCCAATACACTAGTACAGAACGACACATCGGATACCCCTCTATGGAAACGGCAGGCGTTAGGCGACGGAGAATCACGCTTTCCGCGCGGCCGGCGCGTACAAACCTGACATGGACCGCGGCTGGCCCGTCAACATAGGTAACGGAGAAAGTATTATCTCCGTTACCCATATTATTGGCAACGGTTCCCAATGTGCCTCCGTTTCCGATATGTGGTTCTATGGCAACGGTCATTCGATGTGTCCGTTTCCAATGTGGTCACGTTCAAGCTTCTTGGAATTTGAAGCGAAGCGAGTAAATGCCATGGCGTAGTGGCACCGCCCGCTACTCCTTAAAACCCCAATCCTTGCTAGCTCAAGACGCCACAGAATCTGCTCTCTCTTCTCTCTCTCTCTCTCTCTCTCTCTCTCTCTCTCTCTCGCTCGCTTGCTCCCTCCTACTGATTAGCGAAGATGCCTCGCAGCAACGACACACAGAAGCACACTGAGTCGCCGCAGGACAGTCCCCCCGTCAGCGGCGAGTCCGTTGAAGGACCGACGCCGGAGACGAGCGACGACGAATACGCCAACTTCCATGATCCCACCTTGATGCTGGGCCCGCCGAAGGTTGATTCTGATGAGGAGTCAACCGAAGAGGAGAAGGAGGAGGAGGAGGAGGACGACGAGGAGGACGAGGCGGAGGCGCCGGTCCCGAAGAAGGGAGCCCCGGCGACGGAGAAGAAAGCCGCCGCCACCGCCTCCGATATGCTGCCGCCGCCACCACCTCCAATGGCCCCCAACAAGCAAGGCCGTGAGAAGGACGAGGATTGCGCGGAAGCAGGGCGCAAGAAAACAAGAAGTAGCTAGTAGTAGTTCTATAAGTTCTCCATCTGTAATTTACTTTATTATTATTAATATGTACTGCGTATATAATGTAGTAATCACTACTATTAATATAAGTATCCTATAAGTGGTTTTCTCCATATACGAAAATATTATTCCAGAGAGTAGAAGAAATTCCACAGAGTGGGCGCGTAGGTCCCACACCTCAGTGGAAGAAACACAAAGGAAACGGTCCTTCTAAAGAACCGTTTCCTATGTTTTACCTATATATATGGGCGTACAGAGCAAAATCTAACACTCGCTCGTTTCCTCACTCTGTCCCAGTATGCTAGATCTGTTCGTGGCGGCGGCTCCTGGCGTTGCGGCCATCGCCGGCGCCGTGGCGGCGCCGTCTCCGCCCAGACGACGGCTATCACGGCGAGGTCTTCGCCATCTCCCCCGACACGGCGAGGTCTTCGCCATGTCCCCCGACACGGCGAGGTCGTCGCTCTGTCCGCTTCCTCTGCCTCCACCACTTCCGGATCTACTAGATCGATCCAACGGCGACGTGAAGAAGGTATCAGATCCACTCTTTGATGTAGCTAACTTGCCTATTGTGTACATGATCTAGAGCAACTAGTTGTAGTTTAGCTGACTTGTTGATAGTAGTTCAGTTCACATCCGGTAGTTCTATCTAGATAATTTCTTGATGTAGTTAACTTGCCTATTATGCACTTGCAACTAGTTGTAGTTTAGCTAACTTGTTGATAGTAGTTCAGTTCACATCCGGTAGTTCTATCTAGATAATTTCTTGATGTAGTTAACTTGCCTATTGTGCACTTGCAACTAGTTGTAGTTTAGCTAACCTGTTGATAATAGTTCAGTTCACATCCGGTAGTTCTATCTAGATCATTTCTTGATGTAGTTAACTTGCTTATTGTGCACTTGCAACTAGTTGTAGTTTAGCTAACTTGTTGATAGTAGTTCAGTTCACATCCGATAGTTCTATCTAGATCATTTGTTGATGTAATTAACTTGCCTATTGTGCACTTGCAACTAGTTGTAGTTTAGCTAACTTGTTGATAGTAGTTCAGTTCACATCCGGTAGTTCTATCTAGATCATTTCTTGATGTAGTTAACTTGCCTATTGTGCACTTACAACCGGTTGTAGTTTAGCTAACTAGTCCATGTGAAAACAGGAGTCTATTTCGATGACACTGCATAAAAAAGTCGGAGACACAGAACAAACAACGAACACTACTCAAGACAGTAGTGTTTGTTAACTTTCCCATAATGTCCTCCAATTATATACATAGGTCAGTATACACTAAATGCTACTATATACTTCATATTATTGTGTTAAATTGTTCGTTCTATCTAGTAGTGTCAGAACTAACATAAATCCTTATTTACATTTAGGGATATCAAGCTGTTCCCTTTCAAACTCCACCATACATATCCACCGTCGCTATTGTGACGTTTTGGTACACTGCATAAAATACTTTTTTAAGTAAGAGTGTTTTATACAGTGTCGCTGAAATGTCACATCGGTGACGTATTAGATTAGATTTCGGTGACACTGCATAAAAAATCTAGAGCCGGTGGTGGCCTCCATGGAAAGGATGATCATTGTCAGGCATCCTATGAAGCTGCTGACATCGCAATATCTTGTTGACAAGTCGTGTGTTGGCTGCTCTGGTTCATCAATAAGAGCCACCTCAATACATAGGTAAGATATCGTTTCAGTTTGCTTAAATTCATAGTGTATTTGTTTTAGCATATGTATTTAACAATTGTAACTCTATTTACTAATGTATAGGGTCCAAAACTTCAACATCCTTCTCTCAAGAAGTTGAGATAAGAAGAGATTGCTAGAGTGACACCTGCGAGGATTGTGGAAAAGGATGTAGGAAAGAAATCATATATTCTTTCCGTCATTTGACTTGATAGGCTTAGTATAGATGAAATCTGTTATCGTTTTACCTCTTATGTTTGTCACGTCTTGTGATGCAATTGTAAAGGTTAAATTATGATGGAAATGTAAAGTTACATTGTGATATGAATGAAATCTATTACCGTTTTAGTATTTGATCTTGTGCTGTGAGATTTTAAGTATCTAGTGGCATTTGTAAACGTGGCATCCTATAACCGAAATATGAGAAATGCTCAGTGCAAACGGGTGGATTGCAAACTCCGTATCTGATGACGAAAAACTAAGGAAACAGAGGTCTGCGCACAACCGTTGCCAAATGGAGACCTCATCGGAAACGGTGTTTTTCCTCCGTTACCGATGAGGGCCTTCACATCAGCCATGGAGGCGGGGACACGGACCCTTTTTCTGTTGCCGATGGGGTTTTTGGCCCGTTTCCGATGTGTCGTTCTGTACTAGTGATAAGTTGCTCTCGCACAAATTTCTTGATAGCCTTGCCCGCGCGGAACCTCTTCAATAGCTCTGCCAGGCTCTGGGGTTGCTCGTTCAATAGGAACAAAGAATGATGCACTCGACCCAGGGCTGACCTGCAAGTCTCTAGCAAAATAGCCGCGTGCCAGGAACGATCGAGGAGCTTGGCTAGCACGAGACCTCTCACCCTATCTGACCAGAAGGGGTGAGTGGAATACTGCGGGCTAGCAGCATAACCATCCAGTCGATCGCGCAACCGTACTTCCTCCGTTAGCTCATCAAAATAGACACCTACACAGATGCAGGCAAAATTATCAGAACAAGCAAAGCACAGCAAGCCTGTGGATCACTTCGGGTAAACTTACATTCCAGCTGATGGTTCACACTCTCCAACTCTGCAAGTAAGAAGGTCTCTCGCTCAGTAGCCGGTGAGGGCCTCGACTGAAGATCCGCCAGCGCACCCTTCGTATCCTTCAGCTCTTGCTCCATCTTGGAAAGCTTTAGTTCAAGGAAGTCGATGATCTTCTGGTCGTTAGGGCTTCGCATGTTCGTTCGAGAAGCAGTGCTCCCAGATGAAGGACCGGCTGATCTACCAGGTGCTCCAGACTACAGAAAGTAACACAGACATAAGATCGCCATAGCAAGACACCAACCCCCATTTAAACAGACTCGGGGGCTGGTCGATTCAAAGAAACACTCACAGCTCAGAGCATGCAAAAGTAAAGGGTAAATGTTTGCAAACATCCAAATACGGCATTAGGATTCATTACAACGCAAAAGGTGCAAAAGGGAGTCGACCTCACTACCTAAGAGGTGGACTCAGACCTAAACCTAAGAGCACGAGCTGCGCGCTCGGCAGCTTCAGCAGCGCGCTTCTCCATCATGGCCACCGAGTCCCTGGCCAGTTGCGCTGCTTGCTCCCTAATGGCACTCAGCGGAACTGTCGGCATCTCAGACTTCTTTGGAAAGCCCGCCACAACCTTCGAGTAGTCGCAAGATACTCTGTGCATCAGCATCAGCATGAAGACGGACTCCGAGCCACATACCGTTTGTGCGCGGGCGAAGTCCTCCAGAGCTGACGAGTCGGGGCCAAAGAGCTTGGCAAATTCTTCGATTGAAGCAGGAGGGGTGCCTCGCGGGAAGATTCTTTTGTGCAAGGCAGCAAAGGCAGCCTTGGATTTGTCGAGAGAATCCTTCGCCCGACGCACAGCAAGTCGAAAGCGCCGACAGCATGCTCGAGCGAGTCTTCCTTCCCTTCACCAGCAGGATCCAAGCCAAGAACACATGAGAAGCAGTATCAGCAAAAATGTAGAGGTTGTCACCCTCTGCTTTTATTCAAAAAGAGCAAAGGTTACCTTCAACAACATCGGCCAAAGCATGAAGCCGATGCACTTGCATACTCTCGGCATCCTTCACTCGCTTCAGCTCTGCTCGCTGAAGGTTAAGCTCCTTTTCGAGCTCTCCCACGCGAGTGGACGCGGCCTTCTGCTCCTCTGCACGACAAGGCAAAGCATTCATTTGGAGTAACAAGTTATATGCTAAACAAAAAGAAAGTACAAAACAAAAGTTCATACTCTCCGCCTGCTCCGCCCAAGCTCGAAGCTGGTCTCGCTCCTGCTCTATCTGCACGAACGAGGTAGCTGCTTCCACCAACAGGCGGTAAGTAGGCTGCCAAAAAGAAAAGGCAAAAAGACAGAGGTGTCAAATGCAAATCAAGTCTATGCCCAACTATTCTAGTTACCCATAGCCTTGGGGGCTACTCCAATCGGGAGCGCTGTCGTGCACCTGATAAAGCAAAGGATGACGATGCAAACTTACGTGATCTTGAGGCGCAGAGGGAGCGGCACCCGAGGCAGCAGGCGGGTACTCTGGAGGGTTCGGTGGCGCGCGCGCAGCAGCAACCGCATGTGTCTCTGCCCGGGCTGCCTCGCCAGTCGATGATGACAGAGTCACCTCGGGTACAGTCGAAGGGACTTCGGCTGTCAGAGGCTCCTCCATCACCGGGCTGCACAACGAAATTCACAACACATCAAAATGGAAAAATAAGGGAAGTGCAAAAACAGAGAGAGGCACAGCAAAACTACAAATGTGTTTACCTGTCATTGTCGTCGCCCAGAAGATTCTCAAAGTCCATGAGTGTGCTGAACCCAGGAGCATCTTCGGGGAGATCCGACCGTAGCGGAGTCACCGCCACAGGCTCATTCACACCGGGAGACAACGAGCCTGAGTCAGCAAGCTCGGTGGACTGCTGTTCAATATGAGTGCTGACGGCAGTCGATGTGGCCTTCCTCAGCCGACGTTTCTTGCGCCCTCGCACTTCTTCCTCATCCTCCTCTGACTCAGACTCCGCTGTTTCGTCAGGGGGAGTATGAGCAGAGGCAAGGGAAACTTCCTCCGTGTCAGGCTCAGCCGACAAAATCTCCACCTCCGAAGTTTCTTCACCTTCTGGAAGGGGAGGCAGGCAGACGAAGGAAGGATGACCCTACATATAACAAGCCAGTCAATTACAAGCTACAAAATCGCGAAAACTCGCAAGGCAACAAGCATAAGGTAGTACATACCTCGGGCAGCGGGTGCTCGCTGTCGTATGCAGCAACTGGGCAGTCGAGAGGGCACAGGTCGTTCTTCGTCAGCTTTGTGATCCCTCGCACCCGTGTCTCCACAGCCCCTGAAGATGGTAAAAGCTCTTGACCCGCCAAGCGCGTCGGGTCGAGTGCTCCTTGAAAATCCCACATAGGGTGCGCTCGCACCCGTAGCGGTTGCACGCCCCTCTTGATGAAGGTAGAGATCAAGTGTAAGCCGCTCACCACGCGGCCCTTGGTTTCCATCAGATCCTCAATCTTCTTCATCAGAGGCTTCGCCTCAGCTTCCTCAGCAGCAGAAGTCTGGTGTAGCCAAGCTCGGGTCTTCACCAGAGGTGCATGGGCATCAAAATCCGGCAGTCCTTCTTGCTGGGTGGTGAAGTAGAACCACTTCTTGCGCCAGTTCTGCGCGGACTCGACTTGCTGGATGTCGAAGTACTCTACCTCCTTGCGAGCCTGGATGTTGAAACCACCAACAACATAAACTCCGGCGGAGCCGGCATTCCTCTTCACATTGAAGATCTTCTTCCAAAGACCCCAATGTGGGTGCACGCCCAAGATGCACTCGCATAGCACGACGAAAACGGCGACGTGCATAAGGGAGTTGGGGGAGAAATCATGCAGTTGCACCTTGTAGGCATACATCAAGGCGCGCAGAAAATCGTGGATAGGGAAAGAGAAGCCCCTAACCACGAAGTCATGGAAGCAGACGCGCTCGTTCTTCCGAGGTTGAGGACTAACCTCGTCGCCGGGGACGCGCGTTGGCAGCACATCAGCGGGCGGGAGCAAGACGTCCCGCCGGTATCCTTCGAGTCTCGACGTGGTGATGTTGGACCTCGTCCAGTCACCGGCCCTTTTCACCAACAGCGCCGCGGTGCTCGTGTTGGGCGCGCCTTCCGCCGCGGCAGCGGCACCGGCGGCGGTTTTCTTTCTCTTGTCCCCCTTAGCCATGGCACCTAAAAAAGCGCGAGCAAAAGAGCAAACTGGAAGCGGAGCAATGGCTGGAGCGCGAGGAAGGGGACGAAGAAAGGAAGCGGCGGCGGGGAGGAATAGCAAGTAAATAAATTAACCCTGCCGTTCCATTATTTATCAGCAAATGCACATCCAATCCTCTCCATTAAAGGCAGATCGTGCAAAGCACTGCAAATCTGGCCGTACACGTGGCAGCATCAGAGAGCAACCGTCGCCGGCCACTCCCTCAACTACGCACGGGAAACAAGGAGGCCATCATCACGCACGCCCTGAAAACCACGCCAGAGCGGTGAATTTCAGTCTGAGCGGCACCGTCATTGGTCAAACACTGCAGAGTGGGGCCCACAGGTCATGTCCCATCAAAAACCGCAGAAGCGTGTCATCGCCGGTCAGGTGGCACAGTCGCCATAAAACGTCATCCCTGATATTATTTGAAGAGGCGTTGAAAACAAGCCACAAAACATTCGACTGATCCAAAGAACAAAAGCGCATTCACTCCCATCGGGAGCAGGTCGCAAATTCGTCGACTGTCGCATAAAGTGCAAAAGATTTGAGATTATCCTCAACTGCAAGCAATTTAGCACAATCTCTGGGCTACTCCCATCGGGAGCGCTGTCGCGCACCCGATAAAATTTTGACATGAGTAAAGCGTGTATGGTGCACTCGAAATTCTATTGATCCAGCTGCTTAGCTGACAGCATAAAGAAAGTCACTCAAAATTTTCCCAAGATGTATCTTCGATCCTTGGAAGTTGTACGCGTAGTGCATAGGTAAGACCCGCCGATCCGTCGAGTGGGCCGGGACTCATACCTACTACGTTCATCCTGTAATTTACCATGTCCGACGACATGAAGAAAATCCTAGCGGACGCGTTAGGTACCCCCAAAACTATACTGCAGATTGATTCTATAAGACCTCCGTGGCCTGAGTTAAACCTGACCAGTTTGTTCCGGATTCGAGTCTGGGGACTCGAGTCTGATGTAGGCTAGTAAGATTTTGCCCAAGAGCAGTCAACTGGTCCCGATCCGTCGAGTGTACCAGGCCTACTATGCCATTATCCCTAACATAACTATCACAAATGACAAAACTGCTGGTGAAACGCCAGTCGACTTATTACCGACTCCTAAAAGTGTTATCACCACTCCAAAAGATATCGACTGACTATGAGTATTGGTGGTTGATTTAAGACGTGCACTGGCAGAGGAGTCCCTGCCTGAATCTTCGAGTCAACCAGGCACTCGGGGGCTACTAATGCGGGCCTACCCTCCGGATACCCCACTATGAAGATACCTGGTGCACGTACAGGGCAAGGACTCGAGTAAAGGCCCACCAAGGGATCAAGACCGACGTCTATCTCGTGAGCCCACGAAGGAAGGAGTGCTCTCCAAGTCAAGCGTGGCATAGGTCGGTTTAGACTTTCCATACATGTAATCCTAGTCGGTTATGATCTCCCAAGACCCAGCCTCCTATATAAAGACTGGGAGGGTCGCCAATCAAGGACACGCAATACCTTAGCCATCAAACCCTAGCGAGATTGACATCTCGCCGGAAACCTTGTAACTCCATTGTTCGCATCCATCAATAAACAGACAAGCAGGACGTAGGGGTGTTACCTTCACACGAGGGCCCTGAACCTGGGTAAACCTTGCTTGTCAGCCGTAGGAACTACTAGCTCCACCAAATCTCTCTCCCGAAACAACCATAGGTGCCTAACCATGGGATTTGTCGAGGCTGACCCTCGACACCAGTGACCAAACATATTAGCCACACTGGTTGGTGGAGATATATTAGAAGTAAAGTGAATATGTCTCCAAATATTCCGCAGAAAATGACAAGATATAAAAATATGCTCTACCGACTCACCGTCTTGATAAAACACACATCTCTTACACCCAATCCATCTTCTCTTAATCAGATTATTTGGTGTGTAAGACTATGATGTGAAGGAACCACATAATATTTTTAATCAAAGATATTTATTTAAGAAAGGGTATGTCCATGCATATAATCAGAATACATGGATTTTAATAGTGAATTGCCCATTAGTACTTAATTTCCATTTGAAACAATCTTCTTCAATTCAAAGTGAGACACTCATTAGTTTCTCGACAAGTTTCTTCCAAGATTTCCAATTATCACCCGTCAATATCCGGCTATTCAATATTTAAATGGTTATTTGACATCATTGCCGCCACCAAACCATTTTTATGGCGTGCAAGGTTAAACAAGGATGGGTACTGAATTGCGAATGGCTTATCACCTAGCCAAATATCCCCACAAAATCGAGTATGGGGGCAATTGCCAACCACAAGCAATCTTCGTGCAAAGAAATCATTTTTAACGGATATAATCCCTTTCTAGAAGGGATAATTGTAGTTTTAGGTTCGGTTTGTGCTAGCATTTTACCTTGTAAATACTTATAACAGAGTAATTCTTGCCAAACACCCTCTTCTCATAATATCTTAAAATTCATTTGCTTCATAAACATTTGTTTTTAATATCTAGTACACGAATACCCAACCCATCTTGATCTTTAGGATGACAAACCATGTTCCATTTGGTTAACCGATATTTTTCTTAACCTGATCACTCTGCCAAAAGAAACTAGAGAGAAAAAAGTCATGTCCTTTCGCACACCAACGGGAATTAGAAATAAAGAGAGTAAAAACATTCGTAAACTTGTGAGAACTGAATTTGTTAAACAAGCCAGACCCCATAAGATAAAATCTTACCATCCCAACATCGTAGCTTTTTTAAAAAACAAATCTTCGATTACTTTCCATTTTGTATTTAGTAATTTTTGGTAGTGAATAGCGATTCCCACATTCTTGAAAGACAAATTTTCCAGGGCTTATTAGTTTTGTGCCCCGATTTACTTAGCTTTCCTCGTGTGTGCCCTACTTCCATAGTTTTCCTCGTATGTGCCCTACCTGGCTCCTTCGAGGCCCGCGGACGGCCAAACGCGCAGTTTCCGTCTGGTCAATCCCCTTTGACAGTCACTTGGCCTGACTGGTGGGGTCGGCCTAGGCAGCTCCATTTTGAATCGCATCCTTCTGGTCAAGCTCATTGGACCTGACTAGTGGGGTTGGCAGGGCAGCTCATTTTGAATTGGACCGTTGCTAGGGCAGCTTATTTTGAATCGTCGTCTTCCCCCTCCCCCCAAATCCCGATCTGACCCTAGCCACCGCCATAGTGCCGCCCGCCCTGCCCCGCCCCGTCCGCCGGTGGTGCCCTGCACGTCCGCTTGGACGACGCTGAAGGGAATCGTGGACAGAAAACAAAAAATTTCCTACCGACGATAACCTTAAATTAGCCAAGAACTATACTATGCAGATATACTAATACGGAGGAGATCAGAATACATACCCTTGTAGACCGGAAGAGGGATTACGTTCCCACACAAATGTTGTCGGTGGAGACGACGGCGCCGACCTCAGGGTCGTGTAGTGGAAGAAGACAGCTCCCAGCACCAAACAATGATGCCTCGCGGTTCCACACACGTACGGTGTGGATGACTGTAACACCCCAAAAATTCGTACCTAATTTTAGTGATATTTTCTGACACCTGAAAAAGTTTTTCTCTTTTTCTTAATATTTCTTCAAATCTTTTGAGGATGATTTGACTTGGGAAATTTCTCTATCATAAATTTTCCAGTGATCCACGAACCACTCCATCCCTCTTGATAATTTTGATGCTTAGGATTCCTCTCGAAAATCCTAGCTCTAAATATCGATCCTTTAAAACACTTTGTCCACCTACCAAAGTGAACCCTATTTTCTTAGCTGGAAAAATTGCACCAAAAATACAAAAGATTTCCCTACTCCTAGAAAGAAAACCCATGCAAAAATCTTGCATACTCCCATGCAATATTTCCAAGTTTGGCATTAATTCCAGAAATGCCATTTTTGATCCGAGGATGTTTCGGTCAACCTTTGCAGCTCCAAAACTTCTCATAAATTCAGGGGAGGAATCATTTTCCATTCCCAACACTTCTCCTTTTGGGACCAAAATTATTTGGTCAGCCTATCGACCACTTCCTTTGTAAGCTGAAATGGTGCCCTTTTGAGATCTTCAAGCAAACCTATACCTACACAAATCATATGACCATGGGACTTGGTCACCTCGACCACATTGTTCATAGACAACCAAATCCAGAAAATCACCTCAAGGTGAAGTGTGAAAAATCACTTTGCCATGACCATCCATTGTGTCCATTTTTGGACATCTTGTCGAAACCCAATTCACCAGTACCCATTTGAGCTCAAACTCCATAGACACCCTCCTTATGCCACAACTACTCAGTGGTAATTTATTGGGATTTTTCTGAGTTGAGGAAGGCCGCTGTCATTTCATCGAACACCTTGTCTGTGTTGGGGGTTTCAGAAAACTTGTGTTGCGAAGTGTGGAGTTTTTTAGTGTGGCCGGTTTGGTTGTGTTGGTCTTGTCCTTAGGAACTCAGTGGTGGAAACAGTTTTCCATTTCGTGCTCCGAGTCACCGGGAACGCGACGATGTAGCCGTGTCGCGCTCTGGACGTCCCGACGCACGCTTTGGCGTGGCCTAAACTTGCTTAAACCCTCACCCTGCCTAACCTCGATGCTGCAGTACCACCTCGTGCAGAACTATGCATCCAGCACGGAAACCCTATCCCCTCCTCCTCCTCTCCACTGTGGCCAGAGAAACGTCAGTCGTGACCTCGGCGACGCGTTAATGGCCGAGCGGCCGCACACTTAACTCTCCCTCCCCTGTGGCTATAAGATAGCCCGAGCCTCCCCTCTCGCGCTGCACCCCGCTCTCCACTCCCCCCTGTAGAAGCAGTCGATGAAGAGGAGCGTGGAAACGAGCTATTCTTGCTCGGCAGCCGTGGCCGAGCCGGCGAGCTCGCGCGCAACACGCAGGGGCCGTCCCCGCCGATGGTGTCGCCTCTCCCTCGACGGGGACGTCCGCTGCCGTCCTCGGCCGGCCCGCCGAGCCACCTGCCGCCGCCGGCCGGTCTCTCCCCGAGCCGCCCGTGCCTCGCGCGCGGCCGAGCATGTCGGGCTCGCGGGCGACGCACAGGAGGTGTCCCCGACGCCGAAGCCGCCTTCCCCGGCCACGGTACGCCGCCGCCGCTCCGCCCCCGCCGTCTCCCGGCGCCTCGGCCCTCCTAGCAGCCGCACCGACGAGAGCCCGAGCCGCTCGTGCGCTCCTTCGCGCGAAGAAGACGGTGGAACAAGAAGCTGATCGTTCACTTTGAGCTAGCTAAAGGCGTACTCCCTGGTTTACGCTTTCCCTTATGGAAACATATTATCAGGAAATTCGCGACCAGCCCAGCCCAGCTTAGTTTTGGCCCTTTTTTTCCCTGGTGAGCAGCAGATAGCTATCCGTCGCCCTGCAATATCTTTTGAACCGTAGCTCCGTTTGGAGTGATTCAATTTCCTAAATTCATATTTTGAAGAGATCTATCCAATGGACTGTCTTTCCCATTTTTCGAATTAGTTGATTTTGTGACCTATATTTATGTACTGTATGTTCCTCCGTGGTTTAGGCGTTCTTCGGGATTCCAAACTGCGGCGAGTCCGAGACTTTCCGAACCATCTGGAGCCCGTGTTTGCAGGCAAGCTAACCACTTGCTATGACCAATCTTGCAGTGATGTTTGTTTATTTGATTACATATTATCATGCCATGTGTGTGTATGTGTTTGCTTGTTATTCATGAACTGTGCGTCATGAGATATCATTTCTTTGACATTTAATTTCGTAGAGTTGTGGTGTGTGTCTGGGGGTACCACTCCCCATTCCCGAGGCGATGGACTGGGGAAACCGCCACAGTCGAAGGAATGGAGGAACGATGCCCCTACTAACTTTTGTAGTTGATCTGCGATGGCGCTGGTCTGAGGTATCTCCGCCACAGTCACCCGATCGACGCTAACCAACTGTGCTAACTCTTGTAGTCGACACGTGATGGCGCTGGTCGGAGGTATCTCTGCCACAGTCGTCCGGTTGACGCTAACCAACTGTGCTAACTCTTGTAGTCGACGCGTGATGGCGCTGGTCGGAGGTATCTCCGCCACAGTCGTCCGGTTGACGCTAACCACCTGTGCTAACTTCTTGTATTGATCTGTGATGGCGCCTTAGTCACCCGGTCAATACAAACTAACTATTGCTTGAAATATTGTGTTGCTAATGTCTTGTCGTTTGATGATATATTATTATGATATTATGATTGTTGTGTTGGACTGAACATCTGTTGTTTGGACTTGTTATAATGAAACTTGATTAAATGAAACACCCCTCCAAACATCGATAGGGTCAGTCCATAGTGCCACTAATCTGAACATCGAAAGCACTACCACTGTCGCTCATATGGGCGGGCCGTGGCCTATGTTACCTATTGAGCCTCCTTTGATGCTACCATTTTGGCAAGACTAGTCGGTTACCTTTGTGGTCGGGGCTAGTCTTGTGAAGGTTCCGGAGCTAGGCGTCGCTCATCTGTTGGGGCATGCCGGATTCGCTTCGTCATAAGACATGGTCACAGGGAGATGTCGGTAGCTATACAGGGAGTGTCTTGGTAGAGTGAACGGTCATGTGAGTGTATATTGCTGTGTTCGTCTTAGGGATGATGTCCTAAAGTACCGGCTCAGTGTGGTGCACTTAGATGGGTGGTAACTGCAGCCTCTCGAGAGTGTCAAATCTGGATGTCTAGCCTCGTTCCAAGGTTATGGAACAACAGTTCAGTGTTAGTCACACTGTGTGTCTTTGTCGTGTCCGGAGGTTAAACTTAAGTTCTGTTTGAAAGAATTAATGAACGACCTGACTCCACTTAATAAACAATAAGATGATGCAGGGAATGTTACTTGAGATGACAAATGTGATAAGGCCAGTGGGCCTAGCAGTGGTGACAAATGTTATAAGGCTAGTGGGCCTAGCAGTGGTGACAGATGTGATAAGCCTCTTGAGGCTAGAGGCCAGTTGGCCTAGCTGTGATAACATGAGTTGTTGTGTTACTTGGTACCAACTGGTACACTCGTTTACTCGTCACAGGTAATCTCTTTGTGTGATTGCCAGTACACGATCCAACCCCACCTGGCTTGGACTCTGTACTGGTGATACCCCCGTTGTCTGCTTAGGCTATATTTTGCTTGTGATGCCATGCTACCATTATGTTATCATATTGGTCTACCTAGAGTAGACACTTGCCAGGTTGTAGGATTTTATTTCCAATGGATATCTTGTTGCATGATTGTTGGACCGTTCGTGTCAAGTGGTTATTCTTACGAGTACGTCATTGTACTCACATTGGCTATTCAAATGGCTAGATTTTGGGCGAGGATTCAGCTTCTACCTTAGCAGGACATGGAGCAAGAGCGTGCTAGGATCAGTAGCCCAGCCAGATGCTGTGGAATGGAGCCGCTCCAAGCCGTTGCCTTGGCCGTCTTCCGCTGCCAGTTAAACTCTGTCCTAAGCCATGCTTGGCTTGATATTTTTGTCATGCCTTGATGGCCTTGTAAACCATTTGTAGCACTTCTTGTGCCTGATTGTGTAATGATTTCATTATGTTGCACTGTCGTGACGTGTGGCCAGATATCTTGGGCTGGCGCACGGGGCGACCGCCTCTCTGGTGATATGTGCCAGGGAGGGGTGTCACAGACGTGGTATCAGAGCACCAGGCTGGCTGTAGACTACCCTAGCATGGAAAACCCCGCCTTACTTTTGCCCGACAGTGAGCCCGATGGATTTAACCCATCTCGCCTAACCGGCATGGCTGGTGTCGGCCCACAGTAAGGTGCAGTAGGACTTGTCCCATTCCCTGAGAGAGGCTCGCCGGTTTCTTCCATGAGAAGGAATCGACACAACCCAGTTTATATGAGACCCCAGTCCTAGCTGCCATTTATCCCCACCCTCGCCTGCTATCCTTAGCAACCAAACTCTCTTGAGGCAGGATCCCGCAAAGGAATCTCGCGTTCTCATCTCATCCTACACCCAGAGCCAGAATAATCCGATGGCGAACCCCAAGGTCATCCTGGAAACCACTACCGAGGATCATGGCGATTTCCACTGATGCTTTGGAAGGTCGTCTGTCATCTTCTTGGTAGGCCTGCTCGCCCTCGATATGTGGTGTTCGAGAACTCACTCTCGCCTGCCGGGAGTGAATTTCGAGCAGACGTGCATGTCGGCTCGTGTCCGTTGGGCACAAGTCAGCCTTACTTGATCCAAGGTAGGAGATGCCCACTCTTAATCAAGCCATCCAGGTAGCAGCCTGGGAAGGTCTCGTCCGCCTGCGGTACTCGGAACCGGCGATGGCGAAAAGTCGAGCTTTCCACTTTCTCCCAGCCAGACCCCAACATGGTGCGGAGGCTATCCAAACTTCCATTAGAGAAGAAGTCGACCCTGCCGTAATCACCCTGGTCACCTACGGGGCTGCAATGACAAGGTTCAGCCATTCTCTGATGGATGAACTCATGACCACAAGGCGCAACCTTGGTCGTGCTCACCTGCAACTGTGTCGAGCAAGGAACCCACCAACCCTCAACCATGGGCAAGCTCGGGGTACAGGACTCCCGTTCCCAGATGATTTGCTGGAACGCAGCCTTGATGCATCTGTGACGCAAGCACTAGCCCGAGTTCAGCAGCACCCCCAAGAGCGAGGTATAATCCTCGAAGGCGTGCCTGCAATTCTCCACCCCGCGAAAGATGGAGATGTGGACACCACTCTTCGTCTCGGCCATGCTCCACCGACTACCAGAGGCCGTCAAGCGGAGTAGAACCCATGTTTAGTTAGCCTGAGTGGCGCTTGTATGTTGGTAGGTGAGAAGCGGCGAGGTTGTTTGTTTGTTTTGTTTGTTTGTGTTGTGTTGGCTTGTAATGTAAGTTGTTGTATGCTTTCTGGTTGATGTCGAATCAGCCCGGAATAAAACTTGGTGTTCTGATCCTCTTGTTAACCACTTGGTTGACACATGATGGAATGTCATGCCTTTTCTTCAGTTAAAGGTTTTGAAGAAATGACAGATCACTTAAAACAGGAACTGTATATGTGAACCCAGATGCATATGCCCACCTGAAAATTAACCCAAACTTTGAATGCCATTATTTTCTATTACGAAGGATATTTTTGTGTGTGTTGCACAAGTTTAACCATTATGTGGAAAGTATTTGAGGAGACACTGTAACCACGGTGCCCGGCTCACTTAATGTTAACTCGTGTGTAGGTTTGGAAAACCACCTGCTTGGTGTTATACATGCTTCCTTACTTGGGACGGATCATGTGCCACACGCAAGAAAAACGTTTTTGTCAAGTGTTTAGTAGCTCTTGTGTACTTGTTAACCAGTATGGTTGAAATGATTATGCCATACCAATGCAAATGTTTTGGACCATAAAATGCAGAGTTATTTTCTCAAAATATATTTTCTCTGTGTAGCAAGTTCTTCTATCTGTATGCTAGTACCTCTGCAATTCTATCTGTGCTGAAAGACCAAATTTTGGGCAGTTGAGAAAATTCGGATATGCAAATATTGTTCCAGTTCACCAGAGGAGACAAATTTGATACATCCACTAAGTTCAGTACAGAAGGGAAATTTCAGAAACGAAGGATACAAGTTCTACTCCAACATAGAACACCACAACTACCTCAGTGCAGATGCAAAGGCACCCTAGAAATTCTACTCCCTCTCACGTTCCGCGGCGTTGCCAGAAGATGAGCCTGGCTCGCCCGAAGCCGAGTCGCGAATCGCGCGACGGCGACGGACGGCTCGAGCTTCCTGCTCACCTCCAGCCGGAAGAACGGCAACCTCAGGAACCGGCGGCGCAGCCTGCCCCTCTGCCGCAGCCTGCCCTTCCGCCGCAGCATCACCACCAGCGCCAGACCACCAATTGTACAGGCCAAAGATCAGGAAGACCACCGCCGCAAACAGCAGTCCGCCCACCACTGAACACGAGATCCCGAAGAGCCCGATGATCAAAGCCTGCTCAATGAATCCTGCGCCCTCCAGCATCTCGTAATAGGCTTTGAAGAAATCATGAATCAAGTCCATGGTTGCGATGAGAAAGAGAGGATTTCAGAGCTTCAGATTTATAGCCACTCCTCGGCACCGCATCGCGCGGGAAATGAAAGGAATCGCGAGCAGTGCTCGCCTAATGGCGCAAAACCATCGATGCTCTGTTTCCCAAAGCCGTGATGGGCGATGCATCGACGGACCACATGCGCAACAGTGCCGCAGTGGAGTGCTCCCCGCACTCAAAACCAGCAGTCTACGGAACGAGAGAGAGCGAGGAAGAAGAAGAGAGAAAGGAAGAAGGAGACTGCCAGGTGGACCCCGGTCCCAGATGTCAATGAGTAAGCAGATAGCCTCCATGTGCTTCTATCATTTATTCAAGACCGTATCCCTAGCCTTTCCAGCATCCTTTAGGGAAAAACCCTTACAAAATGATTTTTGGGATAACCCTATTCCGCAGTGTCTGTGAGCCAATTATGGGTGCATAGATATTTTCTTTTAAGAAGAACCCCTGTCTTTTTCAAAATCTATGTATGCATGAAAATGGATATACAGCTTTTCTAAAATAAAATCCTAGACTTGGAATATGATTGACGTATTCCTAATCCTTTTGTTTTCCCAAACTTGAGGTAATTTTTGCCTAAGATAAATCTTTGGTTGTTGTTTGATAGTTTGGTTGTAGACCTTGTTTGATCTTGCCATGTTTGTGTCTGGTTGAGCAAAAACCTTAGATTTAACTTAATAAATATGCTAGTAGATCCTATGTTGATTGATTGTGTGAGCCCCTTCCAAGATATCTTTGAATGCATTGGGTATGGTAGAAATATCATAGTTTTAAAAGTATCTGTTTTAATAAAAACTAGCTGGGTGGCCCGCGCATTTGCGCGGCTAGCGTTCATAACAAAAATACTGATGTGTAATGTCTATTTTTATGCTGCATATTATATTTTTAAGCAATTTCAGATATATTTAAATGTATAAAAATATTTAGGATACGCAGTATGTTGAGTTTCCAACAGCCTCTTCCATGGTCTAATGTACGTGATAAAACATATGAAAATATTAAAACATGCAACACATGAATACCTCCATTGTTTAGGCTTCCAAGTCTCTTATGCAGGAGTGGACTATACCATCAAATTTTTTTTTTCAAATTCCAGCGCTCGTAGAGTAACTATTCCATGTCATGTTACGTCAAAAAATGTCTGTTATATCCGGCTGGATATATTAAACTGGATACATTCGTGACATCACCTATCACCTATAGTAGAATCGTAATATCTCCAATAGAATCGTCAAATTTAATTTATTGTTGCTATATAAAGACAAAACCAAGATATATGAAATTGCCTTTCATACAAAGCATAAATGCAGATCAGATAAAAATACAAAGAATGAGTTTAGTGATTTACATGACTGAAGCACTAAGCTATTTTTTTGGAAGCTGAGTTTAGTGATTACATAACTGAAACACTAAGTTGTTTTATGTGCCCTGGCAAAAAATAAATTCGGTAGTAGATGTCACTGAGCCATCTGCAAGTAAATTAATTTTCCATGCATCATACCAACCAAATATACGATAATAAGACAATTAAATGGCAAAAATTGGTTGAATTATGTCGAAATAACAGAACATGTAAAATGTAAACTAAGAACCTTCCAAATTTTACTTATCAAAAAATGAACGGCGCACATTCTGTTTACACGTGGTGTGTACAACTGTATATCTATGTTTCAGGACCAGCTATAAATTACTACTTTTCCACCCAGGTTTACCATCTAGTCCAAGTATGCAACTTCAGCCCCCGTATTATGTCAACTACTGAGAGCACTTAATTAATGGTGAAAAATATTACCTTCGGCCACACCTACACTGATTGTTGCTTGACTCACCATGACACCTTGCAGCAAGATAGTTTCATTCTTAGATTTATCACATAGTAACTCAATAATTATTAAGAAAAAAGGTATCTTTATTTTACTGCTCTCCATCTTGTCCCATGGATGCAGATACTTTACCAGCTCCATCTTGAACCCTCCTTGCAGGAGTTATACTACCAATTCATGAGCTCGTGCAAGCCAGTGTGTAGTGCTGCAGGCTAACATCCATGATAGAAGATATGGAAGAAAAATTACTCTGTTGCTTAAAGATGAGCAAAGTAATGCAGAGAACAAAATACTGGCTCTTGTACTTACTTCCTTGCTTCTTGGTTTATTTTCTAAACATCTTATTCTTGTATGATATGCTTTAGTTGTTCTAAAGTCAAACACCTCATAATTATTTCTTTATAATTAGATAACAGTGACATGATTCAGATGTAGTGAATTTTCATATCCTCACATTGTTAACCCACTGAACGTACATGAGCCCTCAGACAAAATTCAGATGTAAGCACTCAATCATAAACTGAACAATATGTCACGGAACACTTCTACCTGAACCAATCAATATCCTTGAGGAGGTATGTATATAACTGGAACAACCATGAATTTTTTTAGTCGAGTCCTGTGCTATATCACTAAAAATATGCAAAGAAATAAAATGTGAGTATACGCAGTTGCTGACCATGGACTCCTTGATAGCATAACATGCATCTTCTTGACCTTCAGACTGCACTCCAATCTGTGGCTAATTTCAGTAAGTAGATGATGTTAAGCTTATTCCTCGTATGCTTGTTATTTGGTGCATTTGTTGGCATCCAAGTTTTGGTCATATTAACAACTCAGGGTACAGTTTTAGGCTGCTGTTAAAATTCAGAGTCTCCAAGTATTTGAAACTTCATCCTACTCTCTACAGCTCACTATAAAGATGTCTATGTTGAGAACAATTTCAGGAGAAAAATATAAAGATTACCTCTTCTTGGTGTTATACACCAGGCACGACAATATTCCATAAATCTGCTGAGTTAATCTCTTTTAATCATGTTCTTATTCTAATAAATAGATTATAAGTATCAACCGGAGGAATACTGGTTTGAACGTATATATATCAACATACTGTAGAAACCGAGAAGAAAGAACACCACCTCAATCCTTAACTTTCCATTCTTCTAATGTATATTTTGGACCAGCCTCTCCAGCAGAACGAAAAATCATGTGATTGCAAAAAAATTCCCAATTCACCTTGCTGCTCATGGCGGGACGCAGCGAAAACAGTGCACCATCCAGCGGGGCCTCGATGCTCATGCACAGCATTTCACGTGTCTTGCTCTTCAATGGGCTGCATTATATTTGTTCCCGACTGTCGTCTACATGTATGCAAGCTTAAAAATACATATCAGGTAGTAATCTTCTCATCCCTTACCTTGATGCTCACATATTGTTGCTTCTCGTTGCACAAAGTTCTCTCCCTCAAATAAATACGATCGTCTGAATAAGTGGGCTCCACATAATTTGTTCAACGTCATGGATTCAAGCCAGGCGCATAATTAAAATTCTCATCTAAATCCACCTTGCATATCTGGTACAACAGAAAGACATAGCTTTGGTGGGAATTTCATCGGTCAGGTAGCAAAGAAAATAAGAGTATAACTTGAGAACAGAAAACCATGCAATCAACTCCTACAGGGATCTGGACGGCGATTCATAGATACAGTACGTAAGTCGTGGATCCGGCGTCCAACATTAACATTACGAAAGGAATTCACTGTGACAAAAAACAATTAATTCAATGTAGTAAGCAGATCTAGAAGCCATGCTAATTCAGAATAAAAGGACCGGGTTCAAGAACAGTCGATTAGAAAATACCTGCAAACTAATGTACTCCGTATTACAAAAGCTCCTTCAATGCATCCTTTTCCACGTCAAAGGGAGCACACGGTACTGAAACAGGAACATAAATTACTTGCCAAAGATTAGAATACTGGAAAATCCTGTAAAGGGCGATTTTAACCCATCGCTGCGCTGGAGGTGAGTGAATCAATTGGATTCAAGTCAAGAGATCAGAAGTGCACTTGCCGGCCGAGATCACGTAATGCAGCCTGGACGGGCTGCTATCAGGTAATGCAACCTGGAGTCCTGACGTGCTGCTCCCTGGATGTTGATGAATCGATCGATCGATTATGCTTTTGGCGGACTATATCAGGTAGCAAAGCTTGCTGCTAAGAAGAATAGATTGATGGACCAATGATTCAATGAACCATGACGCATGAGCGATGCCTTGTGTGAGCACAGTCTCAGCGCTAGAACCATGACGCTGCCGCCGTGTCCTGTATCGATCTGCTCATCATTATGGCCGGCAACATTGATCGATCTGATCGACATCATGACGCAAGTTGGAATCCGCGAACCTGTATTGGAACACTTGAATTCATCCACGTTCAGATTAACAACCCTCAACGATGCCGTGGACGTTCGCCGCGAATCCGCTGATCAGGGAACAGAGAAGCTGCGATCGTACAGACGGCGATTAGTTCTATGCGTCGCCGGCGGAAGAAGCCACCAAAATAGGGAGTCACCGCGTGTTGGCGTGCGATGGCACGGTCCCTAATAAATAGGCTGATTAATCTGGACTATTTGTTGACGTACGGGTCTGTTTTGTGTTTTTTCCTTCCTTATACGCGATTTCAAGAGGGACACTGTTAGACGTGGGGGAGATGGACACTGTATGGAAATCGACACCTAAATCTTGGCCGTTGTTTCTGTCCCGATTATGTCTGGCTAATCTCTACCGTTGGTTATCCTGTGTTTTAATTATATAATAGATCTTGTTGAGTGCAGATCTCTTTGGGTGTCAAAATTCTAGTATTTTGTAGAAAAAGTTTTAATCGGGCTATATTGGATCATTCAAGAATTAGCTTGTATAACCTCCTTAATCTCGAGGACGAGATTCCTTTTAAGGGGGGAAGGTCTGTAAAACCCCAAAAATTCGTACCTAATTTTAGTGATATTTTTTCTGACACCTGAAAAACTTTTTCTCTTTTTCTAAATATTTCTTCAAATCTTTTGAGGATGATTTGACTTGGGAAATTTCTCTCTCATAAATTTTCCAGTGATCCACGAACCACTCCATCCCTCTTGATAATTTTGATGCTTAGGATTCCTCTCGAAAATCCTAGCTCTAAATATCGATCCTTTAAAACACTTTGTCCACCTACCAAAGTGAACCCTATTTTCTTAGCTGGAAAAATTCCACCAAAAATACCAGAAGACTTCCCTACTCCTAGAAATAAAACCCATGCAAAAATCTTGCATATTCCCATGCAATATTTCCAAGTTTGGCATTAATTCCAGAAATGCCATTTTTGATCCGAGGATGTTTCGGTCTACCTTTGCAGCTCCAAAAATTCTCATAAATTCAGGGGAGGAATCATTTTCCATTCCCAACACTTCTCCTTCTGGGACCAAAATTATTTGGTCAGCCTATCTACCACTTCCTTTGTAAGCCGAAATGGTGCCCTTTTGAGATCTTCAAGCAAACCTATACCTAGACAAATCCTATGACCATGGGACTTGGTCACCTTGACCACATGGTCCATAGACACACATATCCAGAAAATCGCCTCAAGGTGAAGTGTGAAAAATCACTTTGCCATGACCATGCCATTGTGTCCATTTTTGTACATCTTGTCGAAACCCAATTCACCAGTACCCATTTGAGCTCAAACTCCATAGACACCCTCCTTATGCCACAACTACTCAGTGGTAATTTATCGGGATTTTTCTGAGTTGAGGAAGGCCGCTGTCATTTCATCGAACACCTTGTCTATGTTGGGGGTTTCAGAAAACTTGTGTTGCGAAGTGTGGAGTTTTTTAGTGTGGCCAGTTTGGTTGTGTTGGTCTTGTCCTTAGGAACTCAGTGGTGGAAATTGTTTTCCATTTTGTGCTCCGAGTCACCGGGAACGCGACGATGTCGCCGTGTCGCACTCTGGACGTCCCGGACGCACGCTTTGGCGTGGCCTAAACTTGCTTAAACTCTCACCCTGCCTAACCTCGATGCTGCAGTACGGCCTCGTGCAGAACTGTGCATCCAGCACGGAAACCCTATCCCCTCCTCCTCCTTATCCTCTCCACTGTGGCCAGAGAAACGTCAGTCGTGACCTCGGCGACGCGTTAATGGCCGAGCGGCCGCACACTTAACTCTCCCTCCCCTGTGGCTATAAGATAGCCCGAGCCTCCCCTCTCGCGCTGCACCCCGCTCTCCACTCCCCCCTGTAGAAGCAGTTGATGAAGAGGAGCGCGGAAACGAGCTATTCTTGCTCGGCAGCCGTGGCCGAGAGCTCGCGCGCAACACGCAGGGGCCGTCCCCACCGACGGCGTCGCCTCTTCCTCGACACGGACGTCTGCTGCCGTCCTCGGCCGGCCCGCCGAGCCACCTGCCGCCGCCGGCCGGCCTCTCCCCGAGCCGCCCGTGCCTCGCGCGCGCCGAGCATGTCGGGCTCGCGGGCGACGCACAGGAGGTGTCCCTGACGCCGAAGCCGTCTTCCCCGGCCACGGTACGCCGCCGCCGCTCCGCCCCCGCCGTCTCCCGGCGCCTCGGCCCTCCTAGCAGCCGCACCGACGAGAGCCCGAGCCGCCCGTGCGCTCCTTCGCGCGAAGAAGACGGTGGAACAAGAAGTTGATCGTTCACTTTGAGCTAGCTAAAGGCGTACTCCCTGGTTTACGCTTTCCCTTAATGGAAACGTATTATCAGGAAATTCGCGACCAGCCCAGCCCAGCCCACGTCATATTTGTTTATCACTCGGGCTCGTCAACATGTTACAGACTTCATTAGTACTCCCTCCGTCCAATAATATCCGTCTCAAGTTTAATAAAAAGTGGATGTATCCATACATGTTTCATGTCTAGATACATCCACTTTTTGACAAACTTGAGACAGTTATTATTGGACGGATGGAGTATATGAAACTGATAAAAAGCTACATGTGGACGTATTTTTACAAAAGAATATAGTACCATATTTCAAGAAAAAACAGTAACTTTGCATCCGGTGCAAATAACATTAAATATATATAAATGCTAGGAAAAGATTTGGATGTACCATCCAATCGCATTCAAGAGCTCTGTACTTTATGAGAGTACTGTCTTTTAGTTCATGCAGACAAAGAGAGAACTGAGCCAAGAATTTGGTGTGGCCACTTAAAAGAATTTTAGTTTCAGCTTTTCTTCTGGAAGAACAAAATAGAGTGGTACGAATATAACAGGAATGTTCTACAGACTCAGCCTAGCTAGACACCTCACTTCCCCGAGTTCCCTCACACCCGTGTTGAGCTGTGATAGCCAGTATCCTCACCTCACCCAGAACCCACCAATCACAGGGCTCCTTTGTATTCTCCCCGAGATGCACCCCTACAAAACCACAGGCAGAATTTTTCACAACACAAAGGGCACACACAGACAAACACACCCTCAAGTCTACACCCCACACCACCAAGTACAATCCTCCCACAAAACCCCATCCACTCCTTTATCATCATCGTTTCCCTCCCTTTCCTCCCCTCTCCCATCCATTCCCAGCCCCCATCTTGCCGCCTGCCATGGCGAACGCTTCTCTCCAGTCCTTCCTTCTTCAGCACCACCATTCTTTCCTCAACACCACAGTGCATGAAGCCTCCACTGCCGCAGCTCTCAGGCACACCACCAACGCCAGCTCCAGCATTTCCTTCAAGCTCTTCTCCAGTAGCTCCTCCTCGGTGACCACAGCATCCACCGCGGCTCCAACTCCGGTCGCCTCTGCGGCCACTTCGCCCCCTACCCCCTCCCTGGAGCTCCTGGGCCAGCAGCTCGCGGAGGGAGACTACCGCCAGGCCGACGAGACCACCCGCGCACTCCTCATCCACCTCGCGGGCGAGCCTGCGCGTCGCCGAGGGTATGTTTTCTTCTCGGAGGTCCAGTTCATCTCCGTGGAGGACCTCCGCGCCATCGACGAGCTCTGGATGGAGCATAGCAACGGCAAGTTTGGGTACAGCGTGCAGCGACGCATTTGGGAGAAGTCGGTGCGTGACTACACCCGCTTGTTTATCAAGATTGGCTGGATGAAGAAGCTGGACAGCGAAGTGTTGCAGTACAACTACAGGGCCTTCCCTGATGAGTTCATATGGGAGCTGAACGATGACACGCCAGAGGGCCATCTTCCTCTCACCAATGCCCTCAGAGGGACACGGCTCATGGAGAACATATTCACTCATCCTGCCTTTGATTTACCAGAAGAGGAAGCAGCAGAAGAGGAGGACGACACAGGCAGCAACACTGGTCCGAATAAGGATGATAACAAAGTGAGGGTGAGGCCAAAGATTATGACAACCTACAAGCCTAACTACTCCTTTTAAGGAGCCCGCAAAGCGCATGGAATGGAAGTCTGTGATGCTGTCATGGCGCAGTTGATTTAAGAAGTCATGTTTCTCTAGTTCGTTTTGGTTGTTTTGTACTAAACATGCATGGAAATTTGTGACAAGATATATTATAAAGATAAATGTTTCAGAAGCTGTTTGCTCTGCACACATATCGATGCATCCACACACACAAACGATAAACAACCTACAATAGACACTGTCACCCGTGATAAGCCATTTCAAAACTCCGTGCAGAGGTGTCATTTTGAGGCACCCACCAGGTAGGAAAAGGTTGTTAATGACAGAGAGCCATCAGTTTTCAGCAGATCATCTCCACTTGTTTCCTGGCAAGTGCGTGGCTAATGTGAGCGAGAACAATTTTGGCAACATATTGGCAATTAGAGTTTCTAAAATCAGATGAGCCATTTGAGAGAAAAGTACCTCTCATATGAGTTCAATTATTTTTATCCCATTTCATGCACAAGGACAGAGCCTTCGAGTATGCTGATGTGAGCCATCACACGTGAGGCGCTCGTCCATCTGCATGTACAAACACGCTCCTGGATTCTGAAACATCAGCCAGAAGAAAATTAGTTCCATGCGTTATGTCTATTTCCTAGCACACTTAGACCTGTCCAGTACAAGCAGTCCGCCCAAAGACACACACTGAGAGTAATGCAAGCATCAGTACATAGGGGTCGCGTTGTAACTCTGTGGGGTTGCCTCATGGATCTCCTTTATGCATGACTTTTCTGCTACCAATGTATCGAGACCCAAGGCTTTTGTCTTGTTCTCGAAAAAATGCAAGCATCAGCTATGGAAATCTATTGAAATAGATATGATTCGCTCTGTACCGTATATTCTTTTTAGAAACAAAACAGGAGAATTGGAAACCAAGGGTAAAATTCCTTTTTCTTCTCTGGTCCCTGGCCAAGATCCAATACTCAAAACAGATATGCCATGTGGAAGAACCAGCATTTTTTCTCGAACATGCCCTAAAATGTGTCATTTTCATTGAGAAAAACCTGGAAGATGTGTGGTTTTTGGACCCGGTTTGTTGCCTGCCAGAAAACTAGCATATTTGTTGCGTTTGGTGGACGACGGGGTTCTCTCGCTTGTGAGGTTTCCCTTATAAACTGGTTCAACTCTATTCTTCTAAACGAATTGCAGGAATGGCCAGCGGTTTACAAAGATTTACCAAGTGTGGCAGAACCAGCATTGCCTAAATGGTTATGTCATGGCCGTTGTATCAAGTGGTAGGAGAGTACAGCAGGTTCCAATCTCAACCAAACAAATTAAAAGATAAATATCTTATTTACGAAGTTGAGACATGCAGCAATAGTTAGGAAAATAGATTAGATGTGTTTCCTTGCAGTTTGAGATTGTTGTCTTAGTTAGATGTAAATTTCTTAGGCAAGGGACACCATATAGTCTATTATGATTAAGCAATGAATCTATTATATACTAAAAGCAAAATGAGTTAGTTTTCGAGGCACCACGTTAATCCACATCATTAGAATTACTTAGACAGTTAGATCTGTAATTATTGGCTGAGATTTAAAGAGAGATGGTAACAAAATATTTACGTACACAACACCAACACGTTCAACGCACCAGGTCGCCCAAGGAAAAGACGTACAGATCCGTTTTTAAGTTACAAGAAAAAAAAGAACAGAAAGAGACATCTATGGACACGATAAGTTAAGCTGAGCAGGACCAGGTTTTTTTTTTAATTCTCCACTCGGGTCTAAACATACGTCCTAGCTAGCTGTGTCATGTCTCATGTGTGTATTAATAGATCACGTTCCATGCTGGCCAACAATCCATACATGAGGTATATATGTAACTCCCCAATTCCTCACATAAGTATGCTCATGTTTGCATGCACTTCAACAATTTTATTCTTTGAGACAGATAAAAAATATGTGTATTAATCCGGCCAGAGCTAGACCTGGCTGATCGATCGATACCATGTGCTTCATGTGAACTCCAGTAGGAACACACATGCATGGTTTCAGCTATATATGAATATATGATCCGTGATTAGTTGATAGCTATCAGTCTCGGCTCATGCATATAATTTTGATGTTAAGAAAAATAGATTTAAGTATTAACCATAGATATCTTCTTGAAAAATAATACGACCGACAACACACACTAACTGATAGTCTATCAAAAAGAATTCCACCAAGTCGTTTATTTTCAGTCTGTTCCCATCAATAAACTCTTGAAGTTTATAGAGATAAAGATTATTTGAACATTATGGAGTTCAAAAATTGATTTCAGCTTGAAGTTATAATCGTAAGGATGTAATATCACAGCGTCAAACCAAGAGCGATATCAAGCACAAGATGTGACCGGATGTTTGATTATCCATACTTAGGCAAACGATGATGCGAATGTAGTAGTATCAGCGTCAACATACTAGATTGTTCTGAGATAAAGTGACAAATAAGGTTTTATCTTTGACACCAACAACGCGGATCTTTAACATGCAGTTATGGGAATTTCGAAAGGATTTTTCTAGAATATTTATGACTTGAAAAGATTTCTACTCTGATAATTTGATCCATAAGATTAGAAATATTAAGAATTTCCTATAATTATGACAACCAATTTAAAATAAAAAAACCAGTCCAATGGTCTAGATATATATATTGAGCTCATAAGATTATAAAAGATTATTTATTGAAAACATATAATAAACATGATTTATTATAAAGAAATAAATTTGTTGTCAAGTTGGCATAGTCATGTTATAGGAAAACAAATACATGGCAGGGTGTTGAAGAGTGAGGATGATAGCAAGATAAGATAATGAAATTAGGTAAAAATAGAGTAATAAAAGAAGTTCTAGAATATGATGATATGACTTTTAGGTGAATTTGTGATGTCTATTTTCCATAAATTAAAATGATTCATACTTAATCACAAACCTGTGGATATTTACTTAGCATGCTATTTCTAAGCGTATGGAAAGATATTGTTTAGACACACAAAATTCCAAATTTATAGAACTGGAAAACTATTTCTCGAACACGTTCAATGAACCTAAGATGCTGCCCTCGCATTTGCGAGGGCCACCTGGCTAGTTAGTCAAAAGACACAAACTAGAGCATAATAGCCTCTCCAAACACGGCATCAATTAGGCCCTGATGGCTAGTAGATGAGAGCAAGTGCCCTGTACCTGGTCTCCAGACCCTTACCAACGAACGCACGTGACAGGTTGGCCAAAGTTCTTACCCTAAAATGATAGGGCTTCGGGATTGAGAGATTAACTCTTGGTTCCCACTGATACCAGCAAAATCTTCTCCGCACACTCATTTCTCGACAATGGCAAGGTTGGATGGCCACCCAACCAGGTCAACTTCTGTACATATATCGTAGATGAGATGCCCCCACTCCCCATTTAACACTAAATGCTTAGCTTTTGAAGTTAGTATGCTACCAAAATAAACACTGCACTTCACAAGGGTCAAGACAACCATCAAATAAGGTCCTTCACTGAAATATTTTGAGTAAACCTTCAAATGCCGAATAGTTAGGAAACTTCAAACTGATGACAAGTAATCCACATTTAGTTAGTTCAACACAGATCATCTGGCTGAAATTCTCGAAGAAAAGTGTATTTTCCATTCATTTTAGGCTGAAAGATAGATGCAGGCGAGCTTGAGTGTTTTTGTCAGTTTATTTTGCAGGCCATGGCACTAGATGTGTTGGTTCCCTCTGAAATCTGGATAATCATGATTTTGATCATCCAAAAAACAGTATATCTCCAGCCACAGCAAGAAACAACAACTATGGGATTGTAAGTCATGAAGTCATGTGTGTTTTGCTAAACAGTTGGTGCTTGATTTCTTTGCCTAGTTCAGACGGACACTTAGGTGAGGTCTAAAGGGCTCATGGAGACATTATCAGGGCTGGTTCTTTGTATAATGGTATTGAAAAAAATCATGTTCGTTGGCTATTTTTAAGGAATGGTTAGAACAGTTAAGGACACTTTTGAGTTCGGATATGGCTAGAAGTATACGCAGAAAAGATTGTATTTGCATAGAAAACGAATTATAGTCGTACCAAACTTCGTGGAGCTTCATCTACAACTTCAGCAGGTTGGTCTGGTCCAAGACTGGGAAAGCAACCACTTCTGCATCTCATATATTTCTGCAAACTGTTTTCAACAATAAAACATGAGCACGCAACTGTTAATTATTTATCTTTTACTCTCTCCGTTCGGAAATAGATGTCTTAGCTATCTCAAAATTTGGATGTATGTACACACTAAAACATGTCTAGATACATCCAAATTTTGAGATAGCTATGACATCTATTTCCGAACGGAGGGAGTAATAAATAACCAGACAAAAAGGACAACAAAACTGCGTTTCAAATAAGACTCCAGCCAAAGTGTCTTTGTGCTGATTTGCAACATAAGAAAAAATTTCTTTTAAATAGAAGTGCAGAGTAGATGGTTTTATTGTAAGAACCATAAGCAAGCATACTAATATTTGGAAGTCCTAGAAGATAATGATAAAACAAGCCGGATAACTCTGATTCATAAACTAAGTTACTGACATAGCATCTAAAATTAAATTGGTAAAAGCAAAGCCCCATATGGGCTCCAGAATGATTTTTTTCTGAAGAATCTACGGGTTAACAATACTGCTGTCAAGTCTGATTTCATACACACCTACACAGGATATGGAATCTACAACATTAAGATTTAGATTCTGCAGAAAATAGGCTTCAGATCCGTATCAAGATACATGGTGCTTTCTTAGCATCCATCACTCCATTATACTACCTCCTTATCAAAATATAAGATGTTTTAGCATTTTTCTGATACGGACGTATCAGAAAATACTGCTAGCATTGTTTCATTTAATCAAGTAGGCAGTAGCTGATAATATCAGAACTTCAATGGATGTGGATATCTGAAACTTCTCCAACAACGAAAATGTTTCCACATTCTAATTTAGTAACCGTGTATGGCAAGTAACCTCTGTGGCCCTAGAAACGACCAAAACAGCTGAATGGAACCAGGGCCTGCTTTAACACATGGCTGGCCCAAAACCAAGGTTATAAAAAGCACGCTTAAGCGCGCTTCGGCTGAGCGGAGGCAGAACGCCTAGCGCTTAAACGTGCAGTTAATTGCGCTTAGCGCTTTAATCCTTCAGAAAAGAAAAAGCGGAGGCAAAACGCTCAATCAGCGCCTAGCGCTTAATAGAACCCTGCCCAAAACCGGTGTAATTTTGGCTCAACTTTAAAATACCAGCTCGTATTAACTTTAAAATACTTGGCGTATAAACTATACAATTCCGTTCATCATCGAAGAACAATCTAGTGTAGACTATTTAATAAAACAATAAACTGGGTCCATGTGCAATCATGGGAAAAAATCCTTATTTCCTTGAAGCACTCACAATAAAACTTGCTACTTGACCACTAATCATCACACAGAAATATTTTACATTAACATATTATTTGAAGGTAAAGTATGGAAAATTCAGATGTTTTAAATAGACTTACATCTCACATTTGTTCAGCTCAGAAAGCCTGCTTGGAACACATGATTGTCCTTTTGCTCCGCACACAGAACTACATGATTCCCCCTGCCTAAATTTCAATGTGATTTCATAAAGCATTTCTCATAGGCTTCATTCAGTGACCTACATATAGAACTTAAACTAGAGTTCCTTACCTCCCCAAAAGGACGTTAATGCCAGCCAACGTTGATCCACAGTCCCTTGATCCACAATTTGATTCAGTTGATCCTGCTAAAGAACTATACATAATCATTTCTTAATGAATAACATTGACGTGGTAATCTGAGGCCTGAGCACTGTGCTCAGCTCTCAGCTCAGACTAAGCTTGAAATGAAACAACTAGAAACAGACCAGAGGTCCAATTCTTGTTTTCTCCCATACACCCAAGAAGTCAACAAAAAAAAATCCCAATACCAGGAAATCTCAGGTTCCCACCCATCTGTCAAATTCCGGAAAGTCCGCCTACCCCCCGCATAATTATCGGCTCCAAAGCGTCATATGAATCTCTAACGGAAGATAACTAATTGACTGAATCTAACTAACAAACAGAGAGCTAGTGAACTGAATCAATGAAATAGATAAAATGCTAACAAACTAATTATCTAATCTGCTATGTGCCCTCTCCATGGGCCCAACCATGGCCATGATGCGCGCTCATCCCATGCTTGTTCTTGAGCAAGCAATAACCAGATACTCTAGATAGAATGATAACTTGTAAACGAAGATATCAACACAGCCAGAGTAACGAGGTAATTGACGAATATGTCTATTTTTTCTGGGTTTAGATCCCGTAATTATTGAAATTGACTGGGCTTGAAATTGCTTTTTGATCTCATAGTTACCTGTGACCTCTTGTTTCTTGGTTTAAGTCAAACTTATACTCCACATATTTCGCTATAAATGGTTATAACAGCTACAAATCTGAAGCTCGGATCTTGATATTAAATCCGGATCCAAATATTTTATCTTTAGATTCTGACATAAATTTACTGCAAAAATGTTGTCTTCACCGGCCTCAATGGCAATTTCCAACTGTAGAATACCTCATATATTTCTTTTTAGTGTGGCTAGTGCTGACTGCTGCAGTCAAGACCATGAGCTGAGGCCTTTCTGAAGCAGGCTAGCCACTACTTATGGCTCATATCATGCAGCAACATGTGAGTCGAGCCAAGTGGAGCTTGGCTCATATCCACACCTAGTGGGTGGTTGATTTTGAATCTCATGAAGATAAAAGGTAGCATTATCAAGATAATTTAGGTACGCCAGAAATGATCAGAATAGATGCTATAACTAGAGAATGTGGTAATTTAGCCATGATGCGAGAATACATTGCTTACCCGATGAATTTTGCTGCAGCCGGAAGCAGTGGTGGAAATCACTCGCATAAGCATTTTCATGGACCTGATAGATTTCAAAGAATAACTTACATTGGAAAAAATAGTTTTTTGGCATATAATTTGAACTTGTAGTTGCTGTATTTATAACACGCCACATTCCCAGAAAAACAAGACACGGTGAAGGATGACAATGACTGAACCACAGTTCCTTATTTTACATATGCATGTAAAAGATGTCCTGAAACATTCATATTAGCCTGAGAAGGAACCAGTACCACGCTTGCGGAACTATGGCGGCATCTTCCAAGGCAGAAATCGAAGACATTGGTGTACATTCCTAAAGGATAATAAATTGTAAACTTCTTCCAACGCATTACAGTATTCAAGGTACACCAAACAAAATCTACAAGCATCTTACCAGCAGTAGCTGGCTTAGCTACCTTCAACTTCTGCACATCTCCTTCCTTGGTCTGTCAGAACAGAAGGATGAGTAAATGACTTAGGAAATAAATCACTTCATCAAACTTCGTGTGCCAAAAAAAGTACTACTAGTAAGAATTTACCCTAGAAGGATTCAAGCAGCAGGAAACGCAATACTCATAAGAGTCGCAGCATTGTAAATCAAGGTTGCAGCCCCTGGACGGTGTCATGAACTGTGTTAGATTTACAATGTTGCCCTCTTTGTACAATGCACTGCTTTTATTGACATATGCGACAGAAGGTAGGCAACTCACTGACAGGAAAAGCGTGCTCCTGTTCTTGGGCAGCAGCGAGACCATGGATCAATTGAAAGGGCAGAACATACATAACCTGAAAAGAATGTGTTCTGTTAGAGAAGAAAAGGCTACAAGGGAGCAAAAGTTGACAAGAAAGTTAAAGCAAAAGAGAGGCACATGTGTAGTACCATCATCATCGGATATCAAATGCCGCCCTTGAACAGTTCTCCTGCACATAATGGGTGCAGACAAACCAATATCCTTCCTGAACAAGAATTAAATCATGTTATGTCATTATATTTAGTGAATAACATCCAAACATCAAGCTTACATCTGGAATGACAAGAACTGAATGTGCTAACACTAGAATGGAGGAACACTGATAATGGTAGCCTCATGGTGCCATCTCCACAATGGAACCTTTGCCCCAGCATGAAGCACCATTTGAATAGAATCAATGAATCATTACCATATATTTAGCCCAATACTTGTCACTTTATAAAGTCTCTTGTATAATCATTTCTTCTGATATTGTGGCAGTAAATGGAAACAAATAAAATTAACACATGTACTGTGCTGTGGTTATGCGTTGACAAGAAACCATAGCTCCACCAAACATTGTCGTCTCGGGTCCCAACCCCGCAAACATAATTCCACGAGCTATAATCAAGCATGAGGTCTAATTCCACAAACATCAACATCAAGTACGACGAGGAACCGAAACCAAGTGATACAGATCGAAACAAGCGCCTGATCGACGAAGGATGCAACATGCAAGCATACACCACTGCTTAAACTGGTAGAGAAACAGAACAAATCAAACTGCCGGTCACTTTTCGTACTGATCAATCACATGAAGTGAGGCTATAGCACAGAAAATCAGTATAGCCCTCGAAATAGGCTTTCGCCCCGCTTTATAAATAAAGCCACACGGCCGAACCGGTACAATGTGATGAGGGGAACCTCTTACAAAGCAGATCAAAGATAGAAAAAGAAAGTACAAGGAGAACCAAACATGCCAGCGAAGACACCGGAGCGTGCCCGAGGGAAACTGAGACTCCACGACAACGCCCCCAAAGAAGTATGGAACGGGGAACCCGCATTGCACCAGTCGACACTTCAGTTAGGCCCAACAAGTTGTATGCGCAGCCAAGCAGGCAAGCGGGGATTGTAATCACAATAGAAGAACGGGAAACGGAAGCAATTATGAGATCTACGGTACTATCACCTCTGTCCCAAGATATAAAATGTTTTGGTAGTCTAAAATAGCCTACCAGAGGTAGTACAAACTAAGCCGCACGGCAACCGGTAATGCTCCCAAATCCCAACCGCAGCAAAACACGAAAGAACTACCACCACGGATTGTCGGATACCGAATGATAAAGAAATAATTTAGAGGTCTAAACAGCGACAAGAGAACATTTGCATTTCTAGGACGCGTTGCTGGAGTAGGGAGGCCGGGGTTGCCGGGTTTCCGGGGAACGGATCTCACTCACCGGATGGCGGAGACGGGGGCGGGGAGGAGGGCGGACAAGGTGGCGGCGGCGCAGAGAAGGAGGAGGAGGCGCGGGCTCGCCATCCGGTCGGGGGCGCGGCCGCGCGGGTGTACGGATGCGCGCCTGGGCGTTGATTTGTTTCGCTGAAACAGAGTGGCAAGCGGCAGGAATGCAGAGCATCTGCAAGGCACCCGAGTTCTAGTGCTTCCCCTATTTTTAAAAATTCGAAAATATATTTAAAAGTTTCAAAAAAAAAAGTCTGAAACAAATCCTTCGTGATCTAACGATGTAACCTAAAGGTGTGCAAAATCACAACTTTGCAAGCGGAGCTACACAAAAATGAGTAAATGACAAATATACAGATCTTGCTTTGACCCTTAGGAGTAGGTAACTCGTTTGGTATCCTTATTTCTATCACTGTTGCATTATATCTCATCGTATCACATTGTGTTCTACGATTCCATTTCGACAAAAGGAAAGAGCATACCTAAATTCAATAGCATTACGTCCCTAGGGTGAAAGTAAAGGTCCTTCCCCCTTTGGAAGGATGTGGGCGAGGAGGGATTTGAACCCGATACCGTGGTTCGTAGTCTATCTGACTATAGTTAACAATGCATAGTTTCAAATCTCCAAAATTTGTCATTTTTGTGAGCCCACAATATAAAGAATTCTGCATTGTGATTTTGCACGTATGTAGTATACATCATTCATAAAAAGCACTATTTTTTTAGGTTTCTTAAAACTTTTAAATATGGTTTCCTGATTCTTAAAAAAAAAGAGAGAGCACTAGAACTCTGTAGGCAAAAGAACTTTTCGAATATTTACCCCCCCCCATCTATAAAAACTGCAGCTTTAGCAATCCGGTTAAAATATTAGCTCAAGAAGTATTTGTATAAGTGGTTCTCCCTAAAAATAATAATTTCGGCGATTACAAAAAAGAAGGAGGCGAGCTCCCTATCCCTCTTTGTCTTTCCACTTCTCTCGTTCAGGAACAAACACTTCGCCAAATTCTTTTGACAAGGCTTGCAAACTTTAGTTTCCCATTGGAACATGTGCAAATCCAAAGTTAAAAAATAGCAATTGTCAAAAAAATGGTCTACGCCCCTTTGTCCCATTTACATGTGGGCCGTGCTGCCCTTTCTGCATGTCCGCGCTGCCGCGTTCTTCACATGTCATTATTCCTAAATTTTATAGGAAGGCTCTTGGAAAAAAATAATTGGGTTGCTAAATCTTATCTCTCCTCTTTCTATACTCGGATGGTAGCAATCCAAAATAGCAATGCTCTTGAAACGTTCTAATAAGACCAGTCTATTTTTGAGAAAAATGAGTAAGGCCTTCCCTTGATCCGTAGGATTCTCAAAACACATGAATAAGAGAGTTGTAGGATTAGAATGTCACGTCCAATTAAATTATACGGGAAAAAAAAGGAGTTGTAACATGAGAGTTGAGTGGATGAAATTTTACTCCAAAACATAGTGCAATGCAATCATATGGGAAAATTTCATAAGAATCTAATCCTACAAATCAAACGATGCACGTAGGAAAATTTATAAAGGAACATAATCTTTCAAAATTCTTATAGAATTCGTTTAAATCAAAGCGGACCTAATTGACAATGTCGACCGGATAAGAGCATCTATCTGGTAAAAGTGGATATAGTAAAAATGGTTTGGTGCCCTAAAAAGGTAAAAAGGTCCAAGCTATATCATAAACCGTTTTTGCGATATGATTGAGCGTCCATCCAAACAAAAACCGTAGAATAGACCCTAAAAAGATAACCCAGCCAGATATTCCTGTCCGACATGGAGGGAAATATTTTCCTTCCTGGCTACATGAAAAGTTTGGTTCCTATACTTTCAAGTTTTCATATGGCAAGAACTAAATACTTCTTCTCAAAACAGGGTAAGGCTAGAGGACGCGGCTTGCCTCTCCCCGAATATCGATTTGAGCCGTGGAATCTAAGGGAGCACCAATGGAAGTATATTGGAAGGGGGAGGAAAGCCGCGTCGTAGGCTAGAAGGAGTATCAACTCTGATATAGTTACTGAGACGAAGAACTGGAAGTCACTTTGGTGTATCCAAAGCTCGAAATAAAATGAAAGATAGTTTTTTTTACTGTAAAAGACAGTTCTTTTGTGAATGATTCATGACTGTTTGCCCACATGCCATGAACTGCAACATCGACACATCCCGAACAATTGCCAACTGCATCTTTCATGGACAACCAAAACCGGAGGATCATGTCGTGGTGGGATCACGGCAGATGCCATAGGTATGGCTAAGATGGGGCCGAATGGTCGTTGGGGGAATCCGGGGAGGATTTATGCACTCAAGAAGTGCACACGCAAGAACACGAACGAAGAACCAAGAAACCAAGAACACAAAGCACACCACGATGTACCCTGCTTCGGGGCCCTCTTGTGGAGGTAACACCCCTACTGCAGCACTACCCTACTCAGTGTATAGCTCAAAGTGACAAGTACAAGCTGCTCCTCGAGCTGTATGATGCTACAATGGTGAGAACTTGAGGTAAAAGATGGAGCTGGACGGGAGGAAGAAGGCACTCCGAGCTGAATCCGAGGTGTTTCCGGGGTGTTCCGAGGTTCCTCTCTCTCTTTCTTTCTCTTTTGATCAACTAGTTCCTCCGCCCCTTCAGCAGGAGGGGGGTGAAGCCCACTATATAGGCCAGCCGGGTTACCATTGTGCCCCTCGCTGAACACTGTTGCCATGCCTCTGCAACGGTCACCACCGTACCACCGTACCTCTGTCAGGGACAAGACGTGGCTTGCCCATCTCCTGTAGCCTAACGGCAGAACTAGCATGTCCCCTCTGACCGAGACAGGACGTGGCCTGGCAGAGCTACCTCGTAGCCTTTTCCCAGATCCCGCGTGGTCAGCGGTCAGAGACGTGCAGGCCCGCCGAACCCGGGGCACGCCTCTGCCAGGCTCCTTGACAGACGCTCCCGTGTCAGGCGCTCTTGTACCCGGCTGGAAGTGACAGGAGCATTGACTCCTGCCCGACCTACTGCCTACCACCTCGGTTAGCTCGGCACGGATGTGACGAGCTCCGTACCTCGGGTCTTGCGCTTAAGATCTTTACCAGGTCGGATCTTACTTCCTCCCCACAGCTTCTCCTGCTCTCACAACACAAACCATAGCACCGAGGTAGTTAGGTCGGCTGAACGTAGCTCGGACAGTGAACCTCGGCCCAGGCCGACGGGATACCTCGGATCCCTCTGGGCTAAGATAGGTCGGCCTTTAAACTCTCCAGGTCATAGTGAAGCTCGGATTCTCCTAGGCCCAAGCAGGTCGGCCCTTTCCGTACCTCGGCATGTCTTTAAACTCATCTTTATACCAAGCCTTGACCCTACCCGGGGGTAGCCCCCCGACATTAGTCCCCGAAGCTGGTGCGGTCCTACGACCTCGGACGAAGGGCCGTGGCAGGTTTAAAACAAGCAAGGCACCACCTCTAAATCCGACCTCCAACATAGCTCCGCCGAGGTACTTCCCACAGACCTTAATCTCATCCGAGGTTGATCTGCAATCTGAACTTTCCGAGCTGTTCGACAGAGCACAATCTTGCCTCAAGATTTTCCGAGGCACGTGGCGAAGAATCTCTGCCCGGACCTCGAAACCCGGACCTCTGAAAGACAGGTCCTGACCACATGCCGCCCTCGTCAGCCGGACCCACCAAACAGCGCACCTGCGCACTCAAGTGCAAGACCAACTTGACCGCCCGCGACTCCTCGATTCTCGCGCTGACCGGCACAGGAAATCCGAGGTTGGCGGTTGCCACTCTGCGGCCCACGATGTGGCCGATCGTGCGGCCACCAACCGTGCAACCGCTTCTCCGCCCGCACACGATCCCGCGCCTTCCCGATAACCGCGCGGTAGTGCGCAGTTAATGCACGCCGTAACCGCACGCGGCTTATAAATAGGGGCCCAGGGGTAACTTCATCGTCTTCTTCCTCCATCGCACACCGCTCCGTGCCACTGCCTCCGTCGCCGCCGTCGAGCACCTTGCCGCACCGGAGTACGCGCCGCCGTTCTGCCGCCTCGTTCCGCGCCGCCGCCGAGCGCCTCGCCGCACCGGAGTACGCGCGCTGCGCCTGGCGCCATCAACTTGCCACCGATCCCTCGCGTTCCTCCACGGTGAGTTCTTCGTTCCCCTCCATTGCCCATGCCATGACCATGTTCATCCTCCGATGAACTCGAGGATTTTGATGAACTAGATGCTCTACCTTTGCACTTTTTAGCCACTGTAGATCTCCTCTAGACTTGCATCAGACGCACCCGTAGCGCAGTCCTTTTAGTTTTGCCCATTGATGAACTTGATTTTATTTCCCTTTTTGGCTCACCGGTAGATCTTTGCTAATATCTCGCCATGGTAGAAACATGTTTCCCGCCCAAAACTCTTTAGCTCGGCTGTTTTGACTGATCCGAGGTATTTTACCCCGGATATCCTGAACTGTCCGAGGTACTTACCCCGGTTGAACCTTCCTCTTCTGCAGGAAAGCCTCAACATGTCGGCAATTGCTACGTCAAACCGCGCCGAGGTTTCCGCCAGCGAGAGAGGTGGATGGGATGGCTCGGACGTCACTGACGATGATATCAAATGGCTCAAAGAAACTCATCGAATCCCAGCCGAACTGCTATATCGGCTTCACACTGGGGACGGCGAACCGATCACCAACCCCGGCGAGAAAGTGGTGTTTGTCTCTCACTTCGAGCGCGGATTCGGACTTCCGGCCAGCAAGTTCTTTCGGGAATTTCTGAAGTTCTTCGGCTTGCAGCCGCACCATCTCCCTGCTAACTCCATGCTACAGCTGTCGTGCTATGCAGCTTTCTCTGAAGGATATCTCGGCCTCTGGCCGAGCGTTGAGGGCTGGGCCAAGTACTTCCAGCTGAAGAAACAGAGCATCCCCAATAAGGAGGTTGTGAACAAAGATATGACTGCCTGTGGTGCGGCCTCTATCTCACCCCGGCTGTTCTCCGAGTTCCCACGGATCAAAGGCCTGGAGAGCTGCAAGAAGTGGCAGCGATCCTTTTTTATGTGAGGAACCCCGGTACTGTCGACCTCATCAACCTCCCGGACTTCCAGCTCGGCCCTCCCACTGCACAACTCAATTGGGACTTCAACCCGGAGGACGCCTACGCCGAGGTTCAAGAGATCCATGAATACATGCTGGATCTCAAGAAAAGAGGGTGGGGTTCCGATGACATCCTCCGGACTTTTGTGGAACGAAGAGTCAGCCCCCTTCAACAACGAGCCCATAAGATCTGCCATATGGAAGGTCTACTCGATCCTACTCGGATCAGCAGCAAGGCGCTCTCCAAGGCCTCAGTTTGGCGCCGGGTCAAAGCCGTTGCCCAGACTGAGATGGACGAGGAGTGGACATGGGGCGTGGAGCCTCACGACAGAGAAAATCTTCCGGAGCAAGTGAGTACTTACTAATTTCCGAGCTTACGCTCCGGTCTTGCACACCTCGGTTGCTTCTTAACTCAATTCTTTTTTGCCACTCCTGCAGCGGTTCGCCCGGCAGCTGATCGAGGACGGCGCGGAGCTGTCGAACTGGGCGCCTGCCCGCCTCGCCCTGGAAGGTCCAGAGACTGAAGACCCGGACAATGAGGATCACCTGCCGATCCCTAAGGCCGTTCCGAGGTCCGCCCCCAAGACTAGCTCTTCCAACCCGGGTAAGAAACAAGTTCCCAGTTCCATCAGAGACTGGTCTGACGACGATGATGACGATGACGATTGCCAAATTCTGGAACCTGTCAACGTTATTCCCATTTCATATGCTCCTCCAACATATAAGAACTTTCATCCAGCGTCTGCAGCTTCCCGGAAGCGCTCAGGACCTGGTACCTCGGATGCCGAGGCTTCCAAGACCTCGGAGACTGCAGCGCCCAAAGCCAAGCGTGCCAAGAAGACCTCGGCGCGGCGCAAGAAACGAGGTCCCGTGGAGGAAGATGCGTAAGTCACCTTTGCTCCTCCTTACTTCTCACGCTGCTCCAAGGTTAAGCTTTTTACACTCTAACTTAATCTTTCTCTTTCGTCTAGCCCGGCTCGGCAGGTCAAACAGAGCCATAGCTCGATACACTCACCACTGCCTCCAGTGGTTGAAGCTCAGACAACCGAGGTCGAGGTTAACCTCGGCAGCCCCGCCAGAGCCTCTCCTCCAGAACGGTCCATTGACCTCACAGCCCGGAGAAGACCATCTCCTCCCCGGCGCGCGTCTCCTCCGCCGAACTTCCACCGCCGAGCTCTGACTCCGGCCTGGGGCACTCTGCTCCCCGCCAAGATCAGACTCCTCCGCCTCCTCAGAAGGATGCGGAGACGGATCGCGCCAAGACTCCGGCTAAGACCGTGCAGGAGTCTCGGCTCTCCCCCAAGTCTCAGGCCGCGCGCAACCAGCAGCAACAGCAGCAAAAGAAGAAACAACAACAACAACAACTGCAGAAGCAAAAGCTCCAGCAGCAGCAGAAAGATTCAGCTCAAAACGTTGAGCCCCCCAAACAGCCACAGCAAACTCCGATGCCGCCACCGTCATCAGGCCCCTTGACTGCGAGCACCCAACTGGTGCCGCATGTTCCCGCTTCTGCGCCGAGGTCCACCTTGACCAAGGCCGCGCCCTCGAGCTCTCAGGTCGCCACCTCCCGAGCTTTATTCGCTGCTACTACCCAGCCGGACATCAGCAGCTGGGAGGTCGGGCAACTCCGGACCAAGAGCGGGAACAGCCTAGGCTCGGAGAAGCACTATGACAGACTGGAACTCGGCTGACACTGCCGAGGTTTCCTCCAACCCGAGCTCTGAGCATCAAGTTGGACCCAGCGCCGTGCTCCAATCTATCTATAACATGCAGACTGTAGTCCTTGATTGCAGCAAGAAGGCCTCGGTAAGTTTCTTTACACAGCTCTCTTTCTTCCTTTGAAATCAAATAACAAACATACACTATTCCCAGTCCCCGAGATTCGGGTTGAGCAATTGACACTCCACCGAGTTAAAATTGCTCGGCTTGAATCTCAAAAACTTGTCATTTCTCCCATGCTGAGTCCCCGAGGCCAATGCCAAGTCCCCGGGACTCAATTGGGCCTCGGGTGCTAGAAATACCTCGGATTTATCCGAACTGATCTCTCTATTTTTTCAGGAATGCAACAATGCTCGGACCAAGATCTTCAAGAACCTCCTGCTGGATCACAACAGATTGAAGAAGTCTCACCGGACTCTTTTATCCGCCAAGGAGCAGAGCGACAAGGATTACGCCTCCAAGTTGAAGACAGCCGAGGATGAAATAGCTCGGCTGCAACAAGAGCTGAACCGGGCTAACGAAGCCAAATCTGCTGTGGAGGACGCTATGAAGGTTAAGGACCAGGCCGCCGAACAGCAGCAAAAGCTTGCCAAGACCCTGGAGAGCCGTGCCACCTTGGCCGAAGCCGAACTTACCGCCCTCCGAGCTATCTCGAAAAGCTGGTTGTCCGAGCTCGCTCGGATTAATCATCAAATGGACAGTAAGTTCCTTCTCACCTTTTCCTTATTTTCTGCCGACCTACATCCCGTGCCACCGTATGCCTTATTTCAGCGACAGCCTTTTTGTCTTCTTCAGAGAACTTCGAGCACTCCAAGGACAAGGCTATCCGCGAAGTTCAAGCAGCTCGGGCAAAGAGGGCTGAGACAGAAACTCTCAGCGACAGCTGGGATATCCAGGACCACCTTGTTGCCCTTAACGCTCGGATCAGGCCGCTCCGGTGTGGGGACCCCGGACTAACCGTCCGAAATACCCGATTATGCTTAACACAACGATCCCGTGATCAGTCTGTCGTTGCACATAATCCGAACTGAATATCAAAGTTTACATCCATACAATACCGAGTTTAAAGTCTTACAAACCTGGCCATACAGGCCTAATTATACATAGGTGCCTTCAAGGGCCAAACCATCTTTATTCAGCGGAAGCTACGGTAGTAGGGCTAAACCAACTCGACAACACCCGACAGGCAGCTGACTTATGAAGATCTTAGTTCGCATAGACGTCGCCAAACTCCTCTTCAACGCAGGGTTCCTCGAAATCTGGCTAAGACAATAGCCAGGGACGAAACCAATATGAGTACATTTGATTGTACTCGCAAACTACCCCAACTAGAGTAAGCACTAACTAGTTTTATTTTTAAAAACTTTTATGTGAAAACTCTCAAATCCTTACTGAAAAGGGGTGAGACGAAGTTTATAACCATCCTTTGAGAAAACACCACTTTAGCTATTTTTCCCGAAAAATCCTTCCCTGTCCGACCAAATCTCAATCAGGGTTCCAAACCCTTCACCACCTTGCACCAACTCATTGGTACAGGTAAGCAACCTTTTCCATCTCAGTTTCCTTTCAAACTCAACGCTTTATAAAACTTTTATCAAAACTTGCACATGGTCTTAGGACAGCCTTCCAACTGTCCGTATCCGAGGACTCGGCTATTCGAATAGTTTTACCCTCTGCAGAGGTAGTACGCTTTTCCCACACCCATCCGGTCACTCATCGTGTCAGCCACGTCCCGCCATACCGGAGGTATGCGAAGTTGAGTTCCCGGCCATAGCCTGTCCTTTGCTCATGCTAGTATAGGACCCTGCCGCTACGACACTTTCCACCGACACTCAAATCCTCAGAAACTAAGTGTGGGGACTCGTAGTTCTGCCCGGCGGACCCAAGGGAGCCCTTCAATCCTCTTCCTCCGACACGCTCATACCGGCTTCCGGTAGACTACAATGAAGAGGACCCAGGTCAGGGGGTAGGTCCTCAGACCATCCCCTCATGGAACGAGGTCATCCTCGTTGTTGAGGTATCCAGTACTAACACGAGCAAATTATATGACTACGCCCTTGCCCATATGTGGGTAAATGTGGTCGCACAGGTTATCGGCTGGTAGTCATAGTACTAGGACACAATGTGCATTTTTCGCAAAACAACACCATCCTTCTTTAACTGAGCACCGACCTTCCGGCAGGTCTATCCAAGTACTTTCAAAGGAGTTTCAAGAAAACATTGTTTTTCCCATCCTATAGTTTTAAATAACTACCTTATACTCCTACACAAGGTGGCAAAATAGTTTTTCCGGTAGTTTGTAAAAAGGGGGGGGTTTTCCAAAACTCATTGTTTCCTTTGAACAACTCTTGAGACTAAAATAGAGGTATATAAATGCAAGCTCAGTGAAGTAGCTTGCCTTGCTCAGCAAAGTTCTCGGGGTCTTGTTCCTGCTGATCAAAGTACTCCCCTTCCTCGAAGACTCCGGCAGCGTTTTCGTCTAACGTCAAACAAGCGATACAAATAATTACTATACTAACTCAAGCATCATCACAACATCACAATTGCTACACATAGCTACTGCACACATCAAGCAACACAAGGTGGTTTCAAATTGATTGAATTAAATTTATTTAATTAATTTCAAACTAAGGCAGAAACTAGTTGTACACTAATTAATTCACCATTTAATCTATGTTTGTCACAAAAATTCAAACTAAAATTCTATGGATAGCTACTGGTGTGTAGAAGATCACCCAATTGGTTTGGGATCATTTGGAGTTACAAAACTCCCTACACATCTGTTTTACTTCAGAAGGGTTTTAAACAAGTTTTAGCTACCAAACAAATTTGGTTGCTCCAAAAATTAAATCCTTTTAGGGGTATCTAACCTTGGTTGAGTGTGACCTAACAAAATTGGTTTTAGATCAATTGGATCTACCAACAGTTCACACTAATTGTTTTAGTGCAGAAGGGTGCACTGAAGTTCAACCAAAGGCTAAGGATTTTATACTACTCAATTAATTCTACCAAAATTTGGGGAGCTAAAGGATCCTAATACAAAGCTACCAAAATTGGTTTCAAGTCATTTGGATTAATATAACTCCAGAAACAAATGGTTTAGTGTTTTAAACCTTCTGGAGCATTTTTAATAATGCATTTTTATTATTTAATTAAATGGAGTGAGACCACTTTGGTGAGTTAAAGAATTTCATAGACTTTCCAGAACAGTTGAGTTTGATTTATTTGGACTGCTAGAACTAAAGTTATTGAATTTCTAAACCGAGTCCAGTACTGAACTTCAGAAAAGAATTCAATTTCGAAAAACTGGATAAAGGTGAGATCCCTGACGGGTGGGGTCCACCAGTCAGCGTCTCAGAGGAAAACGATTCGCGCGCGCGCTTAAGTTTAAAACACTGACGAGTGGGGTCCACTGGTCAGTGACTGATTACGCGAAAGGGTACGTAACCCTTGATCTCTAATCCTACGGCTGAGGTGCACTGGCACGGCGGCGACCAAATCCTGGCGGCGCCGTGGCTCCGGCGACGGCGAGGGGCGCGATTCGCTCACCTGAGAGCTCGGGAGGTGGCGGAGATGCGCGGAATCGACGGCGGAGGGAGTGGGGAAGCGGCTGGGACAAGTCTCGCGTGCTGGGACGGCTCCAAACGTCGACGGCGTGCTTGGCGTCTCCTCCGTGGCCGTGCGCTAACTCCGGCGACTCCTCCGCGGCGCTGCTGTGCACAGAACACGGGCAAACTGCGGCGGGTGAGCTAGGGCACAATGGAGAGGCGAGAGTAGGCCAGAGAGGGGAGAGGGGAAGCGAGCAACGACCTGTCCGTGCTCGGCTCCTTCCTCAACTCCGGCGAGGAATCGAGGACGCTCGAGGCGGCCTGGACTTGCGGGGCAGCGTCACCGCTCTCCTAGCGGTGCACTGAGGGGTGGAGAGTGAGGGAGAGATGCTGGGACGGGCTGTGGTGAGGCGTAGAGGCACGGGCGCGGGGGCATTTTATAGCCGAACCACGGCGTGCGGTGAACTGAGCGTAGGAGGGGTCTAGGGTGGGAGATAGCACGCCAGTGGGGGCGGTGCTGCACGGCGACGACCCTAGGGTGCCTAGCTAGGGCGTAGGGGGAGAGGGGTGCACGCACTGCGGCGTGAACGAGCTTGACACGGCACGGCGGCCATGGCGCGTCCGTGGAGAGGATGGATCGATGCGGCGTCTGCAGGCCACGAGGGTCGACGGGGATGTGTCCCTGATGTTGCTGGGTGGCAGGGGCGTGTCTGCGGCGAGCCACGCGGGCTGGGGTGGCGTGGAGGTGAGGAATGGGGTCGGCGTCCACGCGCGGCCAGAGCTCGGCGAGCGGCGACTGGAGCACGGCGTCTCAGGGCATCAGGGAGTGGTCTTTTCCGTTCAGTCGCGTGCGGTGAGAGGTGAGGGAGTGGACGGGGGCAGGGTTGGGCCAGAGGGCAGCTCGCACGCGCGATTTCGTCGGCGACACCGTGCACCGCACGGTGGCGTGCGTCCGGCGACGGCCACGAGCCCACACACCCAATCTCCACGCTTCCTACTAGCTTGATCGACTGAGGGGAGTGAGGGAGAGAGTGTAGAGCAAGCAAACCTTGCAGGGATCGATCAAATCGACCGATTTGATCTCGGTTTCGTGGAGTAGAGGATGAACACGGGCAGTGTTTACCACGTGCTCGACGAATTGCCTCAACGAAAATTAAATCCAATTTTCTTGAATTTAATTCCACACTTGATTCACACAAAAAGTAGGGATTGTTGGTGTGGTGCTAGAAATTTTTGGATATGTGCAACATAGCACATTTTGTGTTTTGGGAAGGTTCAAGAAAGAATTGGAATTTGAATTTAAGAATTTTAGAAATATTTTTAGAGAGGGAAAGAATATGAGAACAAGGTGAGAGTGATCACATGTCACCCCTCTGAATTTGTTTTGAAAACAAAATTTGATTTTCTTTATAAGAGGAAATTTGTGTGACTTGTGTCACATGATTTTATGTGGGAGTTTTTATTTTGTTTCTTTTCTTTTCTTTAAATTTTTATTTCAAACAAACACAACTCAAGCAAGCAACATAAGCAAGCACACATAAAGTAACAGAAAATTTTTGTTGGCCCACATTTTCGACTAATAAAACTGGGTTACAGATTTGGGACGTTACAGATCCTTCCCCCCTTAGGATAAATCTCGTCCCGAGATTGCTAGGCTTAGGTGCTAAAGAGGTTGGGAAACTCGCTTCTAAGATAGTCCTCACGTTCCCAAGTTGCTTCCTCTTCGGAGTGATTAGTCCACTGGACTTTGTAAAACTTGATCTTGTTCCTCCGGGTGAGACGAATATCTTCGTCGAGAATTTTGAATGGTCTCTCGCGGTAGGTCAGATCATGGTTCAGGTCGATGGATTGGTGGTCAATGTTCTTGAAAACGTCAGGCTGGTCAGGAACTTCAAGACACTTCCGGAGCAGGAAATGTGGAAGACATCATGAAATTCCGATAGTTCTGGGGGTAACTCTAACTGATAGGCTACTCTCCGCGACGGGCAAGAATCTTGAAAGGTCCAATATATCTGGGTGCCAACTTTCCTTTGACATGGAAACGTTGCATCCCTTTGAGTGGTGTCACCCGAAGATAGACAAAATCTCCAGGTTGAAAGTGACGTCACGACGCTTGGAATCAGCATAACTTTTCTGACGGGATTGGGCTGTTTTGAGACGTTCACGGATAAGTTGGACTTGCTCCTCGGCTTCTCGGAGGGTATCTGGTCCAAACACTTTTCCTTCTCCGGTCTCGGACCAGTTCAAGGGTGTACGACACTTCTTGCCGTAAAGTGCTTCAAATGGGGCCATTTGCAGACTGGACTGATAACTATTGTTATAGGAAAACTCTGCAAATGGAAGGCAATCTTCCCATTTAGAGCCATAGGCTAGGACACATGCACGAAGCATATCTTCCAGAATCTGGTTTACTCGCTCGGTCTGTCCTCCAGTCTGGGGTGATAGGCTGTGCTGAAAGATAAGTGTGTTCCGAGGGCTTCATGAAGAGCTTTCCAGAACCGTGAGGTAAACTGCGTGCCTCTGTCAGATACAATTCTCTGGGGAACTCCGTGTAGGCTTACTATCCGGGACATATATAAATCTGCTAACTGGGCCCCGGTGTATGTGGTCTTGACGGGGATAAAATGGGCAACTTTGGTCAGCCGATCAACGATGACCCAAATTGAGTCATGGCCTCGGTTTGACCTAGGAAGTCCGGTGATAAAATCCATTCCAATTTCATCCCATTTCCACTCGGGGGTCTTGAGGGGTTGGAGCAATCCGGCAGGGCGCTGATGCTCTGCTTTGACTCGCTGACAATTATCACACTTGGCCACGAAAGATCCAATTTCCCGCTTCATTCCATGCCACCAAAACTTCTCACGAAGATCTTGGTACATCTTGGTTCCTCCGGGGTGGATCGAGTATGGGGTATTGTGGGCTTCTTTCAGGATTAGACCTTTAAGTTCCTTATCATCGGGCACACATAGGCGTCCTTTGAATCTCAGAACTCCTTCAGCATCTATGGCAAAACCAGGTGCTTTATCAAGGGGTACCTTTTTCTTAATACCTTCAATACTCTCATGACCCTTCTGGGCTTCTTTGATTTGGTCCAACAGGGTTGGGGCTAACTCCAGGTTGGCAAGATATCCATAGCTAACCAATTCAAGTCCGAAATCTTCGAACTCCTTAAATAAGGTTGGCTGCTCTGCTTGGATTAGGGTATTCAGGGTGCATGGCTTCCGGCTTAGGGCATCGGCTACCACATTGGCTTTTCCGGGATGGTAATGAATTCCGACATCATAGTCCTTAATCAATTCCATCCACCTTCTCTGCCTCAGATTCAACTCCTTCTGAGTGAAAATGTACTTCAAGCTTTTGTGATCTGTATAGACCTCGCAGCGATGACCCACAAGATAGGGTCGCCATTTTTTTAAAGCAAAAACCACAGCTGCTAACTCCAGGTCATGGGTTGGGTAATTCCCTTCATGCGGTCGCAATTGTCGAGACAGATACGACACAACTCCCTTCTTGCATCAGAACGCAACCAAGTCCGAGACGTGAAGCATCACAATACACGTCGAAACTCTTGGTGACGTCTGGCATGATTAGGATTGGGGCTGAAGTCAATCTCTTCTTCAGTTCTTGGAAACTATCTTCACACTTCTGGGTCCATTCAAACTTCTTATCTTTCTTCAACAACTGGGTCATGGGTTTGGCTATACTGGAAAATCCTTCAACGAACTTGCGGTAATAACCTGCTAGTCCGAGAAAACTTCGGATTTCCGTCACACTGGTGGGTGATTTCCAGTCTAGAATGGCTTTGATTTTCTCGGGGTCAACAGAGATTCCTCCTGCAGACACAACATGTCCGAGGAATGCCACTTCACTTAGCCAAAATTCACACTTGCTAAGTTTGGCATACAGTTTGTGTTCTCTGAGGGTCTCCAAAACCACACGCAGATGTTCAGCATGCTCTTCTTCGTCTTGGAGTAGATAAGGATATCATCGATAAAGACAACCACGAACTTGTCGAGGTACTCCATGAAAATCTTATTCATGAGATTCATGAAATAAGCTGGGGCATTGGTCAAGCCAAAGGACATAACGGTGTATTCAAACAATCCGTACGGGTGGTGAAGGCGGTCTTGGGAATGTCAGACTCTCGAATCTTCAACTGGTGATAACCCGTCCGAAGATCGATCTTAGAAAAGACTCGGGCTCCGTTCATCTGATCGAACAGATCCTCGATCTTGGGCAGGGGTACTTGTTCTTGATGGTTACATCATTGAGCTTGCGATAATCCACACACAGGCGTGTGGTACCGTCTCTTTTGTCCACGAAGATGATAGGTGATCCCCAAGGTGATGCGCTTGGGCGAATCAAACCTTTACTGAGCTGATCAGCTAACTGCTTCTTCAATTCCACCAGTTCTTCTGGATTCATCCGGTAGGGTCTCTGGATATAGGGGATGTTCCAGGAATAAGTTCAATCACGAACTCAATATCCCGGTCTGGCGGCATACCAGGCAATTCCTCCGGAAAAACATCCTTGAATAGATGGACCACACGGATCTCATCTAGAGTTGGTCGGGCTATGCCTTCATGACAACAGGGTTGGGATTCGTTGGCTTGTGAAGCATACTCCACTTCAGTTCCTTGTCTGTGGTGAGAGATACTGCTCTTCTGGCACAGTCGATACGACCATGATACTTTGCTAACCAATTCATACCCAGAATGACATCTATGCCTTGGGTTCCTAGAATGATTAGTCAGCTGGAAATTTTCTCCTTTGATCTCAAGAGAGACGTCGGGACAAAACAGCTTGGTCTCTACTAGGAACTCTGGGGTTTGTATAAGCAGGGGTTTGGACAAGAGGCTCCCGACTAGACCTCCCTTAACAACAAACTCCTTGGTAACAAAGGAATGGGTAGCACCAGAATCAAACAGGACAGTGCAGGTACTGAGTTGACAAGGAACGTACCCAGCACAACATCTGGCGCTTCCTGGGCTTCTTCAGTGTTGATGTGGTTCAGACGGCCTCTTGCAACAGCAGCATTGCCACGGGGTGCAGCATTCTTGCCATTTCCATTCCATTTCGGCCTTGTCCAGGATTAGGTGCGGGCATTGGGGCGTGGAGCATTCCTCTTGGGATTGGGGCAGTCTCGGGAGTAATGACCCTTGTTGCCGCATTCAAAGCAGACAACGCTGGCAGTAGGGGTAAAAGTGTTGGTGTTTCCTCCGGGACGATTGTTGCCATTGGGGCGGTAGTTGTTGTTGATGTTTGGGCGGGGGACATTGTTGTTGCTGTTGGGACGGTTGGGATAGTTGGGACGTGGAGCTGGGGGTGGTCGATAAACTGGCTTGGGTGCTGGCTGGAAGGTGCGGGGTTTCTGACTGCTGGAACCTTCCTGAATATTCATCCTCTCTTGCGACCTTCAAACATGGACTTGCGCTTGGTCTCCAGCTGAATGGCCTTGTCCACAAGTGACTCCAGATCACGGAAGTCCTGGACAACCAAGGCACATTGCATCTCATCATGGAGTCCATTCAGAAAACGCTCCATCTTCTTCTTCTCCGTGTCGGTATCTTCAGGAGCATACCGAGCAAGATCGGTAAACTCATCCAGGTAACCAACCACATCTCTGCCTGCCTGCCTTAGCTTACGGAACTCATCCTTCTTCCTCTCGATAAGACCGCTAGAGATGAACTTCTTGCGGAATTTGTCCTTGAACTCCTCCCAGGTAATGACATGACCTGCGTGCTGGAGGGTCTTGGTAGTCTCCCACCAAGCTCTTGCGGGTCCAGCAAGGTAGTGGGTAGCATACAGGACCTTCTCATTCTCTCCCACCGAGGCAACTTCCAGGTCGTTCTCAATAGTGCGGATCCAGTCATCTGCTTCCAGGGGGTGAAGTCCCTTGGAATAGGTGGGCGGTGTGGTCTTCTGGAAGTCACTCAGGGTAGAGCGTTGATTTCCACCCTCGTCGCCATTTCCATTGCCACCATTGTGGTTCTGGTTGGCGTGGGCAGCGGCAAGTTGCTGCAGGGCGGCGAGATGAGCTTGACGCTCTTCCCGGGCAGCTTGGCGATCCTCCATGATGATCGCAAGCAGTTGAGCAGCGGTGGGTTCTGGCGGTGGTGGTGGTGCCGCGTGCTGGTTGTGGCGAGTGTTCGTCATCCTGGAATAGATACGATATAAGAGGCAAGGCAAAGAGGCTTTGGCTAACGATGAAGTCACAAAGGGGGTGGTTGATGAAACACTAGTCAAACAAGACCATCACATTTATTCAACACAATCATCACATCAAGGAGTTCACACATCAAGCTTACAACATCCTACTACACCTAATGTACATACTACATGATTTCACTAGGAACCATCACACACACTCTACTCGCATAGGGGGGGTCGACACAGTCCTAAGGTAGTGCTCTCGTCGCTCAACTACTGAGGTGGAACCCCAGGCTCGACGACCTCAACGTCTGAGTCGTAGGGTGGCTCCTCGGGATCCTCCTCCTCGAGAACTGGCTCAGACGGCTCCTCCTCCTCGTCAACTAACTCCTCCTCGTCGTCCTCCTCCTCGTAATCCATCTCCTCAAGGTAGTCCTCATCATCACTGATGAAGGCACTGTTCTCCTTGCGGAGATCCTCGCCCTCCTCCTCCATCTCGTTCGCCTGCTGCTCCATCTCGTCTATCATCTCGTTCTGCTCTGCTACCGTCTTGCGGAGCCTGACGATAGACCTCCTCTGACGGGCCAGCTTCAGGCGGAGATTATCATTCTCCCACTTTAGCTGGGTCTCACGGTCTCGGGCATCGTCGAGGGAGCTACGCTGGAAGTGAACCTTGAGTCTAGCATCGCGCAGGTTCTCCTGGGTGTCGTGAAGTAGCACCTCCATGTCGGTGATGTACTCGCCGAAGAGAGTGTGCTGCGCGGGGTAGGTGGGGTTTCCATCGTCGTCACGCCTTCCGAAGTACTGGAACCGAGTGCCCACCAGCTCGTCCTTGTGCTCCTCACAAAGGCGGGCTAGTAGCCTCTGCATAACTCGGGTCAGACCGTCAACCCAAGTAGTGTCCATCGTGGAGTAGACCAAGTCCTTGGAACGGGGTGGCTGAATCCTGCCTCGGACGGACGACTTGATGAGCCAGGACAGGTTCCCATCACCGAGGGAATCGACCTGAGTTCCCTCAAACTCTGGAACAGGGCGTCCCAAAATCTGGCTCAACTCGTACAGGTCCTGCTCGAACATCAGCAGGCCGTCCTTCCTCACTTGGACGAACTCGGACACGTTGGGTGCCATCTACAAGTTTAGGCAAAATTTTAAGTTAGTTAAGTGACATGAGTATCAAATGTAAACTTAATGGGTAACAAGTGTGCAAAATTTTAAGGGTTCAAGAAAAGATTACTCTTAATGAGTGTAGGGTTTTAAATAAATAGGGGGGGGGGGTTGGGGAGATAAGAAATTTTCGAAAATACTTCACTTCCTTGTTTTAGAAATTAACTTTTGTAACTCTTGACTAACGCCCATGCTAACTAAAGTCTCCTAAAGTCAGGATGGCTCTGATACCAGCTCTGTGGGGACCCCGGACTAACCGTCCGAAATACCCGATTATGCTTAACACAACGATCCCGTGATCAGTCTGTCGTTGCACATAATCCGAACTGAATATCAAAGTTTACATCCATACAATACCGAGTTTAAAGTCTTACAAACCTGGCCATACAGGCCTAATTATACATAGGTGCCTTCAAGGGCCAAACCATCTTTATTCAGCGGAAGCTACGGTAGTAGGGCTAAACCAACTCGACAACACCCGACAGGCAGCTGACTTATGAAGATCTTAGTTCGCATAGACGTCGCCAAACTCCTCTTCAACGCAGGGTTCCTCGAAATCTGGCTAAGACAATAGCCAGGGACGAAACCAATATGAGTACATTTGATTGTACTCGCAAACTACCCCAACTAGAGTAAGCACTAACTAGTTTTATTTTTAAAAACTTTTATGTGAAAACTCTCAAATCCTTACTGAAAAGGGGTGAGACGAAGTTTATAACCATCCTTTGAGAAAACACCACTTTAGCTATTTTTCCCGAAAAATCCTTCCCTGTCCGACCAAATCTCAATCAGGGTTCCAAACCCTTCACCACCTTGCACCAACTCATTGGTACAGGTAAGCAACCTTTTCCATCTCAGTTTCCTTTCAAACTCAACGCTTTATAAAACTTTTATCAAAACTTGCACATGGTCTTAGGACAGCCTTCCAACTGTCCGTATCCGAGGACTCGGCTATTCGAATAGTTTTACCCTCTGCAGAGGTAGTACGCTTTTCCCACACCCATCCGGTCACTCATCGTGTCAGCCACGTCCCGCCATACCGGAGGTATGCGAAGTTGAGTTCCCGGCCATAGCCTGTCCTTTGCTCATGCTAGTATAGGACCCTGCCGCTACGACACTTTCCACCGACACTCAAATCCTCAGAAACTAAGTGTGGGGACTCGTAGTTCTGCCCGGCGGACCCAAGGGAGCCCTTCAATCCTCTTCCTCCGACACGCTCATACCGGCTTCCGGTAGACTACAATGAAGAGGACCCAGGTCAGGGGGTAGGTCCTCAGACCATCCCCTCATGGAACGAGGTCATCCTCGTTGTTGAGGTATCCAGTACTAACACGAGCAAATTATATGACTACGCCCTTGCCCATATGTGGGTAAATGTGGTCGCACAGGTTATCGGCTGGTAGTCATAGTACTAGGACACAATGTGCATTTTTCGCAAAACAACACCATCCTTCTTTAACTGAGCACCGACCTTCCGGCAGGTCTATCCAAGTACTTTCAAAGGAGTTTCAAGAAAACATTGTTTTTCCCATCCTATAGTTTTAAATAACTACCTTATACTCCTACACAAGGTGGCAAAATAGTTTTTCCGGTAGTTTGTAAAAAGGGGGGGTTTTTCCAAAACTCATTGTTTCCTTTGAACAACTCTTGAGACTAAAATAGAGGTATATAAATGCAAGCTCAGTGAAGTAGCTTGCCTTGCTCAGCAAAGTTCTCGGGGTCTTGTTCCTGCTGATCAAAGTACTCCCCTTCCTCGAAGACTCCGGCAGCGTTTTCGTCTAACGTCAAACAAGCGATACAAATAATTACTATACTAACTCAAGCATCATCACAACATCACAATTGCTACACATAGCTACTGCACACATCAAGCAACACAAGGTGGTTTCAAATTGATTGAATTAAATTTTATTTAATTAATTTCAAACTAAGGCAGAAACTAGTTGTACACTAATTAATTCACCATTTAATCTATGTTTGTCACAAAAATTCAAACTAAAATTCTATGGATAGCTACTGGTGTGTAGAAGATCACCCAATTGGTTTGGGATCATTTGGAGTTACAAAACTCCCTACACATCTGTTTTACTTCAGAAGGGTTTTAAACAAGTTTTAGCTACCAAACAAATTTGGTTGCTCCAAAAATTAAATCCTTTTAGGGGTATCTAACCTTGGTTGAGTGTGACCTAACAAAATTGGTTTTAGATCAATTGGATCTACCAACAGTTCACACTAATTGTTTTAGTGCAGAAGGGTGCACTGAAGTTCAACCAAAGGCTAAGGATTTTATACTACTCAATTAATTCTACCAAAATTTGGGGAGCTAAAGGATCCTAATACAAAGCTACCAAAATTGGTTTCAAGTTATTTGGATTATATAACTCCAGAAACAAATGGTTTAGTGTTTTAAACCTTCTGGAGCATTTTTAATAATGCATTTTTATTATTTAATTAAATGAGTGAGACCACTTTGGTGAGTTAAAGAATTTCATAGACTTTCCAGAACAGTTGAGTTTGATTTATTTGGACTGCTAGAACTAAAGTTATTGAATTTCTAAACCGAGTCCAGTACTGAACTTCAGAAAAGAATTCAAATTCGAAAAACTGGATAAAGGTGAATCCCTGACGGGTGGGGTCCACCAGTCAGCGACTCAGAGGAAAACGATTCGCGCGCGCGCTTAAGTTTAAAACACTGACGAGTGGGGTCCACTGGTCAGTGACTGATTACGCGAAAGGGTACGTAACCCTTGATCTCTAATCCTACGGCTGAGGTGCACTGGCACGGCGGCGACCAAATCCTGGCGGCGCCGTGGCTCCGGCGACGGCGAGGGGCGCGATTCGCTCACCTGAGAGCTCGGGAGGTGGCGGAGATGCGCGGAATCGACGGCGGAGGGAGTGGGGAAGCGGCTGGGACAAGTCTGCGTGCTGGGACGGCTCCAAACGTGACGGCGTGCGGCTTCTCCTCCGCGGACGTGAGCCAACTCCGGCGACTCCTCCGCGGCGCTGTTGTGCACAGAACACGGGCAAATTGCGACGGGTGAGCTAGGGCACAATGGAGAGGCGAGTGAGGGCCAGAGAGGGAAGAGGGGAAGCGAGCAACGACCTGTCCGTGCTCGGCTCCTTCCTCAACTCCGGCGAGGAATCGAGGACGCTCGAGGCGGCCTGGACTTGCGGGGCAGCGTCACCGCTCTCCTAGCGGTGCACTGAGGGGTGGAGAGTGAGGGAGAGATGCTGGGACGGGCTGTGGTGAGGCGTAGAGGCACGGGCGCGGGGGCATTTTATAGCCGAACCACGGCGTGCGGTGAACTGAGCGTAGGAGGGGTCTAGGGTGGGAGATAGCACGCCAGTGGGGGCGGTGCTGCACGGCGACGACCCTAGGGTGCCTAGCTAGGGCGTAGGGGGAGAGGGGTGCACGCACTGCGGCGTGAACGAGCTTGACACGGCACGGCGGCCATGGCGCGTCCGTGGAGAGGATGGATCGATGCGGCGTCTGCAGGCCACGAGGGTCGACGGGGATGTGTCCCTGATGTTGCTGGGTGGCAGGGGCGTGTCTGCGGCGAGCCACGCGGGCTGGGGTGGCGTGGAGGTGAGGAATGGGGTCGGCGTCCACGCGCGGCCAGAGCTCGGCGAGCGGCGACACGGCGACTGGAGCACGGCGTCTCAGGGCATCAGGGAGTGGTCTTTTCCGTTCAGTCGCGTGCGGTGAGAGGTGAGGGAGTGGACGGGGGCAGGGTTGGGCCAGAGGGCAGCTCGCACGCGCGATTTCGTCGGCGACACCGTGCACCGCACGGTGGCGTGCGTCCGGCGACGGCCACGAGCCCACACACCCAATTCCACGCTTCCCACTTGCTTGATCGACTGAGGGGAGTGAGGGAGGGAGTGTAGAGCAAGCAAACCTTGCAGGGATCGATCAAATCGACCGATTTGATCTCGGTTTCGTGGAGAAGAGGATGAACACGGGCAGTGTTCACCACGTGCTCGACGAATTGCCTCAACGAAAATTAAATCCAATTTTCTTGAATTTAATTCCACACTGACTCACATAAATAGAGTAGGGATTTTGGTATGGTGCTAGAAATTTTTGGATATGTGCAACATAGCACATTTTGTGTTTTGGGAAGGTTCAAGAAAGAATTGGAATTTGAATTTAAGAATTTTAGAAATATTTTTAGAGAGGGAAAGAATATGAGAACAAGGTGAGAGTGATCACATGTCACCCCTCTGAATTTGTTTTGAAAACAAAATTTGATTTTCTTTATAAGAGGAAATTTGTGTGACTTGTGTCACATGATTTTATGTGGGAGTTTTTATTTTGTTTCTTTTCTTTTCTTTAAATTTTTATTTCAAACAAACACAACTCAAGCAAGCAACATAAGCAAGCACACATAAAGTAACAGAAAATTTTTGTTGGCCCACATTTTCGACTAATAAAACTGGGTTACAGATTTGGGACGTTACATCCGGGCCATTGGAACCAAGCTTGTTGATGCTGCCATCGAGGTCCACCGTGCCCTCTGGCCCAAGGTTTAAGACCCCCACTTGCATCGACGAGCTCGCCACGAAGCTGAAGGGAGCCGAGGCTAGACTTCGAGAGTGGAGATGCTCGTCAGCTCGGGCTGGAGCGGACAAGGCCCTGGTGTTCGTGTTGTCCTGGTATGAGGATGTTGAGATCCACACTGTTACCTCCCTGCGCAGGGGCTCTCCTTGGAACTCCACCCGGATGGCATTGCGAAACGCCAAGCAGCAGCCGACCGCTTTGCTAGTTACGCAAACACCCGGACCTTTGATGACGGGCGCCTCTACTCTGAGGACGAAGAGAGCTCGGACGAGGAAGCGGCGTCCGGTGAAGAAAGTTCTGAAGGCGAGGACATTGACTTTGACGAGCCTGAGAGCTCCAAGGGCAAGGCCGGCAAAACAACCGAGGTGGCTGAAGGCTCTGATGATGACTTCAGCTTCGACGAACCTCCGAACTCCAAGGGCAAGTCCGGCAAAGCTGTAGCCACCGAGGTGATCTCCTCCGACGTGACGGACACCCCGGCAACCACTCCCACAACCGAGGTTGCTTCCGCGACCGAGGTTGTTCCTGCGCCCGAGGTTGCTGTGCCCGAGGCTCCTGCGCCCGAGGTTCCTTCTTCCGAGGCCTGAACTTATCTCCAATAAAACATTAAATCCCCGGTATGCCGGGTGCAGATGTAACAGACCTTAAGTAGTTTGCTTTGCTACCATTACTATTAACTTGCTATCCGAACCAAGCTTTTCTAAGAATTTATGCCGAACCCTTTTGGAACGAGTCCCCGAGTTCACTTTCGTGTTTACTATATCTGGCATTCTTTGCTCTTGTCTACCATTTAGGCATTCGACAGTCGAGTCACAAGATTGTTATTTATAGCATACAGTACTTAGCAAATTTCGAAGTGTGTTTCAAAACCATCCGACATAAACGAAAGGTAAAGACAGGGGTTAGTAAACGACACATGCCGAACTATATTTCTGGACCGAGTCCCCGAGTTCATTTTCATGTCTCCACGTTTTTTCATCTTTGCTCTTAACTATCATTTAGGCAGATGCCAGTCGAGTCACAAGATTAGTTACACAGCATACATTACTTGAAGTTTGAGACGAGGTTCAAAATAGTTCGGCATATGAACGAAACTGACAAACAGAAATAAAACACAAGCACAAGAGCGAGGCAGTCCCCGAGCTTTAACCTCGGAGTGCCGACATTTTATTAAGGATTAACCGAGGTACATACATTGCGCCTTTCATGAGTAGAAAGGTCGGAGTAGAGTTACGTTCCATGGTCGCCTGACCTCTGATCCGGGGTTGTCCAGCCCATCTTCCCTTGGTTCCTGCGCATCTATCAGATAGTACGAATCATTGAGCAGAGCTCGGGTCACAATGAACGGTCCCTCCCATGGAGGTGACAACTTGTGCCGACCTTTCTTGCGCTGCACCAGCCTCAGCACCAAATCTCCCTCGTGAAACACACGAGGGTTGACACTCCGGCTATGATAACGTCGGAGACCTTGCTGGTATATTGCTGACCGAGATGAGGCCAATTCTCTTGCTTCCTCAAGCAGATCTACTGCATCCTCCCGAGCCTCTTTTGCCTCGGCTTCAGTGTACATTGCCACTCTGGGCGCATCATACTCGATGTCAGTGGGTAGCATAGCTTCTGCCCCATAGACCATAAAAAATGGCGTATAGCCAGTTGATCGATTTGGCGTGGTCCTTAGACCCCACAGTACTGCTGGTATCTCATCTATCCAACACCCCGGTGTTTTCAGCAGTGGTTCAATGAGCCGAGCCTTGATGCCGGCCAACACTAGAGCATTTGATCTTTCCACTTGTCCATTAGACTCCGGGTGCGCCACCGAGGCTATGTCCAGCCGGATTCCCTTGTTCATGCAAAACCGAGCAAATTCTCTAACAGCAAAGTTTGTGCCGTTGTCCGAGATAATGCTATGGGGGTAGCCATATCGCAGAATAATCTCCTTCAAGAAAGTCACTGCTGAATGACCATCCAACTTCCGGATTGGTTTTACCTCGATCCACTTGGTGGGCGCCAACTGTCGTGGTGGGATCACGGCAGATGCCATAGGTATGGCTAAGATGGGGCCGAATGGTCGTTGGGGGAATCCGGGGAGGGTTTATGCACTCAAGAAGTGCACACGCAAGAACACGAACGAAGAACCAAGAAACCAAGAACACAAAGCACACCACGATGTACCCTGCTTCGGGGCCCTCTTGTGGAGGTAACACCCTACTGCAGCACTACCCTACTCAGTGTATAGCTCAAAGTGACAAGTACAAGCTGCTCCTCGAGCTGTATGATGCTACAATGGTGAGAACTTGAGGTAAAAGATGGAGCTGGACGGGAGGAAGAAGGCACTCCGAGCTGAATCCGAGGTGTTTCCGGGGTGTTCCGAGGTTCCTCTCTCTCTTTCTTTCTCTTTTGATCAACTAGTTCCTCCGCCCCTTCAGCAGGAGGGGGGTGAAGCCCACTATATAGGCCAGCCGGGTTACCATTGTGCCCCTCGCTGAACACTGTTGCCATGCCTCTGCAACGGTCACCACCGTACCACCGTACCTCTGTCAGGGACAAGACGTGGCTTGCCCATCTCCTGTAGCCTAACGGCAGAACTAGCATGCCCCCTCTGACCGAGACAGGACGTGGCCTGGCAGAGCTACCTCGTAGCCTTTTCCCAGATCCCGCGTGGTCAGCGGTCAGAGACGTGCAGGCCCGCCGAACCCGGGGCACGCCTCTGCCAGGCTCCTTGACAGACGCTCCCGTGTCAGGCGCTCTTGTACCCGGCTGGAAGTGACAGGAGCATTGACTCCTGCCCGACCTACTGCCTACCACCTCGGTTAGCTCGGCACGGATGTGACGAGCTCCGTACCTCGGGTCTTGCGCTTAAGATCTTTACCAGGTCGGATCTTACTTCCTCCCCACAGCTTCTCCTGCTCTCACAACACAAACCATAGCACCGAGGTAGTTAGGTCGGCTGAACGTAGCTCGGACAGTGAACCTCGGCCCAGGCCGACGGGATACCTCGGATCCCTCTGGGCTAAGATAGGTCGGCCTTTAAACTCTCCAGGTCATAGTGAAGCTCGGATTCTCCTAGGCCCAAGCAGGTCGGCCCTTTCCGTACCTCGGCATGTCTTTAAACTCATCTTTATACCAAGCCTTGACCCTACCCGGGGGTAGCCCCCCGACAGATCATCTCTTCCTGATATGTCCATTTTGCTAGCTCTGGTTTGTGCGAATGTTGATGCAACCCTACTCCCAACTGATCATTGAAGGAGACTGGGAGTGGTGCTATGTAATCACAACGGTACATTCATACTCTCGTGTAGCGAAGGACTTACGGATTTTGCTTCTCTCGAACTTGCTGAAGGCTTGGCCCTTCGATTCGCGCTAATGATCTCTCGATACCATGGTTACCTCAACATCATCCTAGTTTCATATTGTCTGTCCTGTGTAAAAAAAAGTTTTTTTGACCCAACGAATTTCGTTTCCAATTCAGGCGGCAGGTATTATGTATCGAATTGGTAATTCTAAGCTAGCGCTCAGTCGAGTCCTACACCGTCGGATTTGCATCACGAGTCGTGTACTTATAAGTTACAAGTTGGATTGCAACTGAGATTTTGCAACTAAGAAAAATATTCCAGCCCTTTGAACTTGCATCATGTTCGTGCTAGTCATGAGTTGCAATTGAGATTCAATTACAGTTACCTGAGTGAGAACTAATTTGATTTCATCTGACTGCAAATTAGTCACATCCTTTATGTATTGTTCTTACAAGTTTTTTAGTTGTCCATTTTGTTTTGTACTCTCCTATCAGAAATAATTGACACAGATATGTCTAAATACGGATATATCTAGACGTATTTTAGTGTGTAGATACATCTATCATATTTAGATAAATCAATGTCAACCATTTTCGATCGGGGATTGAATCCAGAAAGAACTTTGTAATGATATCATCTGACTAATAAAGTGTCACATTCTCCGTGGAAACAAAAACAGCAGCAGATTACGAGAGGCGATGCAGCATCCCACGAGATAAACCTGCCCACCGCAAGAAGCCACGCATCGCGGTCCAACGCCACTCGCCCCCAGCAGAGAACGAAGACCCCACCAAAGACGGGGGAAAGTTGGAGCGGAACCATCAGCCAACAAGACCTTGCTCGTCCCGTTGCTAATGGAGTAAAACCCTAACGCAGAGGCGCACACCAGCTGCTCATGCCCTTCCACCTCCTCCCGTCCCGCATTGGCCTCCTCTCTTCGATCTTCTCCATACCCAGGGCGCGGTCCGCCTCCACGCTGGTTCGCGCCTCCCGCCCGGAGCTCAACCCAGTTGAAAGTTCGCGTCTTGCTTTTCCTTTAAATTCAGGTTTGTACCTGTTTATTTCCCTGCACTATTGGCCGCAATTTATGGAAGTACTTGCACATTTAGTTGATTTGAGGTCAAATTTCAATACTTTCTCCCTTGACGCGGGCTATTTCTTGAAATGATTCGGAAGATGGAAGCAACCCCACCCCCAAAAACATTTTTTCCCTTATCACCGAAGGCTTAGAGGCCGGAATTGTTCATTTCGCTTGATAAAATGTGCCAACTTAGTGTGTTTGCTTGAAGATTTGGTGGTGCATTATAGACTTTCCAGTTGTCATGTGCTCTTGTATTCAAGGAAACCGACATTGTTATAAAGAGTTTCTCACTTAGTTCTGTATGTTCATGTTCCCTGAAGCTTTAATTTCAAGGCATAATTATAATCCAAAGTACCATTTTTTCCTCTCGAAAATGCACAAGAAGTTTGCTTATTAACTGTCATGTTACTGACAACCAGAAAAGTTCAAGTATGGTGACTAATATTTTTTCAGCCTAAATACACTTCAACTACGACTTAATACTTTCCACTTCAACTACGACTTAAGACTTTCCATTTGTTCAGTATTTTTATTCTTTTTGTGAACTGATGCATTTTCAGGTGTAAGAGAAGTGAAGCGTGAATCCAGTGTGTCTTTTGACAACTCCAACTCTGAAATTAATTCCACGAAGAGGAAAAAGCTGAACCGGGTGCTTGAAGTAAAGGAGCAGTATCCTAACAAGCAGGTAACTGCGAACTCACTATAATGTTTCCATATTGAAAAGAAAGCGTTGTGCATGTTTAATCTTTTTCTACTTCTCATATCCTTGATTTGAACGTACTATCCACTTGAGTGTTCAGTTATTCTGAGATGTAATTGCACGGTTGCAATTTTCTTCTTTCGATGCATTTGTGCATCATGTGTCACTTTTGTAGTGTTTCTATTCCACTGCTGGTTTTTGGTTTAATTCAGGTCCCACTCAAGAAAATATCTACACATATGCAGGTTGGTATCGTTCCTGACATTAATGAATTTCGATATGACAAGAACGATGCAAAAGCATCAACATCTACAAAGAGGGTACCTGCATCATCAAGTAAGAACAGTTCACCTGATAAGTTTCGATGTTTTGTCTAAATGATTTGATCCATAATAATACCCCGTCAATAAGTTTCTGTACATGTAGTATGTGCGTAAGTTTTAAAAGGACTACCATGAATGTTAAGAGTCAGTCAAGAGTCATATTGTTGACATAAAAAATGTTCAAATACGATCACTAATATTGTTTCAGCCTAACTATGTACCCACTTCTACTACGACTTAATACTTTCCACTTTTAGTCATATCTGGACTGTTACAATCTACATGTTTTATTTCTGAAGTGTGTTTTGTATTATTATTATTTTTGTCTAAAGCATGAATTGATGCATTTTTCAGGTTTAAGAGAAGTGAAGCGTGAGCCCAGTGTTTCTTTTGTCGACTCCAAGTCTGAAATGAATCCCGTGAAGAGGAAAAGGCTGAACCGGGCGCTTGAAGTAAAGGGGGAGTATCCTAAAAAGCAGGTGTCTGCGGACTCTCTATAATGTCTTCATATTAAAAGGAAGTGTTGTGCATGCATAATGTATCTCTGTACTTCCCATATCCTTGATTTAAAGTACTTTCCACTTGTGTGTTCAGTTATTCTGAGATGTAATTGCACAGTTGCAGTATCCCTCTTTCGATGCATTTGTGTATTCATGCTGTCACTTTTATAGTTCTTCTTTTTCCACTGCTGGTTGTTGGTTCAATTCAGGTCCCACTCAAGATTATCTAAACATATGCAGGTTGGTATTGTTCCTGACATTGAAGATTTTCGATACGACAAGTTTGAGGCAAAAGCATCAACATCTACAAAGAGGGTACCGGCATCATCAAGTGAGCACACTTCACCTGATAAGTTTCGATGTTTTGTCTAAATGGTTTGATGGATATTCATATTTCGTCAATCAATTTCTGTACATGTAGCATGTACTTATATTGTGCACTGTTTATGTTTAAAAAGGATTGCCATGAATGCTAAGAGTCAGTTGTTGCATGCTTTCATTTGTTGCTTCAAGCATGGCTTGTTATCATTAGTCTGTGCAGTAATAACCGTCCAACAAATGTACGATTTCTTGCATATGGATCATCTTATTGTAAATGTACGTGTGTCATGTTATTATAAAATTTCCCCGTGTCCTACGAGAAGCTTACCCCTTCACGTCTTCAGTCAGGTTGGAGAAAACGGTCAGAATTTCATCTGTTGTGAAAGTGAAAGGTAATCTTCTTCTCCTATAAAGATGTAATCAGACCAGGAAAGAGAAATTGTGGCATCTTTTTGTCTAAGATGTCCCTACTCTGTTCTAATTGTAGATGATTTCTTTTGTTGCAAGCTGATATCAAGTCAAATCTGTTCAATCAGTACCAACAATATTTTCCTCAAATTTTGAATTAGTTAATTGGATCATTTTGCCATCTAGTGCTCAAATTCTTTCCAACACACACCATTGAAAAATGAATGCACCGAGGATTTTTATTATGGTAACGTGAAATCAGCCTAACCATGCATGTTGGCTCCTGCATGCCAGCCCTTTGATTGCCGCAGACATTTTTTTTTCAGATGTCTATTGTTCATGATGAAGTTCAAACTCTTTGAACTTAGGTTTGTGATACATTCAGTTCACTTTTTCCTCACTTCACGAATCAGTATATATGTGCCACTTGAATGATCAACTGTTGCACCATGCAGGACAATTGTGTCAAAACCAGATAATTTGACTACTCTATTAAGATTTTTTGCTCCTACATGAAACTTTAATTGTCCTCATACCCATTTACTGGTCAGGAACCTAACACAGTAATTTATGCAGTTGCCGCTCCAGAAAATTGGGAAGCGGTTCTTGGAGGTATTAAAAGCATGAGGTTATCGGGCGATGCCCCTGTAGATACAATGGGCTGTGAAAAGGCTGGTTCTCTTCTTCCGCCCAAGGTATCTGTCAGAGTTGATCAGAACTAGTTAAGTGTAGTTTACAAAGTCCATTCAAACATGAGTGTGTCATCCTCTTTGGATTAATCTGTCATACACCTCTAACATTCTTGTTCTATGTTTCCATTTGAAAATGTATTTCTATTTGCTACCTAGGCAGAAAATGCAGTCTGTATACCGGTTCATGGTTAATAAATCATAGGTTGGCCACAAATTTGAGCCTATTGATCCGCTAACTTCCAGTCGAACTCATATCACTGCATATTTGTTGTAAACATAGTTTTACACATTGATCTGCTAATACTTTTAGGCAGATCTAATATTTGCTTTTGATTGGTAAAAGCTTTGGCTTCAGTTATACTGAATGATCCTATGTAACACTGCTGATTCTCATTAATTAAGAAACAATAAGCTACATTGCTTCCTGTGCAGGAAAAAAGGTTTGCAGTTCTGATATCAACTATGATGTCAAGCCAAACAAAAGATGAAGTTACGCATGGTACGCCTTAGGAAATATCTTCTTTTGGGATTAGGTTATTACTGTATATTGAATTCTCTTTTAACTATATAGTGGATTTGAAAGTAACTCAGTCAGTGGTTCTCTTAGTGTCATTTGTTGAGAACTCTTAACAACTCAAATCACTTTCAGTTCAGTTGCAAGGATCATGAAATTCATGACCTCAGACATTTGACCTGCAAGACTTAATCTCTTCCGATTACTGCTTGGAGGATAATATTTGGTGGATCTTGGTTGAACTCATCATTTCTTGCCCACTAGTGATAGCCTGGAAATGCTGAAACTGGTGCTAACCCATATTCTGCTGACATTTGTTTAAATGCAGTGGATTACATAGATAGATGGTTCAATATCAAGTCCAAACCTTGCTGGAATACACAGCGTGTTCCTTATAAAACCTTATCATATTCCCATCTTCTACAAAAACGCGTAGTATCATTTTGACCTGACACTTGTTAGAAACTGAAGTTTGTATGCAGTTAGCAGATTGTAATGGTCTCATTGTTTGTCCGGCTTGCTCACCCCCTGGTTGTAGAAAATACTTTACATGAATCTAGTGATGGTGTGTTATACTGTTGGATGCAGAGAGGCTCTGGGGAAAATTTACTCGCTAAGATTATTGATTATTCTATACAAATTGATTTTGCAGGAAATTGATGCGAGATAATCTAGATTAGTGGAATTGTCGTTCATATTCCAATCTTGATGGGGATTTTCCATTTGTAGACTTTTCCATGTGTTTGTCCATTAATCGAATTAATCTTGTCATAAAAAGGCCCGACTGTATTTAGTTATTTTCCGTAGCTATTACTGTCTTAATAGTGTTCCTCCTTGAGAAAAATGATGATTGTATGTTGGAATCAATTGTTATCAGCTGCTGTGGAGCGTTTCTCTGAGAATGGTTTACTTGACCCTGATGCTATCGTCAGAACTGATGTGGCCACACTAGCAAATCTTATCAAACCTGTAAGTTGCAAGGCCTTTTTGCTTAATTAGGATCAATACTAGTCACACCTTCCCAATTTAATTCAAAGCAGTAACTACTAAGCTTTATTAGTACCTGACGCTATAAGCATGCAGATAGATTTCATGCATCTACTTTTGCATCATATTCAGAGTGAAACAATAGATAATAGACTACACTGAGATAAACCCTGCTTTGGACTTCATTACTCTTCCGTGTGGGTAATTACAATTGTTGCTAAATGAGCTTGTCGGAGGCGAGCACCTTACCATTTATATTAGCTTCCACTGTCAATCTTGCTCTGGTTACATGAAACTATTGAAAACAGCTATTCATACTGTTCAGTATAATTTAATCAGGTCGGATTCTATCAGAGAAAGGCCCAATTCATAAAAGAAGCTTCTAAAATTTGCCTTGAACGATTTGGAGGGGACATTCCAGATTCTTTGACTGATCTGCTTGCTCTTAAGGGAGTTGGCCCTAAAATGGCTCATTTGGTAAATTATGTACTTATAATGTCCTCTATAGTCTAAATTTAAGAAAACTTAATTTTGCTCATAGCTATTTTTCACTAAACAGGTGATGAGCATCGCATGGAAGAATACTCAAGGAATCTGTGTGGACACTCATGTGCATCGCATTTCTAACCGTCTTGGATGGGTCTTCCGAGAAGGAACGAAACAGGTAGTCTGTTAATTTTGTATCACTTTTCTGCTTGGAAACAAGTTATCTTTAACATGTATTTTTGCACAGAAAACTACGACACCAGAGCAAACAAGGATGTCTCTTGAGAAGTGGTTACCGAAGGATGAGTGGGAGCCTATAAACCCACTACTGGTAATGCCCTAATGAACTAAAAAGTTTTTTTTTTTGGCTCGAAGCACAACACGTTTGGATTATATACTGGCATAAATGCTAATCATAGGATGAACCTGAAAATGTGTTGCAGGTTGGATTTGGTCAGACAATCTGTACTCCACTGAGACCAAAATGCGACGGTTGTGGCATAAACACCATTTGCCCATCAGCTTTTAAGGAATCATCAAGTCCCAATCCAAAGCAAAAGAAACGAGGTCTTGGTAGAGCTTAATATGGTGTGCTCTCTGAACCTTTGTAGATGCGTTAGTTACTGATGATATGGAAGCTAAACTTTCCTGGGTTATTTTGGTTGGCTTTTCTGGATAGTCTCCTTTGCCAGTGCCACTGGAGAACTATATATATCATCATTTTGTATAGAAGTAATGTACTAAGGACAGTGCGATAGAAATATATCGACCCTGTCAACTTGCAACATGATTTGCGATAACTGAAAATAGCATGGAAAAAGCATCGAAGTTTAATTCCACTCTCCTGTATTGCTTGGCAAATGCCATGGGTTTGCCGACCAATCACAGGGAAACATAAAGCTTTTCGTGTACTGTCTTCTACGAAAAAATTGCACATTCAGCCCTTGCCGAGTCTTTTCCACTTTCTTAGTGATCACCATTCTTTCGTTTATAAGACAGATAATATGGAGGAAGTAAATCGAGGGGAAAATATACAATTAGTCCCGTCTTATGAACTAAGATTCTTCAGTAGACTTCTCTTTCTATCATCCCTACTAGAAGTCTAGAACGCTAAAAAAGAGTATCTGCTAGCTACGCAATTTGCTTACTAATTTCCTACGGCTAAACCGTAGTACTATTCATAAAGATAGTTAACTAGCTAACTAGACAACAAACTCCCGCGGCTGAGGCTCCGGCGAGTCGCCAGGCCGGCTGAGGACAACAACTTTCCCGGCTGAGTCGGCGTCGATGATCACCGAGTCTCCCTCCTTGAACTCCTCCGCGAGCATCTTGTCCGCAAGCGTGTCCTCGAGCAGCCTCATGATGGCCCTCCTCAGCGGCCTTGCACCGTAGCTGGGGTCGTACCCTTCCTCGACGACGAGCTCCTTGAAGCTATCCGTGACAATCAGCTCGATCCCCTTCACCCTCACCCGTTCCGCCACCTCCGCTAGCATAATGACGGCGATCTCCTTGACCTCCAGCTTGGTGAGCTGCCGGAACACGATCATCTCGTCCAGCCGGTTCAGAAACTCGGGCCGGAAGTACTGCTTCATCTCCTCGTCCACCAGGCTCTTGATCCTGCCGTAGCTGCTGCCGCCGGCCTCGTCCCCGCCCTCGCCGAAGCCCAGCTGCTTCCCGCCCTTCTCGATGACGCTGCTGCCGACGTTGGAGGTCATGATGATGAGCGTGTTCTTGAAGTCCACCGTCCTGCCCTTGCTGTCCGTCAGCCGCCCGTCCTCCATGATCTGCAGCATCAGGTTGAACACGTCCGGGTGCGCCTTCTCGATCTCGTCCAGCAGCACCACCGTGTAGGGCCGCCGCCGGACGGCCTCCGTCAGCTGCCCGCCCTCCGTGTACCCAACATACCCGGGCGGGGAGCCGATGAGCTTGGCCACCGTGTGCCTCTCCATGAACTCGCTCATGTCCAGCCGGACCATGGCCTCCTCGGACCCGTAGTAGGAGGCGGCCAGTGCCTTGGCGAGCTCCGACTTGCCGACGCCTGTCGGGCCGGCAAATATGAGGCTCGCCACAGGGCGGTTGGGGTTCCTGAGCCCGACGCGCGCGCGGCGGATGGCGCGGCTGATGGCTATGACGGCCTCGTCCTGGCCGATGACGCGGCGGTGCAACGTCTCCTCCATCTTGAGCAGCCGGTCAGACTCGTCCACGGACACCTTCTCCACGGGGACGCTGGTCCACGTCGAGACGATGCGCTGGATGTCCGCTTCCGTGACCAACGGCCCAGCTGATGTGCCGGATTCCACCTCCGCCTTGCTCATCTCCTTGCTCTTGTCCACCAGCGACATGATCTGGGTCTTGAGCTCCAGCTCTTCGCTGCGAAGATCTCCCGCCTACAAGCACATACTTATAAGATGTGAAGATAACTAAAATTGAGGCTGTTTTCTCTTGATTCATAGACGAAACTTACCAACTCGTACTGCTGACAACGGATGGCGTCGTTCTTCTGTTTCAAGATTTCCTTGAGCTTCTTGTCGAGATCTTTAGCTTCCTCAGGTAGCTGTCAACACAGTTTAAATTTCAGACTCTCTGCAAGAAGTCGGAAATTTTTAGCTCCAGCGTTCAAGAGTGTCATTTTACCTTGGCATGGCGTAGCCTGACAAGAGATCCCGCCTCATCAATCAGGTCGATCGCCTTGTCTGGGAGGAAACGATCACTGCAAATAAAAAGAGACTGTCAGAAATCTTCAGAGGTACGGACGATGGAACTACATACCCAACACTGAACTATCCACAAACCTGATGTATTGGTACGAGAGCTGAGCAGCGGCGACCAGGGCTTCTTCCGTGTATCTGAGCTTGTGGTGGATCTCGTATCGCTCCCGGAGCCCCTTGAGAATTCCTATGGTTTCATGAACTGTGGGCTCTGGAACTTTCACTGGCTGGAACCGCCTCTCCAGTGCAGGGTCTTTCTCAATGTGCTTCCTGTATTCATCGATCGTAGTGGCTCCAAGGCACTGACAAAATTTCAAAATCACTACACTGGCCATATTGCATGGAGAGTGCACATATCTGAACAGAAGATGTGTGGGGGTGATAATATTCATCTTCCGTACCTGAAGTTCACCTCTTGCCAATGCTGGCTTCAGAATGTTAGCAGCGTCAATAGCACCTTCTGCTGCTCCTGCTCCTACCAGGGTGTGAACTTCATTCTCTTCGCTCTGCTTGATCTCTTCCATCAGTTTCTTCAACCTTTCTTCGAACTCTCCGCGGTACTTGGTGCCGGCAACAAGAAGTCCCATATCAAGGGTGATAACCTACAATGATGGGTTACAAGACGAAGATCTTAATTTCTTTCATCTCACCTAGTGATGCCAAACAACATCCGGACAACTCAAACAAAGGAAAACATGGTCAACGGGTGATCATGCTTCATATCGGATGTACTTTGATCGACTTAGTTAGACGATAGCGAAATAGTGTACTAATCAGACATAGATGTAAAAAAATAATACAGATCCAAAATGGAAAAAATATAGAGCCAATATTATAGCATGTTTTCCTACAAAACAATAGTATATATCATATATTTATATACCTTATACTTAGCACAAGAGGTGTGGAATTAGTGTACTATCAGATATAGATGTAAAAGGAAAAAAATATAGAGCCATAATGAAAAAAATATAGAGCCAGTATTACAGCATTTTTTCTGGAGCGTAATTTTATATTAGAGCATATATTTTAGCACAAGAGGTGTGTAATGTGAACACAAACCGTTTTTCCTTCAATTGTTTCAGGCACATCCCCGATGGCAATACGCTGCGCTAGACCTTCCGCGATGGCGGTCTTTCCAACACCGGGCTCTCCAATTAAGCAGGGATTGTTCTTTGTTCGTCTCCCCAAAATCTGTACCACGCGTTCGATCTGCTTTTGCCTTCCGATTACGGGATCTAGCTTTCCCTGCAGCAAAATTCAGATTTACCGGTTATTGATCCATTCCCTTACATTATCAACCCTAATACAATTTGGTAGGATTAATTCAGCAACCTCCTCTGCTAGTTTTGTTAAATTAGTTCCATACTCCTCCAGTGTTGGCATCTTGGTTCCACTACTTCCTCCCCCAACACCAGCACCGACAGTCTCAGCTTCAGAGATTTGAGCAATCATTCTGAGAACCTAACAGAAGCAAGCAACATATTGCATCACTGTGAATCTTTAACTGAGAATATGGAAGTTAAAAGACTCTCGTTTGGTCAGCATTTTTCAATGTAAATTTACCTCACTGCGTATGCTGCCGATATCAGCCTGGAAGTTTTTTAGTACAATGGCTGCCACACCATCGTCCTCACGGATCAACCCAAGAAGCAAGTGTTCCGATCCAATGTAGTTATGCCCTGGACAGTTTTAAGGGAATTTAATGGTCGAAAATAACAGAATATCTGAGTTCTTCAAGAGAAAACAACAGTAGTAGTAGTAAAGAAATAAGGCTCTGTTTGGCCTTGAGGTTGATTATGATATCAAGCTTTTTCAACCGGATTTTTTTTTTCCTGTTTGGCTAACCAACTCTTTTCTGTTTGTGTGCCTATTTTTCGTAGCACATAAGTTCAGGACAACACAACTTATCAACCACAAACTGAGCCTAAAAGAAGTCATCTGGCTTAATAATTTGCTAATGATATTCTACCATGACAAGTTAAAGTCATCCAGGATGCACTTTGCCTATAGAACGCGTGATATGGGTTCAAATTTCCTTTTGGTTATTCTTGGTTAGATTACCATTGAAAATAATAAATACTGTAATTTCAGTTTTCAGTTACGCCAAATGACCAGAATTTTCCCTTTGTCTAAAAGGCAGCTAAAGTTTGCGGAGAACTACACAAGTTTGGAGTTGGCTCGAATTACAGTGTCACTAGACTATTTTGACTATGATACAGATATCGGAAATATTTTGGCCGAAATGAAAATATTCCTTAATTTCTGCACCTACTGGACTGTCTGAACTTTCGGGGTTTCTAGTGAACTGTCAGGGGCTCACACAGTCACACCTGACATGTTGAGAAACAAAAAGACATGGCTTAACTTGGAAACACGCATCTAACAGTCCATAATTAAATTGTTTGTGACGCTAAACTGATGTGCATAAGCATTGAATCATACCCAACCTATCTGTTATCTGTGATTTTAGAGTTTACATAGTTCTTAGCATAAACACGCACTAAGTAGGCCCTGCAAAGGAATTAGGTTCAATACTAACAAAAGGTAACCTATCTAAGACTGCATAAACGTTCATCTTAATTTGGATTGCTGGCAAGGCAGTATTGGCATACCAAGCTGTCGCGACTCCTCGGCGGAGGACTCGAGCACCTTCTTTGCAGACGCCGTGAAGGGGATCTCGCCGGCACTGTAACCCTTACCCCTCCCGACGACCTTCTCCACCTCCACTCGCGCATCCTTGAGGTTTAGCCCTGCGGACTTAAGCACGCTGCAACCGATGCCGGTGCCCTCCGCGGCGAGGCCCAGGAGGATCTGCTCGCTCCCGACTGTTTCATGGCCGAGGCGCCGCGTCTCCTCCTGCGCCAGCATGATCACCTTTATGGCCTTCTCGGTGAACCTCTCGAACATGGCCCGGGTCACGAGACGTCGACACCCTCTTGACGATGATCCGCGGGTGAATAAGGACGATGGCCCGAAGCCGCCGCTGACAAGCGCAGGCGTCAGCGGGGTCGGAGGATCGTGTAGATCTCTCTGCTGGCCGGCGAGGGCTGACATCTTGACGGGGCGCCAGCTTGCCGGCGTCGGAAGTGCCGGGACCACGGAGCGAGGCCTCGTGGTGCCCCGAGACCTCCAGCTGGCCGCGCTGCCTGCGACTGCGAGTCTGGCAGGCGATCCCAGAGCCGGTGGCCTCAGCAGCAAGGTCCTTTCCATGGCCGCAGCAGATTGCTAGTAGATAGACGTGGTACGTAGTAGCTTCCCGTGACCTGTGTAATGCAGGGCAGATAACTCGATCAAGATTTAAGAGGAGAAGTGGAAGAAGAAGACCTGTTTAACACACAGATTTTTTATCCTCGGTGTTGTTTCGTAATCAGAAATAGTTCTGGGATTCTTCCACAGCGTGATCTCTTGCGGAGGAGAAGAACGTAACGAAACAATGCATGGGTTGATGGGTCAGATTGGTTTGGATTCGATTTGCTCACGTACCAGAGGACTCCGGAAGAAAACAACCGAGCAAATTAGGGCTTCGTAAATTACCGACAGAAGAGAGCACGTACGTCCAGCAGATGAGTTCTCAATCCACCACAGTTCCGTTTGGGGAAGGAGGAGGAGTCTTGAAGATGCCGACGAGAGGGAAGTTCCGTCGAGGGTGGCGCGCTTCCGTGGAAGGGGATCGGACCTAGTTGTGTGCGAGAGACCTTAATTTGAGACCAACCCCAGATGAGGCGGACCCCGGCCATCGATTTGTACGCGGCAGGTGAGGAAGAAGGTTGCTTTACGATTGGTGACGATTTTAGTTAGGTGGCAAGTTTTTCATGGCAACTTAGGGCATTTTTTTATTTATTTTGCATGGGCAACTTAGGGCATATGCATACTGCAAGATGTTTATGGTATATACATTAGATCGTATTACTCGTATAAGACATTTTTTTTTTCATGTTATCTACACACAATAGAAATACCTCTTAGAATTATCGCTAGCATACCACTTAAGCTTAAGATCGGTTGTGGTCGGCCGGAATACCACTTAAGCTTAAGATCTTCTCCTGGCAATTAGCGTTAGATCGGTTGCCTTCTTGTTCTCAGCTGGCTACTCGTCTTGCTCGCTTTGATGGGAAATTTGTTATGTGTGGGGAGATGGAGGACGCGACTCACATCTTCTTCTCCTGTGCTTTAGCAAAATTTGGGTGGAGTGTGATCAGGAGGCTACTCGGGTGTGGCTGGTGCCCTGCTAACTTCCCCCAGTTTTTTGCAATTCACCACTCTTTGTTGGGCCAGCAACGCAGAATCAGCTGGGTGTTGTTCGTTGTGTTGTGCTGGACGTTGTGGGTTACTCGAAATAAGCTAACAATTGAATCTATTGTTCCCAAACACCCAACTGAGATTATCTACAAAATGCTCTTCTTCTTGCAGACTTGGGCAAATCTCTCAAAGGAGCAAGACAAGGAAAGGCTACTCCAGATGGCAAGTGGGCTTAAAGAAATTTACAGCTCCTTAGCGCCGAGTCGGCCTGGTCTAGTAGCTTGAGTGGCTGTTTGTTGTCTTCCGGCTTGTTTTGGGGAGGCCGGCCCCGGTTCCGTTTACCTTTGTGGAACTTGTGTTTTCTTTGGCGAAGCTGTAGGCCCAGCATGTTGTAATACTCTTGTGGAACTTGTGCTGCTTTATTAAGTTAAAGCAGGGCATTTTGTGCCTGTTATCTAAAAAAAATTATCGCTAGCACGTAGGTGGTTAAATTTAAACTAAAAACGTGTAAATAAGAGACATATGGTACAACAAAGAAGAAACATCTTATCTTTGTTAAGAGATCATCTCCCTTTTCTGTTTCTCTCTCTTCCAACTTAGCAATTGTATTCCACGAGTCATTGCTAAGATAACACCATTGTATGCGCCCTTACACTTGATTTTTTGTTGATCATAGACGGTGTCCACTGGAAACCTCAGTTTCGCAGAGATTATAATGGCTTGCCATAAATAGCTCCTTCGTGGGAATAATTCACCCCCGGAATATTTTTTTTTCTCCCGACCTGCCATTCATAATAGGTTTTAGACAAACCTCGGGCTACATAAATGTGATGCTAAAACGCTCACCAAATGTTATACCAATATCGCGCCTATGGGAAATGGTGAGATCTTGTCAGGTCGCACTTTACATCGCGTAGCCAAATCTATCCATAGAGGCCGCCTCATTCGTACCTAGTGGAGCTCGTTGATCTGGGAAATGTTGCAACATAATAGGGCCCTTGAATCTAGTATCGTGGGGATTTAGAATGAGCACAACACAACAATTTCTAGAAATATTATGTTGTGTTGTTTTCCCTCACAATAAGGAAAAACGAGTCATAAGTTTGGGCGACGATTGGTACAAAGACCTAAGAAAGACTAATTTTGCAAGAGTAGGCTTATCCTTGTTTTTCAACTATGTAAGTATTATTCAAACGACAATGGGAAATCAGATTTGAGTCATAGGTGTAGATGCATCCACTATACGAAAATCATATTTTAAAATGTAAAAAAAATTCAAATAAAAATTTCGGATATGCATCCGGATATTCTATATTCACACATAAAGTCTCACTGAAAAATACATTTTTGTGTACTGTCATGTGTAAAAAAGACAAGTTCCAGTGTTTCTAAATGACTTTTCACGAGATATTTTTTTGTCTTTTTACGGAGACCATAAAAAATGTCTTTTTCTTCAGGAAACTTTGTGTGCAAACATGGAGCGCCTGTATATACTTTCTAATTTTTTGTTCGGGTTTTTGATATTTTAAAATGCATTTAAAATACATTTTCCACAACGGGTGCATTTAGACTTACGAGTCAAAACATCGTGTATACCGACATTGCTTATTCTATGAAAACCAGACAAAAACAAAAATTTGCTTTTTTTCAAAAAAAGATAATGTACGTGCGTGCTTGAATAAAAAGATTATTGTCACATTATTAATCACACCTATAAATTTCAACTATTCTACTGCAACCTCCTGGGGTTGTGATTTAGCAAAGGAAGCATTATTTGGATCAAATGTGTTATAAATAAAAGATTATTCAGATCGAGCGGTGCAACACAAAGTAGAAGATTCTCAACTTTTGTGAAGTATGATGCAACCAAGCACTTGAAGACTCTAACTTAGATTAAGAACCTTTTGGGCACACAGTGAGTTAGTGATAATAAATTTTAGTTTTTCTCCTTCCCCGGGAAGACCTAGCTCATTATGAATATAATATAACCCAATGAATGAATTTTCAGATAATTTGATAAATATTAATGTTCCACTAATGAAAAAAATAGACTTACATGGTTCCTCCATTTTATCGCTCTCTTAACTCTACAAAATTAGTTGGGCCCACCTGGAGTAAAATAAAAATTATTGGGTAAAATTTAACACAAAGTTGCAAAATTAGTTTAAGGTTGTTCAAGATTATTTATCTATTGTCAATGGTTTTTCAAAGTTGCTAGAAACCATCTAAGATGCATAAGGGCATCTATAATTATTATTTTTTGTCTAAAATTTGAGAACATTGCATGCGATATGAATTTTTTTAAAAAAACCGTCTGCGATGATTATTTGTGTAAATTGATTAAAATTTATATTATATAAAGTTTTTGAACTGCATTTCTTATTTTTTAATCCACGAGAGCCACATTTTTAGAGCCATCGTAACTATTTAAATTGAAAGACTTTTTGAGGAATTTTAGCTAATCAACTAGACGGAAGGTTAACTTTCATAAAACTTCTTTGGTGCCAATACTTTTGGATGCAAAATTGAGAGTCCTCCTTTCACACACCTTGGTATGCCCTTGGGACAACAAGGTCCTTGGTCCATAAAAAATTCCACGGGTGTCCAAGTTAGATAAAATATTATCAGGAATATCATCACTTATGTGTGACACAAGTAGATTAACTATGCTCAACTTAATTTATCTATTTTACTTATTTATTTTATGTGATCTATCAAGGCGCCTATTACCACTATTGTAAATGTTTGGCCAAATTAAAAATGGTTCATGGGGAAGCGGTCCTTTACCCCAAGTACAAAACCAATCTTTATTGATGAAAAACCTCCACAAGCTCTATAATCACTATCGCATCAGATATGTACATCTAATCTGCAAGGCTCACTACAATGACACTCCTCATACTTCAACTCCTAGAGGTTCTTACTGGTGAAGGGCTTCCTTTCATTGTCAGCTCTATACAGGTACGGTTATGAAGGAAACCATCTTAATATGGAAACATATATGGTGTGGATCCATCATGATAGAAAATACTCTTATTTGTATTCATTTTCCATAAATGACACAATTACTATGGAAAAAAGGCTCTAAATGGTGCTTCCTCCAATATATGTGCCATGTTTCACCTACCCTTGTCTATTATGGCATGTGAAGAGCTTCATAATATCCAGGATGATCTGAATAGCTTAAATGTATAAGAAAATCATGACACCTGAAAGTTTCTATGAGGACATGTTTCATTTACAACCATGAAACTATAAATAGCAATTATTGGGACATCCATCGGTTATAAACCAATCATGGAAATTTGCAAAATCATGTAACCTCCCAAAGACTATTTCTTTTTGGCCTAGATGCTCCTAAAAAACACACTAAATACTAATGAACTCATGCTGAGAAAGAACTTCTTGTGGAAATTTCTGACTCTGTACTTTGGGAAGATTGTCCTAAAGTTCTTTCTCATGTAATCACCATATGATCCATTATGTACGTATCCATAGTTCCATACTTATTGTAAATTATTGAATGACATAGTAGGTGTCTTCCCCCACATTTTTTACAAAATAGGCAACTACCTTAGAAGTTCAGTCGGTTGCTCACCTATGGATATATGATTTTCACTTGATGTGCATGAATGGTAGAGTGCATATCATGTATACATATATGCGCTAGCAAGATTCAACAAGGAAAAACAAGAAACATTATGAAAGCAACTACTAAGGACATAGCACAGATATAACACAAGCTAACGCATGAATGCATCAGTCTCTTGGGTCGTCTACAAAAAGGCATGCATGAGAGGTGGGCTATGTTACATGTTCTTAGAAAGATAGCTTGTCTCAAATATCCTAGATGAAATTATACAGATAGATCATTTAAAAATTCTGAGTAGACAGATGCAATCGGGTATCACTCATTATATTTCAAATTTTGGGATTAAGAGCCTACACGCTAGATTTGCAAAGGGACATATATATTAGGGTGTAATAATTTCTCTAAACCATATCCAACCCAATAGCATCTGGTTGGAAATACGAGGAATTTTTGTAGTTCCACTCCCCACCCCTTCAACTAGCTATGTGGATTTCACCATGTAAATCATCCCGAGACACTTCTTATATTTTGGAGATAAGTATAATGGATCAATCATGCTTACTAAAAGTGAAGCTCTATGTGCAAATGTTTAGCGAGTGCTCGGTGACTTTCTTCTCGGCGCCTTCTATTTCTAGTAACAATATTACGTTGAACTAGTCTACTATGCTTGTCGATACTGATATTCTCAACCATTTACTTTTATTAGCTCAACTATTTTTCATTTTGGAAACCAAATGTTCCTCTACCTATTTGGATGATACTTCTTATCTTCCAGCGACATTGATGAGTGCTCCCCTTTGGCAGGGTGTATGTAAGAGAGGTTCAACCATAGGTTTGTATATGTCGTCGTATGAAACAACAGATGCCTAGGGGTAGGCTTAAGTTTGAGGCCGATGGACGCTAGAGGATTCGGGGAGGGATAGCGCACTGAAGAGCGCACACAGAAGAACATATCAACACGGGGATTTACCCTGCTTCGGGGCTCTCGCGAGAGATAAAACCCCTACTGCAGCATCTAGCCTATTTGGTGTATTTTCCTCTCTGCATACGGTTTGTACAAATGCTCCTCGAGCTGTGGGTATGCTGCCTGTGAGAGGCTTTCTAGCTGAAGGAAGAACTCTCACGGAAGCAGGAGGAAGAAGAAAGAGCCCAAGGGGCTAATCAGCCCGTGCGGGGGGGGGGGGGGGGGGGGGGGGGGTCCTGTGAGCGGACAAGATACACTGTACAGGCACTGCCGCTGAGATGACTACTGGGGTCTAATCAACGCTATGCACGCGTCATCCAGTTGTACTCTCGTCACATCCACGTCACTGTAGCCATGCTGGCTACGCGTCATTGCCTTTGTCTTCTAGCGTCTGTCTCCTGGATCTTCGGTAAGTGGCAGGGGTATCTTGTACTTGTCGAGGTAGCGGCTGGGTATGTCGGAGGTGCAGACATGTCGGGGTAGCGCCTGGTGGTCTTAGCGGAGGTACGGATACGCGCTGATCCAAGGAGCAGCGTTAGCCATAGCTGGCCTGGCCGAGATAGCCATCTCGGGCCAGTCGAGGAGAGCAGGTTCGTCCCGTCCGGGACAGCAGGAGAGCTCGGCCCAGCCTGAAGGGAAATCGACCCAGCCGGGATGACGAGCACGGCCCAACCGAGATAGCGAGCTCGGTCCAGCCGGGGTCTGGGGAAGCCTCGGTCTACCGAGACAGGCACAGGTCCATCTGAGGGGAAGAAAGGCCGGCCCACCTCGCTTCCGCCGGGGCGAGACTACCTCGGTCCATCCGAGTTAGGCAGAACCCAGTCTGTCCGAGTTAACGAGACGTCGGTCCAGCGGCGGCCCAACCCGAGTGAAGGAAGACTCGGTCCAGCCGAGCTGCTGGAGCCTCGGCCCAGGCCCAGCCGAGATGCGGAGTGCCAGTCCATCCGAGGCTGGGGAATGTCGGCCCAGCCGAGGTAATTGGATCTCGGTCCAGTCGAAGCAGTTGCTGGATGATTCGGTTCAGTCTGCCTCTTTTCCCTTTTTCTTTATCCTTTGCCTATTTATTTCCTGCTTTTACCTCTTTCACTAACTCAACCACCTCATAACTTTGGGGTACCCGGGGTTACATCCCCGACAGTAGTCCCCGAGGCTGTGGGGGACTCGCAGAGTCGCGCGCAGACTTACAAAAACAAATAACCAATACCAGAATCTCCATATAAGAAATATCTTGCCAGCATGGGCATCACTATATGTTGGTTTTCAGCTACTCTGGGCGTTACCGAAGTCGCATGCCGCCAGCATTAACTGGACCGACATATAACCTGCCCGAACATATCTCATATATCTCTTATATGTCGGTTTTTAGCCACTCTGGGCATTACCGAAGGCGTATGTCTGCACGGACATATCTCATATGTCTCGGAGCATATGTCTGCTCGGACATATCTCATATGTCTCGGAGCATATGTCTGCACGGACATATCTCATATGTCTCGGTATCTCGGCCTCTTTGGGCATATCTCATATGTCTCGGTATCTCGGCCTCTCTGGGCATATCTCATATGTCTCGGTATCTCGGCCTCTCTGGGCATATCTCATATGTCAGTTTTTAGCCACTCTGGGTATTACCGAAATGGACGTCAATCAGCCTCAGCTGGATTGACATAAGCATATCTCATATGTCAGTTTTTAGCCACTCTGGGCATTACCGAAATCAGATATGTCGGCAGCGCTAGCTGTACCAACATATAGCCGTCATTGGCTAAATCTGACATTTTGCCTTCATGGGCACTTGTCAAATGACGAGTTGAGACATTTCTCAACACGCAACACTCAGTGAGATCAGATATCTTTTGACTCATTGCGCCGAGATAATGATGCTATGATACTCTGGTAAGCTCGGATAACTGAAGAATCATGATAATTGATTAAGTCGATAAAGACAGCAATTATGAGACACTCGATGATATGAGATAGATGCCATGATATCTCGGCAAACCGAAATAAACGGCGATTTGAGATATGACGTGATGCTGAGATATAATTGCAAACCGAAATAAAGGGCGATCTGGAGAATACCAATAATGCTATGATATTTTGGGTAATCCGAAACAACCGATAATACCATGATCTCGGGGATGAATACTCTCCCGGTAAAACCGATATCACCTTTCAATGTTAGTTCAAGCATATATATATATATATATATAATGAAAACTTAACGGGAACACCAACTCTATTTAACAGACAAAAATAAATCTAGCAGCAAAACTATGCATTAGGATACAGACTCGAACTCAACCGAGTCCCTGAGATACTTTACAGATCTAGGAGAAGAAGCAAAACTGACTGACCAGCCAGTCCCCGGGTCAAGACATCTTGCTCCCGGGGAAAACAACTAAGCAAGATACGAAGGGAGTGGAGAGTCCCCGAGTACTGTTTGAGACTATTTAAAAGAGTGATGCAGACATATAATTGATACTCACAAGGTAGTGTTGTTATAGCAGTAGAGGAAGACGCTTATGCCGGCCGGAACACCGGCTTGTCGGCCTGATCCACCAATATCCTGGTTTGAGCCACCTGCACATTTGTTTTGACCAACATATGTCGGATTTGTCCAACATATGTCGGATTCTTGCCTTATCTCGGATTTCCAAGCCTTAACTCGGATTTCCCAAACTTAACTCGGATTTCCAAGCCTTAACTCGGATTTTCCAGGGTATCTCGGATTTCTCCAGGGTATCTCGGATTTCTCCAGGGTATCTCGGATTTCTCCAGCACACCAGCATATCTTGGATTTCCAGCATACCTCGGATTTACCAGCATATCAGCATATCTCGGATTTCCAGCATACCTCGGATTTACCAGCATACCAGCATATCTCGGATTTACCAGCATACCAGTATATCTCGGATTTACCAGCATACCAGCATACCTCGGATTTACCAGCATACCAGCATATCTCGGATTTACCAGCATACCAGCATATCTCGGATTTACCAGGGTATCTCGGATTTTTCCAGCATACCAGCATATCTCGGATTCGAACTGTAGTCAACTCGAAAATGAGTTAACACACGGGGATGATGCCGAAGTTGAGTCCCCGAGTCACTTTTCTCATCCGGGATCTGGCAATGATGTCCGTTGGTGGAGGCAGCGCTAGCCTCTGCTCACAGCGGCAAGCTAGAGCGCGGGGGACAATGGCGATGTCGAGTCCCCGCGTTGATGACGAAGATCCCGTCCGAATTGATCCAGCAAGCGCCACTGTCAACCCCACGGTGGGCGCCAACTGTCGTCGTATGAAACAACAGATGCCTAGGGGTAGGCTTAAGTTTGGGGCCGATGGACGCTACAGGATTCGGGGAGGGATAGCGCACTTAAGAGCGCGCACTTAAGAACATATCAACACGGGGATTTACCCTGCTTCGGGGCTCTCGCGAGAGATAAAACCCCTACTGCAGCATCTAGCCTATTTGGTGTATTTTCCTCTCTGCATACGGTTTGTACAAATGCTCCTCGAGCTATGGGTATGCTGCCTGTGAGAGGTTTTCTAGCTGAAGGAAGAACTCTCACAGGAGCAGGAGGAAGAAGAAAGAGCCCAAGGGGCTAATCAGCCCGTGCGGGGGGGTCCTGTGAGCGTTCCCCCTGGTGCTCCTTATAAAGGGAGCCCAGGGGACAAGATACGCTGTACAGGCACTGCTGCTGAGATGACTACTGGGGTCTAATCAACACTATGCACGCGTCATCCAGTTGTACTCTCGTCACATCCACGTCACTGTAGCCATGCTGGCTACGCGTCATTGCCTTTGTCTTCTAGCGTCTGTCTCCTGGATCTTCGGTAAGTGGCAGGGGTATCTTGTACTTGTCGAGGTAGCGGCTGGGTATGTCGGAGGTGCAGACATGTCGGGGTAGCGCCTGGTGGTCTCAGCGGAGGTACGGATACGCGCTGATCCAAGGAGCAGCGTTAGCCATAGCTGGCCTGGCCGAGATAGCCATCTCGGGCCAGTCGAGGAGAGCAGGTTCGTCCCGTCCGGGACAGCAGGAGAGCTCGGCCTAGCCTGAAGGGAAATCGACCCAGCCGGGATGACGAGCATGGCCCAACCGAGATAGCGAGCTCGGTCCAGCCGGGGTCTGGGGAAGCCTCGGTCTACCGAGATAGGCACAGGTCCATCTGAGGGGAAGAAAGGCCGGCCCACCTCGCTTCCGCCGGGGCGAGACTACCTCGGTCCATCCGAGTTAGGCAGAACCCGGTCTGTCCGAGTTAACGAGACGTCGGTCCAGCGGCGGCCCAACCCGAGTGAAGGAAGACTCGGTCCAGCCGAGCTGCTGGAGCCTCGGCCCAGGCCCAGCCGGGATGCAGAGTGCCAGTCCATCCGAGGCTGGGGAATGTCGGCCCAGCCGAGGTAATTGGATCTCGGTCCAGTCGAAGCAGTTGCTGGATGATTCGGTTCAGTCTGCCTCTTTTCCCTTTTTCTTTATCCTTTGCCTATTTATTTCCTGCTTTTACCTCTTTCACTAACTCAACCACCTCATAACTTTGGGGTACCCGGGGTTACATCCCCGACAGTATATATAGACAATGTGTGGGCCAACGTACAAAACAAATGAAGATTTTCTTTTAAATTGAAGAACAATTGAACGTTGGTTTGGTGGGAGAAGTTATTTCATATTGGTTATGCATTTTTGTTTGTGATATTTAGATTTAATTTGGAAATATGTACACCGTGAACCCACTATTAATTAAACCAATTATTTCATAGCATGAAGTTTATATATGACTCAACCTAGACTAGTTTGAGAAGTGGGTTTTTTATGTTCAGAACCTCAAAATCCGTAACCACCTTCCAGAGCTTAACCCGGTGATTTATGGTGGCATCAATATTGAAGTTTCACTAAGTTGGAAAATATCATAACACCGTGAATTGATACAGATTGTGAATATATAAATAATTCAACCAAAAACAATAGCATATATTTTGATAAAAGATTTTTTCCCAATTTATCTGTTGTTATTTTTGTACATGACGTAATTAGAACAAAATATATACGATTAGCATTATTTTGAGGAAACGAGTTTTCCCAATTTTCATTAGTAAAAATCTAACTAAAGATTCTCATCACAACATCCCTTCAACGCAATCAAACAAAGAAGCAGAGTAAAACATGATCCTTCCCGAACCCAAGCGAAAAAACCCACTTGATGAAAAAAAAAACCCCGTAAATAATGGCCCATGCAATAACATAGCGCGTCTCTAAGGGCTCGTTTCGCTAAAGGAATTGATAGGGATGGGTTGATCCATATTTTGCATGTATTTGGCTGTAAACAGAGGAATGGAACTAACCATAACAGGGAAATAAACCCGAGATATGCTAATCATGTTAACAACATGTTTATGACATTTTAACCAATCACGATTAACCATTAATCTAAATAGATTTCATCCCACCCATTTCAAATCCTTCTAACCAAACGGAAGATGGTTTCATCCCATTCGTGCCAACCAAATGCAAAATCTGAACCATCTCATCCACAAAATATGGACCATCCCATCAATCCTTGATGATTTCCTAAACCTAACGCACCCTAAGGCCCTGTTTGTTTCTAGAGTTTTTGTGAGGATTGGTTGGGATAATCCTCTAGTGGATTGGGTGAAACCCCAAACTTCACCCAATCCACTAGGGGATTGGGGATCAATCCACTAGGTAGGGATAGTGTATTGAATCCCCTAGGGGATTGAGAAAAAATGAACTAGAGTTTGGGGATTTGTGGGGAAAGGTGGGGATAAAACCTGTCCAATACACTAGAAACAAACGATGTTTTGAAGTTTGGGGTTTCACCCAATCCACTAGAGTATTATCCCCACCAATCCCCACAAAAACTCTAGAAACAAACAGGGCCTAAGTGGTCAGTGTATCACGTTTTGGCATGGCGTGCGTCACTGCCGGTGCACTGGTGCAGGCTTCATGCCTGTGTTCTTGTTGGTGGTGAATCATGTACTCTGCACTCAAGTATGTACAAGCTACTCTTTTTTTTTTGAACCGGTGAGGGAGGAGCCTCAACGTTTTTAATTAAGTAGAAGGTGTGGCACCACGAGTCGAACTCGGGTGGGCTGGGTAGCGCCACTGCGCCCCAACCGCTGGGGTGAGAGTCTCTAGAATCACTTATTTTTAGACGAAAACTGAGTCCGGCTGATTTTCGTAAAGTGAGTAGATCTCATACAAAGGCTAGCAAACTGCTAGCAGGAAACAAACAAAGATAAAGAGAAACACACCACATAGATCCTACTATGCACAAACACTGGGAATTGAATTCAGAGCAGCGATATACATCTACACAGGTTCCCTGATGATGTTGTGCACGGCCATTTGTTCAGCTTTTGAATAGTTTTCTTCCTCTATTAGGCATTAGCCGTGTTCTTCTCATTAGTTCATTATTGAAACCGGGAGCATTGCCTTCTTTCCACATTGGACAAGATGATCCCTTCCAGACCTGGATATACTTGCAGGCGAGGCTAACTCCAGCAGCTACGGAGGATGCAGCTATAGCAACACCGCCGGGGTTGAAAATGCAGCGACTGTGCAGTCTGTGCGAAGGAGCATGACTACTTGGCTCGTCAGCGCATGGGAACGTTGCAGGGAAACATTCTAGCGGAATATGCGGTGCCTCCATCGGACAATGCCTAGAAACCCGTTGCAACCCGAGAAATCCAGCGGTTATCCCGTGGGCAAGAACGCGGGCTCTGTTTCCAGGACAGACCAACGTTTCAGTGGGTTCGCCCGCCCCACTTGTATTCCTCTCTACACGCAGATCTTCATTGAGTGACCAGCTGGCTTTATTCCCGGCGCCTTCTGTTCCTACTAACCATTGCATCCACCATGCTTCCTAGTACCGACATTTCCACCAATCTAGTTTAGCGCCTCAATTGTTTGTTTCTATCGGAATACTTTAACAAGACAACAAGGTGTCTTCCTATGTCTCTTTGTTTTTTTCACGGACATTGCTGGGTGATTTCGTTCAGTAGGACTTATTATGACACAGGCATAACCATAGGTTTGGATATATAGACAATGTGTGAGCTTGCCTATGTCAACTGAATATTTGCTGTGAAAAGCGGAGAATCCTTGAATGTTGGTTTGGTGAGAGAAATTATTTCACAATAGTTGCATTTTCAATCCGAGATATATAGCTCTAACTTGAAAAGAAGTTTTTTTTTCGAATTCTAAACTATTGTGCTTGGTTTGCTGTGAACCCTAAACAATGAAACCAATTGTACATAAGACCATGAATTTTTAAAATTTAAGTGAATCATAGACCAGTTTCTGAAATTGTTTCGTATTTGACCCCAACATATGGAATCACCCTCCAAACTTTAGCCCGATTATTTAGGGTGGCTTTGAATAGCTGAAGTTTTTAAGATGTTAGTAAGGATTGGAAAAGACAAATAATTCAATCAAATAGATGGAAATTTGACATTTCTACAAAATATAGAAAGTACAAATAAATGTTCAAAAGTAGTTCCTTCGTATCTATGTCGCAAGCTTAGAAATTACTAGCATTTCCTAGTATAGGAGCCATGCAGGAGGGAGTACCAGCATCAGAGAAGATGTGAACCGATGCTAGGGAAGAGGAAGCCCGACAACAGGGAGCGACGGTATCTCGATAGATATGCTTAGAAAGATAACTTGTCTCAGATATCCTAGATAAAATTGCACGAATGGATCATTTAAATGTCCAAGTAGTCGGATACGATCCAATCACTCATTATCCATTCCAAATTAAAACATTCAAAATCACGAGCCTACACGTCAGAGTTGGAAAGAGAGATGCACATAGTAGATGGTATTCATTTCTCCAAACCATGTCTGACCCAAAATCTTCAAGTTCGGCGGACGATCGAAAACTTTCAGTTCCATTTTTGACCTTGTTAAGTACTAGGTAGGCCTATTTCACCATGCATATCATATCACCGGACACTTCTTATCTTTTGAAGAGAAGCATAGTGGATCAATCATGCTTACCAATAGCGAATCTCAGAGCATCTCCAAGCGGAGCCCCCAAATCCACCCCAAACGTCCGGGCGGACAGCCGGACGGGTTTGGCCCAAAAACCGCAACCCAACGACGGCCCCTATAGCGGCCCCAAACGACCGGACGGTCCGGCACACCCCAAACCCAGCACAAAACTGGGGCGGGTTTGGGGGCGCCCGGACGCGTCCGCGCCCTCACTCGCTGACAGTGGGACCCTCCCTTGACCGGCCTACCGGAGCCTACCGGAGGGGAGAATCTAGCCTTTGACCGGCGCCGGCATTCATGGCGGAGCGGCCAGGGGCAGCGGCCAACCCCCAACTACCCGCATTCATGGCGGTCCGGACACCACTATATCTACCGACGACGCCGGAACCCTAATCCACATCCACATCCGCCGCCGGAACCCTAGTTCATCCACATCCACCATGCCTCGCCGCCTCCCCACCATCTTCGCCAGGATGACGGCGGAAAAGCTGAGGCAGCAGGCCCAAATCCGAGCTCAGGCTGAGGCGGATGCGGCGGCGGAGGCGGATTCGGAGTCATCGGCCGTCGGATACTTCATGGTCTCCGACGACGCCGAGATCGTCGACATCACCGACTCGGAGTTCATCCGGGCTGAGGATGAGAGGATGCGCGTCCGCGCGGAGGCGGAGCACGAAGCCCGACGCGCGGCGGCGGAGGCGGCGGTCGAACGGCAGGCGGCGGCCTGCGCGGCCGAAGCGCTTCACAGCCGGGCGGAGGCGGCGGCCGAAGCGCATCGTGCCCGGGTACGCGCTGCGACGGAGCGGTGGAGAGCTCAGGCGGAGGCGGAAGAGGGCCGGATCCGCGAGGAGGCGCTGCGCAACGACGATGCGGCGGAGCACCGTGCGGCGGAGGCGCAGCTGAAGGCGGAGGCGGCGGACCGCCTCTTCATGAGGCAGATGAGGAACCGCTCCGGGTTCCTCGACAAGCAGTTCGAGGCGGAGGCGGCGATTCGTGAAGGCCGCCCTTACGCCGGGGCCTCCTCCTCCTCTTCGTTCGGGTTCTTCTCCGACTCCGAGCAGGGTTCTTGCCCGGCTCCGGCCGGCAGTGCGGGACGGGGCGGCTCCGCCGGCGCAGCGGCAACGGTCATCGTCCTCTCCGATGACGAGTAGGGAGATTCTAGCGTAGCAAGGCGGATGCAATGCAAGTTTCCATTCTAGTGTAGCAAATGCGGACGTGTTGCATGCCTTTGTAGTAATATGTCAACTAGAAAAGAGGAGTGTGGTTGTAGGAGCATGTTTTTAGGGGTTGTCCGGTCACCCTCCGCGGACGCGTCCGGATGCGTCCGGGCGCAGTATGTGGTCCGATTTTGGGGGTGCGGTTGGAGATGCTCTCAACGTGCAAATGTTTAGGGAGTGCTCAATGACTGTTTTCCCGGTGCCTTCTATTTCCAATAACCATGTTACATTGAACCAACATACAACGCTTGCCGATAATGACATTCTCAATTATTTACTTTATAGGCTCATTTTTTTTGAAAAGCATATGTCTTCCTCTAGGATGATACTTCTTATCTTCTAGAGACATCGCTGAGTGTTTCTGTCTGGTAGGGTTTGTTTCATGGAGGCTGAACCATGTGATGATACCTAGGTTTGGGTGAAAGGCGTTGTACCCTTTGGGGTCGCCTGTTGCGTGTTATATAGAGCCGATTAACCAACAACCATCGGGAGGCAAATTACAGGAGTTTGTTACAACCCTAGATACTAACCTGATCCTTATACAATTGGATACGGTTTGTTTACAACTTGAAGTAGACGCTAAGTCATAGCATCGTTATCTCTAATATCTCTAACAAACCATAGATTTTTATATATACAGAATGTGTGAGCTGCTGTACGACAAATGAAGATTTGCTTTGAAAATTGAAAAACAATTGAATGTTGGTTCAGCGAGAGAAATTATTTCACATTAGTTACACACTTATTTTGGGACATGCCTTAATTTAGTAATAAGTACACCCAGGGTATTACGTTTGGTTTACCGTAAACCCTAAACTATCAAACCAATCATGTTAAACCTTGAATTTCAAATATCACTTAACCTAGACCGGTTTGAGAAGTGGTTTTTAAATTTTAGAACCTAAGGCCTGGAAACGCGTTCCAATACTTAACCCGTTTATTTACGGTGGCGTTGAATCATTGAAGTTTTAATAAGTTGGAAAATATCATAACAACATGGGTTGATACGGATTGGGAATATGCAAATAATTCTACCAAAAATGTGGGGTGGTACAAAATACAGAAAAGATGAATCTATATATCTCTTATTATTTTTGTAAAGACATAATTATTTTGACAAAAGGGTTTCTCAAGATTTTCGTTAGTAAAAATCAAACTACAGATTGGTGTCACAACATCCCTTCAATGTTGTCAAACAAAGAAACAAAGTAAAACATGATCCTTGCTCAACCCAAGCAAAAAAAAAAAACTCCCACTTGATGGACAAAAAATGTAAATGGTCCGTGACGTAACATAGGGTGTCTCCAAGGGTGTGTTTTTTTGAGTAACATGGCAGTCGTTCTGTCTTCCGATTAGATAGAAAAGAATTTCTGCCTCTCCAAGGGTGTGTTTGATTGAAGGAATAGATACAGATGGGATGATCCATATTTTGCACGTGTTTGGTTGTAAAACAGGGGAGTGAAGCCAACCACAACAGGGGAATACCCGAAAGAATCCGTCTGTGTCGTCCTAATGACCTGCTAACGTATGTTAACTATATTAATGATTCGTTAATGACATATTAATGATTTATTAACCTTGTTAATGAACTTTTAACCAATTGTGCATTAATCTAAATAGATTTCATCCCAGCTACCACAAATTTCTCGAACCAAAGGTAAAATGGGTTCATCCCATTGATGCCAACGAAATGCTAAATCTAAACCACCTCATCCACAAAATATGGACCATCCCATCCCATCCTTGACGATTTCCTCAACCAAAGGCACCCTAAATTCTCCGTGTATCACGGTTCGACATGGCGTGTGTCACTGCCGGTGCCGGCTTCACACCCGTATTCTCGTTGGTGGTGAATCATGTACTCTACACTCAAGCATGTGCAAGTTGCTCTAGAATCAGTTATTTTTTAGGAATAAAAAGCTGATTTTCTAAGTGAGTAGGAGATGTCATACAAAGGCTAGCAAACTGCTAGCAGGAAACAAACGTAGATAAAGATAAACATACCACACAGATCCAACTATGCATAACCACTACTTTGCTTCTTCTACTAGTACTTTGCTGATGATGCTTTGCAGAGCCATTAGCCAGTACTTTGCTTCTTCTACTAGTATAAGCAGTGTTCTTGTCATTAAGCCATTGTTGAAACGGCGAGCATTACCTTCTTTCCACAGTGCAATGGATTGCGCAGTAAGCTGATCGCTTTTCAGACCTTGGAATTCTAGCAGGCGAGGCTAACTCCAGCAGGTACGGAGGACGCTGCTAGAGCAGCACCGCCGGGGTTGTACGAAGCGGCAAGCGTCTAGGCTGTGCGCAGGTGCACGACTACTTGGCTAGCCAGTGCATGGGTACCTTGTAGGGAAACAATCTAGCGGAATATGCGGCCCGTCCGTCGAAAAATACCGACAAACCCGCTCCACCCCTCAAAACCCAGCGGTTATCCCCTAGCAAATAACGCGGGCTTTGTTTGCAGATCGGGCCAGCATTTCAGTGGTGGCCCGCCTCAGTTGCATTCCTCTACGCACCAATCTTTAGAAAGTGGCCAACTGACTTTTTCCCGGAGCCATCTATTCCCACTAACCATTGCATCCACTATGCTTCCTGGCAATGATATCCCCACCAATTCAGTTTTATTGCCTCAACTGTTTTCTTTTCGAATACTTTGATCAAGTCTCTTCTTATGTCTCTGTTTTCTTTTCACGGGCATTGCTAGATTTCGCTCAGTAGGAGGACTACTTAGGATAGAGGCACAACTATATGTTTGTATTATATAGACAATGTGTGAGCTTGGCTAGGCCAACTGAATATTTGCTCTTAAAAGTGGAGATTGTTTGAATGTTGGTTTGGTGAGAGAAGTTATTTCACATTAGTTGCACTTTCAGAGATATATAGTGAGGCATTTTGAATCCCTACCTTCGTGTAGCTCATTTTTTTTAAAAATTCAAATTTGCATTTTTAAGTTCAAAAAATCGATTAAAATATCCAAGATGTAGATAGTGATATGATCTACAAGTGTGCAAAATGTCAGTTGAAAATTCGTTTCATTTTAGGCTAAAAAAATGATAAAAGTGGATGGATTTGGGTCGGTGAACAGTACACCACTTCAGAAATATGAAATTTTGTTAGATTTGTTTTCTTATGGGTAGTCTATGATAATGTCTTTTGGATTGAAAATCTGCAAACTGTTAGATCTTCACATTATCTACATGTAGGATTTTTGTTTCAAATTTTCTGAAACTCAAAAATGCCAATTTTGATTTTAAAAACGAGCTACATGGAGCTCGGACTCCATTTGCATTTTCCGGAGATAAATAGCTCTAATTTTAAAACAAGTTCTTTTCGAATTCTAAACTATTGTGCTTGGTTTGCCTTGAACCCTAAACAATGAAAAACCAGTTGTAAATTAGAAAAAATCTAGGCAACAACAAATTCGGGTGTCTGCAGCTCAGGCCGCCGGTGGTGCTGGCCATGCACGACTACTTTCCCTGCTGAGTCAGTATCTGCAATCAACAAATCCCCTTCCTTGGCCTCCCCGGCAAGCATCATGTCCGCGAGCTTGTCCTCGAGCAGCCTCATGATGGCCCTCCGCAGCGGCCGCGCGCCGTAGCTGGGGTCGTAGCCTTTCTCGGCAACGAGCTCCATGAACCCCTCCGTGACCTCCAGCCCAATCCCTTTCTCCCTCACCCGTCCGACGACCTCTCCCAGCATGATCGACGCGATCTTCTTGACATCGGGCTTGCTGAGCTGCCGGAACACGATCACCTCGTCGAGCCTGTTCAGGAACTCGGGCGAAAACCCGTGCTTCCTCTTCATCTCCTCCTCGACCATCCCGCTCGTGACCTCGCCGCCTTCGCCGTTCCCGACGACGAGGCCGCTGCCGGCGTTGGAAGTCATGACGATGAGCGCGTTCTTGAAGTCCACCGTCCGTCCCTTGCTGTCGGTCAGCCGCCCGTCCTCCATGACCTGCAGCAGCATGTTGTACACGTCCCGGTGCGCCTTCTCGATCTCGTCCAGCAGCACCACCGTGTGCGGCCGCCGCCTCACGGCCTCCGTCAGCTGCCCGCCGTCATCGTGCCCGATGTAGCCCGGGCACGCGCCGACCAGCTTCGACACCGTGAGAGTCTCGCTGAACTCGCTCATGTCCAACCGCACCATGGCCTCCTCCGAACCGTAGTAGCAGGACGCGAGCGCCTTCACGAGCTCCGTCTTGCCGACGCCCGTCGGGCCGGCGAACACGAAGCTGGCGACCGGACGGCGGGAACTCCCGAGGCCGGCGCGCGCTCGGCGGATGGCGCGGCACACGGCCGCCACGGCATCGTCCTGGCCGATGACGCGCCGGTGCAGGGTCTCCTCCATCGTGCGCAGTCGTTCAGACTCGTCCGCCGAGACCTTCTCCACGGGGACGCCCGTCCAGGAAGAGACGACGCGCTGGATGTCAGCCTCCGTCACCGCCGGCCCGGCAGACATGATCTGGGAAGTGAGTTCCAGCTGTTCGCCGTGAAGCTCTCCCGCCTGTAATCATAGCATTCGAACGAAAGTGAAATTATAATTTCAGATGATTAAGTCATAGGGTGATTGATCGATTCGTAGACAAGACGATTACCAGCTCGAAATGCATGCAGCGGACGGCGTCGTTCCTCTGTTTGATAATTTCCTTGCGCTTCCTGTCGAGATCTTTAACTTGCTCAGATATCTGTCACGTATATTTCAAATTCAGACCGTTTGATGTTGTAAACTGTATGCGAGTTTTAGGAAAATGCTTAGATGTGCATCATTCAGACTACCTTGCCATGTTGTAGCCTGACATGAGATCCTGCCTCATCAACCAGGTCGATTGCTTTATCTGGGAGGAAACGATCACTGCAAACAAAATAGATAGTGTTAAAAAGGACGTCAGGAAAACATTGTAGACATCTAAGTTACATGGTGAAAAGAATTGCTGGAATCATCTGTGAGACTGTGTCTGAAAAAGAATTACTAGCATTCTCTGAATTCACAAACCTGATGTATTGTTGTGAGAGTCGAGCAGCGGCGATCAGCGCTCCGTCTGTATATCGGAGCTTGTGGTGGATCTCGTAGCGCTCCCGGAGCCCTCTGAGGATTCCGATGGTTTCGTCAACTGTGGGCTCTGCAACTTTTACGGGATGGAAACGCCTCTCCAGTGCAGGGTCTTTCTCAATGTACTTCCTGTATTCATCGAATGTAGTGGCTCCGATGCACTGACAACAAAGTTTACGGTGAGAAAATTGGTCGATAGGTTACTATAGAACACATAGAACAATGGTCATACTAGTTTGGGAAGTAATTAGAGACTTTTTCCTTGTTATATAGATATATTAAAGTTCTTATAAGAAGGCTACAAATACTAGGCAATCCATTGCTGTCATGGCATCTTCTTACCTGGATTTCACCTCTTGCCAGTGCTGGCTTCAATATATTGGCAGCGTCCAGACCACCTTCTGCTGCTCCTGCTCTTAGCAGCATGTGAACTTCATCCAGGAACACTATTATCTGACCATTCTGTTTGATTTCTGCCATCAAATTCTTCAACCTTTCTTCAAACTCTCCACGGTAACTGGTACCAGCAACTAGTAGTGCCAAATCAAGGGCGATAACCTGCCGTGGTAGAGTATAACAAAAAGAGCTAATTAGAGGCGCACGACAGCTCAAACTATAGGAAGTCGATGTCAAAAAGTTTTAGTACAAGAGAGGTCATTAATTTCGTCAAAAAGAAGAGGTGTCAAACCGTTTTGCCTTCAATTGTTTCAGGCACATCCCCGGTGGCGATGCGTAGAGCAAGACCCTCGGCAATCACCGTTTTCCCAACACCTGGCTCTCCAATCAGGCAGGGGTTCTTTTTCTTCATTTTGCCCAAGATTCGTATGACACTCTTAATCTCCTTTTCTCTGCCGACAACAGGTTCTAACTTCCCCTGTAGAAACAAAAATGGTATGTGTTTCTCTTTCAACTTTCTCATTTGTGCTGAAAACAAGCATTGTGCAGTCAGTCTAGTAATATTACCTCCTGTGCTAATCTTGTAAGATTTGTCCCGTACTGCTCAAGTATTGGCATCTTAGTTCCACTGTTTCCGTCCCCGACAGTTGGACTATCTGTGGCTCCAAAAATCCTTTGGAAGATCTGGGATGCAAGAGACAAATTTACGACTATCAAGTATGAACAACTCACTTTCTAAACATATATAATACTCCAAATATGATTTACCTGATCCAACATATAGCCCACGGCAACCATGACAATGGCTTGTACAACGAGTCGCACTAACTGTCCATCCGTGTGCATTCCTGCGACAACTCGCATTTCGTCTTTTGCAAGGGCGATGACATCTAAAGCTTGTTCGGTGAAATCCTCAAACATTGCTCCGGTGGCGAAACGGGTATTCTTGTTCTTTCTGGATGATAAAGTTCTCAAGCATTGCTCAGGTGATCTCAAGCCGAGGCCAGTGGTAACCGGAGGAACATGTGCTGCTCGTAGACCAGCATGTGCCGCCATCTTACCGTCGCGGCGTTGTGCCATCGAAACCACATTGGGAGGCCTTCTAGTTCTGTGAGACACACGGTTGGTTATGCCACCTTCGAGAGGTGATCCAAGAGAATGTGGCCTAAGCAAGGTCGTTCCTGCCACAATTCCAAATGCAGTTCCATAGCCTGTGGATTTGCAAATAATTAGAAGGCAAGAACACATTTCAGATGTTTCCACAGATAAATAGACACACCGAAGTATCGATGGCATTTTTATTTGAAAGAACAAACTGGTGAGCACAGGCGCCGCCAGTTATAAGTTGATCTTGATTAACGAGTTAGATAAACTACCAAACTGATACAGTATATTTTTGGTAAGCAGTTGGTTAGTTTGGCTCGAAATTTAAACAGCACACTCGACCATATATGATTTTCTGGATAGTTTCAGGATTTTCTTTGAAGTTCAAATATCTAGGCAAAGTTCAGAGCTTCAAACTTGAAACCTAATTTCGACACCTCCGGTGAATTTGGGTTGAAATTTTAGCAGGTCACTAGGGAGACCATCCAAGATTTTCTAGATTTTTCAGTATTTTCTGTAAGATTGTTATTTCCAACTAAAGTAAATCATCTGTGCTCGTTTGAATCACTGATTACACTTTTTAGGCTACGTGCAATGTCCTGCCTGAATGTTGGTGATTTTCAGAGGAATTATGGTGGTATTCTGCAATTAATTTGTTCAGCTATGTCCCGAAATAGTAACACCAGTAGCTATATTTTCATAGATATAAGTAAACAACAAGACAATTACCCCTTGTCAATGAGCTTTAAAATATTAAAGCCACAACCAAGATGATATTTGAAAAATTACCTGTATGTACTAACAAATTAAAGAGACAAAAATGTAAGTACAAACCTGCAATCTGTATCGCGCTTAGGGAAGGGCTGGAGACTTGTGCCATTTGCGGCTTCAGCAGGGGCCCCAAACACTGTAAGGCCATGATTGCAAGAATATATTCACAAAACCTGTAAATGCAAGATTATTAGGTCGACTAGAGCATCTCATTGTACACCCGAAATCAACTAATTATCGTAGTGAAAAGGTAAATAAGCAACAAATTGTACAACTTCCCGAAATAACAAATTCTACAACTATTCTCGCTGAAGAAAAAATTAATTAATATTGTGGTCTCTGCCTCTCTCCGTCTTTACATCTAAAACAGGTTTTCCCTGTCGACGCGAAAATCAACGGCAAGCCCAGATCGAGCACCGATGGACTTGCCCCGCAAGATGCGCTCGCAGGCATACGTCTACTCATCTGATGCGAAACAATGGCCGACACAAGGCAGGGCATGGAGCTGTTTCTGACCTTAAACCAGTCCTGATTCCCAGGGCCGGGCCGGCAAAATTCGGGGCCTTGTGCGAAAATCTAAAACGGGGCCCTATCTCACACGCAAATTTGAAATGATAAACAATTCTAATTTATATGGCATAATATTTTACGTAGCAGTTGAATATATTGAGAATCATACCTATATAACTCGAAGTTGCATAATGTTTATTTGAATTGAGCATGTTGTCATCATTCTTTTTGTATTCTTTGAAATGAAATCATGCCGCTTTATAAATTTCAAAACTTCAACAAGCCCAATATTTTCTTTTGGCATGATTTTTTGAAGAAACTTTAGCTCAACTGAGGGCAGCCTCAAGATGATCACATGCAGACTTTAAACTATAATAACCCTATTAGCGCAATGTTTCTGAGATAAATAAGAAACCAAAAAATTCTGCTAACCCTTATATTGTTCAAATTTTCTTGTGATTGATGAAAGTACTTGATCAAAAAGATGTATTATCAAATTTTGTTTGTTTTCTTTTCTCTTACGTTACTGGGAACCTGACACAAGATATAAGAGATGAATAAAATAAAATTGAAGTGTGGATGCGATCAAAAATTAGAAATAGAAGTGTGGATATGAAATATTAACCGGACAGCATATACCTGTTTTTGTGATCGGCCGATGAAGGAGAAATGTCGCGTGGGCACCGCGGTGTCGCCCCTCGCCGGCGTTGCGGCGATGTGGATGCGATCGCCGATGATCGAATCGAGCTATGTGTGTCGGTTCGTGTTCGTCGCTTTGTGCGTGTGTCGGCGGGGCTGGGAACCGTGGGCGTTTTTGACTTTTGAGCTGAGCAGATCAATCGGTACCAGGACCTGATCGACACAGTTTCCTATTCGACTAGCAGTCATGGGTTTGGTTACCGGTCGGGATTTCCGGTTACCGGTCGGTAACCGGATATCCCGAGCCCCCCGGGAATCGGTCATACCGGTCAAAAAATCCCGAAAATTTTGAAATTTTTGGATTTTAACGTATTTTAACCAAAAAAATTACCGAATTTTAACCAAAAAATTTGAATTTCCGAATTTCGATTTTCAAATTTGTCCGGTAACCGGTCGGGATTTTCCGGTTACCGCGGTAACCGGAAATCCCGACCCCCCTCGGGAAAAAAAAAAAATCGGGAACCAAAACCTTGCTAGCAGTAGGCAGTAGCGCAGCGGAGACTGCCCAATTTTTTTCAGAAGCTACCTCCCGAGTCAACCCTCTCGATCCAACATACAGAGCTCGCTCCCCCGTGCCAGCGGACGCCGCCGCCGGTAACAGCCCCCGTCTTCTCGTCCTTCTCCTCCTCCGGTGAGGTTCTTCTGCGGCATGAGGGAGTAAGTGGGAAGCCGGGGATACGGGGAGGATGGGCACCGCACCTCCCCCGATCCCCTCGCTCCTCTGACCGGCGGCGATCGATTGGAGACATAGCCGCCACCTCTACTACTTCCTCCAGTGCTGCTGCCCTAGCAAGTCCGAGTACCTCTGGCGTGGATAGGAGCGCCGCGTCGGGCCGGCCGAGGTAGGAGCGCCGCGTCGGGCGGCCGCTTCCACGCGCAGGGCGCCGTGCCAAGCTACACGCCTGAGGACTGCGCCTCGCCTTGAGGGCGACCGTGCCGCGATGTGCCCGTGGCGAGGTCTCCGATAGATCGGCCTCCGCAACAGGAGGACTCGCCTGTCCATGGACGCACGCTGGGCGCCGCGCTGCCTATTGTGAGAAGAATCAAACAACGAAGACTGAGGTCTCCTCGTCTCTTCTCCTGCTTAGAGTATGGATCAGTGATGTAAAGGGAATCTGAGATTGATCTTCTCTTTCGTATCTCCCCTTATTTCATTGATTCGGGCCCTTCTTTTTTTGTGGATGGACATATTCAGAGTTTCAGACATCCAGTGGATGTTGTTTAGATCTTCAGATAACTGCACTCATTGTAGGTAAGTGGAACATACGAATACACCCTACTGGGAATTGGCAGTAGGTGGTTACACCAGTTGTATGAAATGATGCCCTATTTTGTGCGATTTAGTCAAGCAGGATTTGAATTAGGATGGCTATATAAAGTTTCAGTTTGTGTGGCCGTCTACATTTCCTGCTAAACCGACTGAATTTATATTTGCTATTGGACATACACGTATTCAGATTGTTATTTGGCTATTTCATTGTCGGGTCTTGTTCTTGACATATGACAGCATGAGTGGAATTTGGCAGCGTGCAACAGATTACTTGTCAAAAAGAAAAGGCCCGTGACAGATTTGGTTAGTGGGAAAGAGAAGATTTACATGGTAAAATGTCTTCTAGAGTCACAACTAAATAAGCAAGCAAGGTTAACGGTGAAAAAAGATAATCTTTACTACGTGTTGTACCGATAATCTAATTTTCCCTTCCAGTGCATAGTAGTATCAATTGGGTGCAAACTAAAGCAACCCTGATTTTCCTCAAAAAAATCATATAGCCTTTTTTATAAGAATGGAGAAATTAATGGGTACTGCAGTAAATTCGGTGCTTCGACTTGGAACTGCATCATACCTACTTGGAAGTGCTAACTGACATGGGATGTACAAATGAAATGCATCATACCTTTGAGTATTTGGTCCGAGAAGGATTAATGATAGTTAGTGCATTGTTATCCACTTATCCTTATATAGTTTTCTTTCATTCCAAAGTATGTACCTTCCATCGCAATGCACGTTCAAACCTTTCAAATTTGACCGTGCTACTAACCTCGACGTCCGCCCTCTTCCAGGCAGCGTTTTTTCATGTCTTCGCCACATTGACCCATATTTTGTTTATAGCAAGCATAAGGCGATATTTCTCGCAAGACAGTCGTAAGAAGCACGCAAAGTAGAAGTTGTGAATTACAATATTGTTTACATCAATGTCTTGCTTAGTTTCTCCGTGGTAACGCACGGGCGTTCATCTAGTATATATAGGTACAGATAAAAATTTGGGGCCCCTCAGATTCATGGGCCCTGTGTCAGAGGCACAGTTGGCACCACTGTAGGCCCGGGCCTGCTGATTGCTGACGTCCTACCCACAGACGCTACCTGCTATCACTATCTCTCCCTGTGTGTGTCGTACGTGTCCGGCGAGACGAGCGCTGCCTTGCCGCCTAGCTCCTCCCCATTGCGATTCTATCTTTTCTGCGACCCCTCTCTAAACCTGTCTCTATTTGGCGCTGGTTTATTACGCATGAAAACGATTGACTTTGGTCCTAAACCGATACAGCGAAGGAAACGGAGGGGCCAAACATGGAACAACCCGGGACAGAAACGTGATGGAGAAAAACACGAGACAACTAGACAAGAAACATTCAGCCTAACATATAGGGACAACAGGAAAAAACGAAAAAAAAGGCACATCCAGACAACGCCACCGCCCTGCGCTCGTCCATCATCATGCGTCCATTGCTGAAACCACGCTGCGACGCCACCAAGACCTGACATTGTCGATGCGATAAATGACACACCACTCCATCTCCAGACCCATGCAGCGCCTAGTCCAAAACGAGTCCCGAGCAGGGAGAATGGCACAATGCGTCGTCATCGCCCGACCCGGAAGAGCCAGATCGAGGATCTTTGCACCGCTGAGCACTGGGAACAAGGGAGAATGGGAAGAATGGATATGTGGTTGCCCAATCTGGCTCCATAGGGTCTCTACGAGGCAGATTCATTGCCTGCAAGCCCATGGCGACAAGGTTGTTGTTCCAACACAAGGTTAGTAATTGGTAGATTTTGATGTTTCATCTGTTCGCCTAACACGCTGCAAACAATGCCATTTAGGTGTTTGTTGCAGATGTTGTGTTCATGGTGCAAGTGTTTCTCTGTTATGTTGGGTTGGCTTCAGTGCTGGAAGATGTGATGCTTTTTCTCGATGATTTGATGCTACCAATAGAGATTTGTTGCATCGTTCTGTTTGAAATGTTTCGGTGGTTTTGCATGAATTTTACATGTTGCGAGAAGAAATGCTACAACGATGTTGTAATGTACGATAAGATGTTACGCGAGTAGGAGTATGTTGTAATTTGTCATCCAAATCTCGGTATCGACAATATATGGAGCTAGCCTGTATACCTACGTCATATGGGCCTATATCCCACTAGCCTGCTAAGATCAAGGCCTATGGGACCTACCACAGGACTCTACCAACCTACATGATGTGAGACTCCCATAAACGTATGATATGTCTCAAAGTATTTATAATTTTTGATTGTTTCATGCTTGTTTTATATCATTGATACATGTTTTTACTATAGTTTTACATCATTTTAGGGAATTTTTCCAGACTAACATATTAACAAGATGCCCAGTGTTAGTTTCTGTTTTCTGCTGTCTTTTTGTTTCAGAAAAGTTGACAAGGAAATATTCACAAAAAGACCTAAAAATTTACGGGAGTCATTTTTATCACGTAACGAAGACGGAGACCAAAGGAGAGCCATAGGGGCCCACCAGGTGGAGGAGGCGACCTCCAGGCGCGGCCTAGGGTGGGGCCGCGCCCATGGGCCGCCTGGCCGCTCTGGTGCCCTCCTCGCGCCGCCTCTTCGCCTATAAAGACCCCCATGACCTAAAAGTTACGAGTCCCGGAGGATTTTTTCAGAAACGCAACAGAGATCCGTCGCCATCGAAAACCCTAGTTCATGGGACAAAATTTCCTGTTCTGGTACCCTGCCGGGACAGGGACTCACCTCCAGAGTCATCTTCATCGACGTTGCTGCCTCCCATGATGATGCGGAGTAGACCCTCATCGGGGCTGAGGGCTCGTACCTGTAGCTATGCAGTTATCTCTCTCTCTCTCCCATGGTGTGATCTTGATTGTGATCGTGAGCTTTGTTAATATAGATTGATCATATGATGTTTCCCCCTTTATGTAATGGATATGATATTGCTCAATTGATGGTATATAGTATAATTTCCAGAGTCACCATTGTAATCATGGTGCCAAGATGACAGTGTGTGTGCCGTGTGTGACTCTATCAATAATAGATTAGAGGGATATGATCATGAACTTGTTCTTATACGTTGAATCCAATAATGGAATCATGAGGTTTCTTGATAATTGTATTTAGTATGATTTCCATGGTGCCAAGGTGACAGTGCAGGTGCCGTGGATGTATTAGAAAGGTACTATTTAAGAGATATGTTGTGGTATTTGTTTAGTACGTACTATCTTTGCACGCTCAAAGTGACAGCGTGGGGTGTCCCTAGATTTGGAAGACGGACTTTAAGGTGTGTTTTTGTAGCTATACGCAATCTCATCCTACTTTGATCCCTAGGAACAAATTCGGAGTAACAATTACAATGAGTGCTTTCGGAGGAAATATCATGTGATTAATTATATTAACAAAGTTGAGAGTTACCACTAGTGAAAGTATGATGCCTACGCCTTTTTTCTAACCATTGAAACATCGTTTACTTTCAGTTTTATTACTTGTTACCTTGCTGCCATTTTTATTTCAGATTATAAAAAAATCACTTTTTATCATCCATATTACTTGCCTTTTACCATCTCTTCGCCGAACTATTGCACATATACAACTAGCCATTGTATTAGGTGTGTTGCGGACACAAGAGACTTCTTGTATCTTAATTGCAGGGTTGCTTCAAAGGGATACTTTCAACCTACACTTCACTCGATAAACCTTTGGTCACCCACTTAAGGGAAAGTTGTTGATGTCCTACAAAGCTCTGCACTTGGAGGCCCAACAAAGTCTACAAGATTAGAAGCGTGTAGTAGACATCAACGTAGACAAACCCTAGACAAAAACTGGACCCTAATAATGGAGAGATGATCATCAAGACTTGTCCCATAAGACGCGGAAGATTTAGACGTACACCAAGAGAACACCTCGGACAACTCCCTATTTAAAGGTTAGCACGACGATGGGAAGAACGGCTAGGTTTCATTGCCCATTGCACCTACATCATCGAGCACACATACCACGTATCCTTAAACCCTGGAACGGTCCATACTCGTTGAGTTCATTCTTCAACTCACTGAGAATCCTCTTTGTAATCATATTGTGTTCTCCAAATAAGTATAATTCTTGACAGGAGTAGGGCTTTCTCCCATTAGATCGGATCCTAGACCTAGGTAGATATATGTCTACCCTTACCTTTTTCTTTGGGCAATCAATTATACTAATAAACGTAGTCTCACGATTTTTGGATTTCGGTTGCCAAGGATCCTAGAAACAATTCGTCGACACGCATCTTAACAAAAGTAGATGGTGGGGAAGAAGACTGATCTAGACTTCAACCTTTCCCTCATCGTCCGACACTTTTGAATTTCCTACCCTACTGCCTTAATCCCGCCAACCACAACACTAGGCATTAGGCAAGCGTGTATGGCGAGGGGCTTGTCCTGACCCCTCTGTGCCAGTGATGTCGGAGCCAACTGACGGCTGATTCACCTGCTATCCGGTAGGTGCAGGTACTCAAAATTTGGTTCACCAAATTCCCAAGTTGAAATGTTGACCGAATAGTTTTGTGTGTGTTTCTTTTCTTAATTAAAAAAGCAGATTAGGAAAATACCCTAATAGTAACAAGAAAAATGCTCTGGTCCAATAAGAAAAGAAGCAGGTACTCAAAATTTGGTTCACCAAATTCGCAAGTTGAAATGTCGACCGAATAGTTTTGTGTGTGTTGTTTTCTTAATTAAAAAGCAGACTAGGAAAATACCCTAATAGTGACAAGAAAAATGCTCTGATCCAATAAGAAAAGAAAATTGTTGTTGCAAGCTTGCATCAAGGTACTCCATGACTTTTCGAGACGGTGCCCCCAATGACTTTTAGTTAATGGTCCGACCTGGGTACGAAATAGTACGAGGGGCTTAACCAGATTTTCGGTCGTGGATGCAAACTCACGTAGAACGCAAACACGTGTCTGTTCCGGTATTAGGAAAACAAAATTCGAATACATGCCGAACCCACGGTGCCCAGGTCTCTTCCTCTCGTCCTTCACCACACCATAGGCGCAGTACCCAACTTCCCAAGCCGGGCCACCGCGACATCGAGTACCTCTGCGGCTCTGCCATCGGAGTTCGTCGGACCACCGGCCGCCTCCACAGGACACCGTCTACGCCGCCGACTCTAATCGCTGCCGCCTACTCTGATCGAGTGCCGTCGCCGTTAGGTTCGTTTCTGAACTCCGTCGCGTTTCATCCTTGCGGCTACAACTGGTTCGGTAGTTTTGGTCTAGTTGCTCCCCGGCAATCCAACAGATTAACTAGTAGGGACGCTTAGCAACAGGCGCATAGGTAAGGGGATGATGACATGTGCTTCACGGAATAATTTGATTAGTTTTGGCGAACAAGTTTGCTACTAACTGCTAGCTAGGATGACCGATTCTGACATGTCTAGAAACGGTAGGATTCATGGTAAATTTCTGAGGCAGGGCAAGACTAACCATTGCTAATATTTTGTTCCCTGCGAGTGCCACTAATCAATCAGAAAGCTGCATTGGTAGATGGTTAAATCGGATGACATGCTGAAGATCTAATTAGTTAGTACTCTTTGTTTGCAATCTAAAAAAATACTCTTTGTTTGCTCTGGATAGTGGATACACGTATCGTGTTGTAGAAATAAGGTTTGCTCAGATAGTTGTGCGACTCAGCTCAAGAATGAGTTGACAACGCATCGTTCTACTTCATTGAAACAGAGGCTATTGCATGACGTACCCATGTCTCTATATGCTTGGCAATTGTGGGATCATCTGTGAACATTTGTTTTGCTTAATTTTGTTTGTTGTGTCAATTGAACACTCCTCCTTACTTTAAATTTTAAATGTTACTTTTTTGTGCTCCATTGTCAGTTCAGCCCCATCTGATTCTTCAGATCATGCAACCGGCGCAGCAACCGTTTCGACCTCTCGTTGAGGCTGTGCCAGGAACTAAGATGGGCATGCCAGCGCAGATGCAACAGTTTCTGCATCCTGAGTACCATATACCTATCGCCGGTCATGTTCTGCCTGCAACACAAGTTGTGTTACCTCCTGGATATATACCCGTGATGAACGCCCCTATACTGCCTATTTTTGATTCTGTATGTTGTTCTCTGCTTTACTTCGATGTATGTACACATCTGGAATGATTCTCGCCCCTAGAGGTATATACATATATAGAATGTTTTTCCTTGCTGATAAGTCATTAATGCTACATTCCAGAATGGCACTTTGTGGTTTCCAGTTCTAGATCAACCCTGGGGTACAACTCGGCATCAGTCCGTGTCAGCTGCATTGCCCTCGGTAAGTAACGGTGTGTCATGTGGTTCATGTCCATCACTTGATTTGGGTCTACTATGGATATGGAAAGTTGAAGACGTATGGAGCATCATTTTTAATGATGTTACTGCATAAAATTTGATATCCTTTCCCTTGCAATAACTCTGTTTGCAAATCTGCAGGTTAGCTCAACTCAACCTAGCTCTTCGGACTGGAGAGCATACACTGCAACGGATGGCAAGAAGTAAGTCATGTTTGTCCTTCTATTCCAATCAGTAACTTCCTTTGTGATGTATGGCGTGATTCTATTAATTGTTGTGTGTTTTGGTCTATTTTGCTTATCGGCTTTGCTTGGTACCATTCTTTATCTAGGTACTATTACAATAAGAGGACAAAGTTTTCAAGTTACGAGAAGCCTGCTGAATTGATGACACCTTTGGAGGTTAGTTATGAACTTGTGATGTTTACTTTTTTCTTAATTAGTTGTCCTACTGTTGTCTTTGTTCTCATAGTCCTTATTGAAATTTCATTTTTTTTTTCTCAGCTTTGCTTGTTAATTTTATACATCAACATAGATTTCATGATTTTCATTTGATTCTTAGCTGGTACAACGCTCCTGTGTGTTGCTACATACTTTCGATGATGTTAGGCTTAAGTAATCAAACTTTGATTTTGCTTGTGTAGGGTGATTATTGATCTGCATCAGTAACACATGTGCAGCTTTCTGCATTGCGTGCCTACTCTTTTCAGTTTTCACATGACTGGCATCTGAAGTTCAAAAATTGATTGACCCAATGGAACAATACTACATCATTATGCTTTGTTTCTTCAGAAGCATTATCAATATAGCACCTGGTCGCTCAAATAAAAAAATCTATGTAGCACCATAACTTTTTTTCATGTGATACGTGAAATTGTTTTGTTCCCACTTTGCCCACTTTTTTTATTTTTTATTATGTTCTAATTCAATATCATAAATATCTTTATTTTCTGTCGAGAATTCTTTATTTTTATCTCTCCGGGAGGGCAGTGCATATGGTAGCTAAAAAACCGTGTGCTGCCACTCCACTTCAGTGTATGCCTTTTCTTCTTTGGTTGTATTATAAATTGGTTTTAAGACATTCATTACATACCTTTGCTGATGTAACAGAGGGCTGAGGCAGCAACTGACTGGAAAGAATATATTACAGCACAGGGTCTTAGGTAAGTTCATATTGAATCTTTTGGCTACTAATAATGTCTTTATTTTGTCAGAGTAGTGTATTTCCTTTCTTCGGGAGTCTCAATGTTCTATTACTCCAGGTTTTATCACAGCAAAATGACAATGAAATCTGTATGGACTATTCCAGATGAGCTAAAGGTTGTTCTTTTGACGTTACATCCATAATTATTGTCGATTGAGATATTTGAATATTTAAAAAATTCATTTTGATTTGGTTGTCTGTTTAGAGGGCCCGGGAGCTAGAAGAAAAAGCGTCAGGTCAACAGCCTAATCGGGACACGCAAACCACTGCTGGTGCCCCTGTTGGATGCACTTCTGTTTCTGGGGAGCCTGGTTCTTTACTTGCCAACCGGCCTTCGTATAATATGGTAGAAATAGTCGCTCCAAGGACACATGATGCAGTAGCGGTCATTTCTGAAAGGTTTGATAGAGGTGTGGATTTGATTCATCTGTAGTAACAACAGTTGCTTCATGCACACATCGTGTATTTATTGGTGGTCATTGGTGAACGGTTTGATCAAAAGTTGTGGATTTGAGGAAAAAGCGTTACTTATAAAAATGTTCCAAACTGTCATTGAGTTGTTGTTCTGAGCAGTTTACTCTTTTCGATGATGAGAACCTGGCAATAGACCCAGTAACTAACTACTGCTCTAATTTACATGGAAACATTAAGGGCATGTACAGCGCTAAGCGCTTAGTTAGGCGCTTCCGTGATTAAAAAATGCGTACGGGAAAGAGAAAATAGCAAATCGCTCTACTCTCCAACAGAATCGCCTCAAATTGTAAGCGCTTAGTTTACTCTGCTGATAGTCAAGACGTTTTGCACATCCTACAGTATGCGGTTCAATCAAAAACCAGTTTTGTTGGATTGCCTCAAATTGTCTCTGGTGTGTATAATCGAGAATGTTAGCTAGATGGGCCCTAACTAGAATACAAACAATTTATTCTTCTCCATTGTCGTGTCTCGGGTCACGGACACCAGGAGTAGATGATACCCCTTTTTAGGTTCGGCACGGGGCGCGAAGGAGGCTGGAAGACGTCTTACCCGGGAGCAAGACCGTCAAGTTCTTCGTCGGGGCAAGCACGCAAGCAACACAGAGAGACACACAGGGTTTACCCAGATTCAGGCCGCCCGGAGGCTAAAAGCCCTACTCCTGCATGTCTGGATTGAAGTGTTCATCATGGTGTGGTGTACAAGGGTAATCTGGGATGAACCCGGCAGGAATCTGGCCGGAGGTAGACGGGGAGCAGATCCTGCCCTGGGGAGATCACCTCTCTCTCTACCTTCTGAACCCTAGTCTAGGCTTGCTTGAGCTTTGTCTCTCACTTCAACTTAGCTTTTTTTTCTCCCACTTCTCGGTGCCATGGTCCTCCTTTTATAGGCTAAGGGGATCCGACATGGGCACGCGATGGGCGTGTGGGGTTTTCGGCGGGAAAACCCCTCGGCGGTACTTGGAGGAGACATGGCCTATTCTCATCCAAGCATCTTCTGGAGGGCGGCGCGGTCGTCCGCCCTTTGGGAAAGGTGGGACGGACTAAAGCCTGTCCGCCCCACCAGCTGCGCTCGTGGCAACGTCACCAGGGCGTGTCCTTCGTCTTGGCGCCCAAGTCTTCTACCATCTTCCGGCGAGCTGGCGTTCTTATCCCTTCAGTGGTACGGATGGAGGACTCGGGGGTATGCCTGGCCTCCTGCCGGGCGCACGGACCCGCGAGTACTCTGCCTTGCTCTCCGGGTATCAGGTGACCCCGGATGGTCGCCTGGTTCTTAGCCGCAGCACGTTGTTGTCGAACTTGTCGGGTCTCCTTGGGGCAGATGAGTTGACCCATCTGCCGAACTTGTCCATCTTCCTGGTGGGCTCCAGTGGCGGACCCACTTTGGCAGCATCAGGGGAACCCCATGTTCCACTGCTGTGACATCCATGTTTCTACGTACTATCCAATTTGCTCGTTGGAACCGCTTTTACTCTCTGATACAACAAAGTGCGATGATTGATTTGTAGCGTATAAACCGGCTCAAAAGAGCATCTGAACTGATTTAAATCAACATAGTGGATGTCTTAGTCCCTAATCTACACTTACCTTACTTCCATCTCCCCCACCCTATTTGGGTCTTGGGCGCCCGTTTCTATCTATACGGACAGAAATCACGGCACCCCAAACGGACAGTCGGTCCACTGCCTGTTCGCTTCGACCCATTTCTCGACCTAATTTGTGTTTGATTTGCGGTGGGGTGATGACTCCCAAGTGCAGGAGATCAATTGTAGTACCTTTCGAATAGAAAAGGTTGTCGAACCCACGAGAAGCTGAAGTATTGGTTATTAGAAATGATAAATAGACAATAAAAGATGCAAGTGTTTTTGGTATTTTCGATTGTATAATTGCAAGACAGTGACAATGCAGCAGGTAAATGGTAACAAGTAAAAGCTCTCAAAGAGAGAGAAAGCCCAATCCTCTATGTGTAAGAGGACAAGCTCAAGTGATGTGTAACTTATATGTGGAAAACGTTCCCGAGGGCGGCATGGATATTGCTAGGCATATAGATTTATTAAACAACACGTTGAATATCTTGTCTAGTTTTAATCTTCTTCGGACGGAGCTATTATTAGGTACAGCTAAATAAATAGACTAAACCCCTTATGATGGATCATGTGGCCAATTAAATGACAGCACAAGAATTATTAAGATATAAAATCCCACCATAGCATTACGCTCTAGGTCCCCGATACTAATACCCCGTAAAGTAACTTAATGATTCGGTCTCAGGCTTTCGTGTCCTCCCAAGTCTCCCTCACGCCATTACACTACGGTGTTCTCCTATGAGCCCATATAGGTGAAGTGTTGTGCAGTCGACGTTCGCACAACACCATCATAGAATCACACAAAAAGATAAACACTAGACAAAATACCAACACATGTCATATATAAATCATTGCCAATTCATCCTATGCCCTCAGGAACATACGGGAACTACTCACAACGTGCAAACATGGTGATATCAGTGGCATAAGTGGTACAACACAATCTGAAAATATAACTTCACCACCAAATAATGACAAGTACTCAATCACAAACATGAATAGTAGCACAAGACAAGTATCTAGGGTATAGCAACTCTCAAACTACGAGGGGACGGAGTGGATCACGGAGATGATGATGGAGATGGTGCTGGTCTTGGTGATGGTGATGATGTAGAGGCCTCCTCCCACGCCAAGGAGGAGAGGTGATGACGATGACGATGATTTCCCCCTTCTCCGGAGCTCCGGAGCAGCAGGATCTGATCCCCCTCGGAGGGAATCAGGAGTTTCGCCGCCGCCGCGACCTCGGATGGACTTAAAAATTAGGGCGTTACTTTTCGGGCGAGACGGAGACCTCGTTAAAAAGCCCCAGGCGAGGAAGTGCCCGAGGCTCCATTTGGTGGGTCCCACGCGGTCAGAATCTGGCCGCGTGGGCCCACCCATTTTGGGCCTCGTGGCCTTCCTCGCTTGCTTCTTCTTCCCTCTGTGTTCTCCCGAAGAAAAACCAGCTGTGCAATTTTCCTTTTATTAATTGGGCCTTCGTAGCTCCTGAAACAATAAAAACAGAAAAAGGAGGTTTTCTGCCTCCCAGAAATTAAATACTAAAAATAGGGACTTTGTAGGAAAGTCCCTAAATCATCTAAAACATGTAAAAACAATGATATAATAATGCAAATAACATCCTAATATGGTGGTATAAGTGGTATAGATGATGATATAAAATGCACGTATCAACTCCCCCAAGCTTAAACCCTTACTTGTCCTCAAGTAAGTAAGGACATAGATCATTACATGCATCAATGGACTTATGGTTGATAAATAAATACGAGCATTGTATCATCATCATATTCAATTGCAATGTAAGATTAATGAATTAAAACTCATACACATAAGGGCAGCATAAGTAGAAGCTCTAGCAATCACCCCTTACACTTTGAAAGCAAATAACCATTGTATGTTGGACAATTGAATCACACTATTTTTAACATGCTTTTGCTCTTATGGCTAGCATCATAATTTTAATACTTTACTGAAGTTTAAAGACAAGATAAACTCTCATTGGATAACAAGTTAAAAAGACAAATGAAAAGACAGATATAAAATTATTTGCACCCTTGCTTCACTAGTAACTAGTGCAAACTTTAGTCATGGATGTTTCAATCAAGTTCTTATGCTCAAACAACCTTTATCTCACACTTTCCATGGCTAACCGAATCCTCGGGTGCCTTCCTTTCATACACTTTACAAGAGCATAAGTATTGACACATCCATGATCATTAATTTGCTCAAAAGATACTAGATTCTAACAAGAGTGTTTCATATCCTTTTCATTAACTATTCCCAACTTTTTATGCTACAAGACTATATCTCAACCTTAAACTTATTAATTCTCAAGTCATAATGACTCACTCTTTTCTTATTTATATTGAGCTAGATTCTACAATTGTCCAACATACTCAAGTTAATTAAATTCAAGGCAAGATGTGACTGAAACCTCTAAATAAACCACGCTCATTTGCATGAGTGTTACCCATAAATCTCCAAACAAGAGAATCATGGATGACACCATACTTTAATATTCATTGATAAACCATAAGATAGGGATACATGATAATGCTCCATGAGCTCACACAAGCCTAAAAGAGATTGATAACTAAATGATAAAAGCAAAACACACCATGACTAGATAGATATGATAAACTAGTAAAGATAAAGACTAGGTGGAACTCCCCCAAGCTTGACGTCTTGCTAGAACCACTTCTGCTCTTTCTTCTTGTCTTCATAATAATTATCTTCAAGTTTTCCAACAATGCTCATCATAAGGTTGTAGGCTTTTCAAACTCCCTTGCAGCTTCTCCCAGTTTTTCCATGAGATTCTTCTCCACCGTCTCCTTGCAGGCTTCCACTCCGGGCTTGGTACTTTAACATTAGGGATCTTACGATCCCATTCACCAGGATAGTTCTCTTGGGTGGCACGCTTGAATTCCCTGTCAATAAGAGTAGAAACCACGTTTTTGCTAGCAAGTGCGTGCCTAGGAGCCTTCCCTCCTGTGCTCATGCGAGCCGTCTGCCTCTTGTTTCCAAGAGACACGTTCACCCTCACACCAGCAACGGAGATAGGAGAAGGTGGTGCTGTTGCAATAGGTGCGATGTCGACGAAGGGCTTGTATTCTTTCTCTTCCGCTTCCTCCTTCTCCATCTCCTCCTCGTCGGGCTTGTAGTCTTCATCATCCGAGTAGTCCTTCCTCTTCCTATTCCTTCTCCATATGGACGTGGGGCTGTTGCCCTCGAGTTCATCATCATCATTGTCCATGGAGGAGCATTGGAAGGAGTCTCCCGAAGACATAGCTAAAAACCTGACAGGCAGAAACAGCAAAAGCAAAGATCGCTCGAGAACGCTCGGTGCGAGATTAGATCAACGAAAAGGGGTATATATTGACGGTTTTTAGGTCAAGACGAAGCGTCGGAGTCGAAAACGAGACGGAACGGGACTCCGAGGGGCAAAAGGAGTGGGCCCACGCGGCCAGAATCTGGCCGCGTGGGACCCCCTCTTTTCCTTCTCGGCTCCGTCCGTCCAGTTTTCTTGTCCCACACGTTAATTTCCATAAAAAATGATTCCGTAAAATATTACGCAATTCCGAGAAACTTTCCAGAGTAAAAGTTACCTTTTATTGATTTTGGATTTCTGAAACTGCAAACTTCTTTGCAATTACCTCCTCCGGTGTCTGTAAAATGAATTCCTCCACCTTTCCAATGAAGCTTTTTCCTGCAATATAATGTTTAAGGCGTTGTCCATTAACCACATGAGGTTTACCTTTCATATCACCATGAAGACGGATAGCTCCTGAACGGTATACTTCCTGTATCACTAATGGTCCCTGCCACTTTGAAGCTAACTTCCTGCAGAAAACTTGAAACGAGAGTTGTATAATAGCACTTGATCACCTACTTTGAATTCTTTCTTTTTAATTTTCTTGTCATGCCAAATCTTAACTTTTTCTTTAAACATCCTGGCACTTTCATAAGCTTCATTTCTCCATTCATCTAGTAGGTTTAAATCAAGAATTCTCTTCTCTCCAGCAGTTTTAAAATCAAAGTTCAATTGTTTAATAGCCCATCTAGCTTTATGTTCTAATTCAACAGGTAAATGACAAGCTTTTCCATAAACCATTTTATAAGGAGACATTCCCATAGGATTTTTAAAAGCAGTTCTATAAGCCCATAATGCATCGTTAATTTTAAGTGGCCAATCAGACCTAGACTTATTCACTGTCTTTTCCAAAATGAGTTTAATTTCCCTATTACTTAATTCAACTTGTCCACTAGTTTGGGGATGATAAGGTGATGCAATTCTATGGTTAACATCATATTTTGCCAAAGTTTTCCTAAGAATACCATGTAAGAAATGAGAACCACCATCAGTAATTAAAAACCTAGGAACACCAAACCTGGGGAAAATGATGTCCTGAAGCATCTTCATTGCCGTGGCATGATCTGCACTTTTGGTTGGAATTGCTTCCACCCACTTTGTAACATAATCCACTGCAACCAAAATATGAGTATGCTTTGTCTTTGATTCGGGAAAGGTCCCATAAAGTCAAAACCCCACACATCAAATGGTTCAAGTGGTAAGGAATAGTTCATAGGCATTTCATTTCTCCTACCAATATTTCCTACTCTTTGACATTTATCACAAGATTTAACATATTCAGCACAATCCTTAAATAAAGTAGGCCAATAAAAACCAGACTGTAATACCTTTGCACCTGTACGATCTCCTGCATGATGTCCTCCATAGGGACTGTCATGACAATCTCTTATAATAGCCTGTTGTTCATACTCAGGTACACAACGTCTAATAATACCATCCACACTTTCTTATAAAGAAAGGATCATCCCAAAATAATGTCTAAGATCATAAAAGAATTTCTTTCTTTGTTGAGTAGAAGTGTGGAGGTAAAACTTTACCAACAATAAAATTTGCATAATTGGCAAACCATGGAGATGCAACTTTAGCACTAGAAACATTAACAATTGCAAGTTGTTCATTAACAAAGCTATCATTAATAGGAATAGGATCATCAGGTATATTTTCCATTCTAGAAAGATGATCAGCTACTTGATTATCTTCCCCTTTCCTATCAACAATGTGTAAATCAAATTCTTGCAATAGAAGTACCCATCTTATTAATCTAGGCTTAGCATCTTTCTTATGCATTAAGTATTTAATGGCAGAATGATCAGTATGCAATGTGACTTTCGAATCAGTAATATAAGGTCTAAACTTGTCACAAGCAAATAGCACTGCTAAAAATTCTTTTTCAGTTGTGGCATAATTCCTTTGAGCAGCATCAAGTGTTCTACTAGCATAATAAATGACATTCAGTTTCTTATCAACACGTTGGCCCAAAACAGCCCCAACTGCATAATCACTAGCATCACACATAATTTCAAAAGGCAATTCCAATCAGGAGGTTGAATAATAGGAGCACTTATTAAAGCATTCTTCAAAATATTAAAGGACTCAATGCAATCATCATTAAAAGAGAAAGGAACATCCTTTTGCAAAAGATTGGTTAGAGGTTTTGATATTTTGGAGAAATCTTTAATAAACCTACGGTAAAAACCTGCATGCCCAAGAAAACTTCTTATACCTTTGAGATCCCTTGGGAATGGAGCTTTTCAATAGCTTCTATCTTTGCTGGGTCAACTTCTATTCCTTTCCAGAAATCTTATGCCCAAGAACAATACCTTCAGTAACCATGAAGTGACACTTCTCCCAGTTTAAAACTAAGTGTTGGTCTTCACAACGCTGCAAAACTTTGTTAAGGTTGAACAAGCAATTATCGAAGGAAGTACCATACACAGAAAAATCATCCATAAAGACTTCCATTATCTTTTCAATATAATCAGCAAATATAGCATTCATGCATCTTTGAAAAGTAGCAGGAGCATTGCACAAACCGAATGGCATTCTCCTATAAGCAAATGTACCAAATGGACATGTAAAAGTGGTTTTCTCTTGATCATCTTATGAACAGGAATTTGGAGAAACCTGAATAACCATCTAAATAGCAAAAGTGAGAGTGTTTAGATAACCTTTCTAACATTTGATCAATAAATGGCAATGGGTAATGATCTTTACGAGTTGCTTTATTTAACTTCCTGAAATCAATACACATCCTATAACCAACAACAGTACGTTGAGCACAAGTTCATCCTCATCATTTGGAACAACAGTCATTCCACCCTTTTTAGGAACACAATGAACAGGACTAACCCACTTACTATCAGCTATGGGATAAATGATACCAGCTTCAATAAGTCTTATTACCTCTTTCCTTACCACTTCCTTCATTTTTGGATGGAGACGGCGTTGATAATCAACAACAGGTTTTGCATCCTCTTCCAAATTAATTTTATGCATACATAGAGCTGGGCTTATACCTTTAAGATCATCAAGAGAGTATCCAATGGCTGGTCGGTGAGCTTTAAGCACATCAAGTAATTTCTCTTCTTCTTCAGCTGAAAGGTTAGCACTAATAATGACAGGATATATGCTCTTCTCATCCAAATATGCATATTTCAGATTTGTAGGCAAAGGTTTTAATTCAAAGCTAGGATCCCCTTTAGGTGGTGGTAGCACTCCTAAATTATCAGGTGGGATATGCAATTGTAATTGTGGTGGTGTTGTGAAATATTTGTTCTAAAGCATCTTTTTCTCTCATTAAATGGTTCATCTTGATTAAGCATGTATCTTTCACCACGTCTGTTGAAGCTACAGCTACATGAGCAAGAGTTTCAATTACATCTTCAGAAAATGGCTCTTTCTTTGAATGCTTATCAGAAAATTTAGAAAAGTTGAATGCAAGTTTTTCTCCAGCACATTAATAAACACTTTCTCTTTAAGCAAATCAATTTCAGCACCAACAGTATGTAAGAAAGGTCTACCAAAAATGATAGGACAAAATGAATCTTGAGGGCAACCAAGCACAATAAAATCAGCAGGATATTTATTTTACCTACCAATACTTCAACATCTCTAACAATTCCAAGTGGATTAATATAATCTTTATTAGCAAGTTGAATTGTCATACCTGTCTCTTCCATAATGATAGGATCAATATCAGGCTTGATTTCAAGATACAGAGAATATGGAATGACACTAATGCTTGCTCCAATATCACATAAGCCATGATAACTAGAAGTCCCAATAGTGCATGATATAACAGGCTTACCAACCTTGGCCGAATTGCCTTTAACAACTTTAGTAGCATCTTCACATAGATAAACATCAACAGGATCTTCTTCATTTAATTGTTTGATAATAGAGATTTGACTGTTGACTTCCATCTGTTCATAAGGCTGAGATCTCTTCTTTTACTCTTGTTAGAAACAGCAATAAGTAAATTTTCCTTGACTTGGTTTGGATATGGTGGTGCCTCAACATACTCCTCAATTGTCAAGGATGACACTGGTTCTACCTGTTTAATAACTTTGGGTACAACAATAGATTGTTTAACAGGTTCAACATAAGCTTCAAACCCAGTTTTAGGAATACCAATATGATTAGCAAAAGATTTAGCTACCTCAATTATAACATAAGGATCAAGATTAAAAGTATCACTCAGATTTTTAAACAAGGTAGAAGTAGAGAAATTCTCTACACATGAATACTCATAGTCCAGATAGGGCTCATTACCTTTATCAAGATCCCAATGACCAGTATTCTCAGAAATAGTCTCCAATAAATTCCATGCTTCTTCTTCAGTATTATTTGTAAAGCTTCCACTAGATGAATTATCCAGAAATTCCTTTTGTTGCCTTGGTAGCCTCACATAAAAGTTTATCAGAATAATTTTCCTTGTAAGATCATGACAAGGATTCTTGCGGAGGAGTTCCTTTAACCTCCCCCAAGCTTGAGTAATACTTTCTCCCAGATGTGGCCAGAAATTAAATATATAGCAGCGGTTCTCATAAGCTTCTCTAGGAGTAAAATACTTAAGAAAGAAAACCTTCCTCAAAATACTCCAGTCCATAGTGACTTCTTCATCTAAAGACCTGAACCAAATACGAGCATTACCAGATAAAGACAGATATAACAGCTTCCTTTTTACCTGATCTTCAGAAATACCAGGAAGTCTAAATAAACCACATATAGCCTCAATTGTTTCCATGTGTTCACGTGCAGATTTAGTTCCATCCCTGTAAATGGATTTTTCATAACTCTTTTAACATGACCAACGGGAATTTTATATCCCACTTTAGGTATCTCAGGCACAGTAGTTTCAACAGTTTTAGGAGCATAAGCACTTTCATATAGAGCAAGATGCAGCGAGGCACGATTCATAAATGCCATAGTAGCAATGAGATAAAACAGTAAATAAAATTCACCTTTCAAGTTTCCTTACCAAACTTCTTACCAATAGCGCTACGCTCCCCGGCAACGGCGCCAGAAAAGTATCTTGATGACTCCCAAGTGCAGAGATCAATTGTAGTACCTTTCGAATAGAAAAGGTTGTCGAACCCACGAGGAGCTGAAGGTATTGGTATTTTCGATTGTATAATTGCAAGACAGTGACAATGCAGCAGGTAAATGGTAACAAGTAAAAGCTCTCAAAGAGAGAGAAAGCCCAATCCTCTAAGTGTAAGAGGACAAGCTCAAGTGATGTGTAACTTATATGTGGAAAACGTTCCCGAGGGCGGCATGGATATTGCTAGGCATATAGATTTATTAAACAACACGTTGAATATCTTGTCTAGTTTTAATCTTCTCCGGATGGAGCTATTATTAGGTACAGCTAAATAAATAGACTAAACCCCTTATGATGGATCATGTGGCCAATTAAATGACAGCACAAGAATTATTAAGATATAAAATCCCACCATAGCATTACGCTCTAGGTCCCCGATACTAATACCCCGTAAAGTAACTTAATGATTCGGTCTCAGGCTTTCGTGTCCTCCCAAGTCTCCCTCACGCCATTACACTACGGTGTTCTCCTATGAGCCCATATAGGTGAAGTGTTGTGCAGTCGACGTTCGCACAACACCATCATAGAATCACACAAAAAGATAAACACTAGACAAAATACCAACACATGTCATATATAAATCATTGCCAATTCATCCTATGCCCTCAGGAACATACGGGAACTACTCACAACGTGCAAACATGGTGATGATTAGTGGCATAAGTGGTACAACACAATCTGAAAATATAACTTCACCACCAAATAATTACAAGTACTCAATCACAAACATGAATAGTAGCACGAGACAAGTATCTAGGGTATAGCAACTCTCAAACTACGAGGGGAACGGAGTGGATCACGAGATGATGATGGAGATGGTGCTGGTCTTGGTGATGGTGATGTGTAGAGGCCTCCTCCCACGCCAAGGAGGAGAGGTGATGATGATGACGGTGATTTCCCCCTTCTCCGGAGCTCCGGAGCAGCAGGAGCTGATCCCCCTCGGAGGGAATCAGGAGTTTCGCCGCCGCCGCGGCCTCGGATGGACATGGAAAAATTAGGGCGTTACTTTTCGGGCGAGACGGAGACCTCGGTAAAAAGCCCCAGACGAGGAATTGCCCGAGGCTCCATTTGGTGGGTCCCACGCGGTCAGGGAATCTGGCCGCGTGGGCCCACCCATTTTGGGCCTCGTGGCCTTCCACGCTTGCTTCTTCCTCCCTCTGGTGTTCTCCCGAAGAAAAACCAGCTGTGCACTTTTCCTTTTATTAATTGGGCCTTCGTAGCTCCTGAAACAATAAAAACACGAAAAAGGAGGTTTTCTACCTCCCAGAAATTAAATACTAAAAATAGGGACTTTGTAGGAAAGTCCCCTAAATCATCTAAAACATGTAAAAACAATGATATAATAATGCAAATAACATCCTAATATGGTGGTATGAGTGGTATAGATGATGATATAAAATGCACGTATCATGGGGTTAGCGTCCGTGTTTGCCGGTGTACGACTCTTGTCCGTCTCTGCCCAACAAGTTGGCTACTCTGGCTACTCCACCATCTTTCTCCCCACCCCAATTCCCACCTCTCTCTTCTCTCTGCCGCTGTGTTGCTACTAGCCTCCACCGTTGCTTGTCAATTCCACCACCCCACTGTTGTAGTTCGGGCCTCTAGCCAGCATTGTTTCCACCTCTTGCTGGCGCCGGTGGATCTCGGCCCTACAGCCAACGCCGTTTTCGTCATGTGTCGTCATCGTCCTCGCCACGGCCACCTGAATGCATCCTAATAGAGAAGCCGTCTATGTCCAACTCTCAAATGACTATTTCAAGCATGTTCGGCCGCTATACCCTGTGTATCTTTTCAGGCAACGCTTCGGGTATGGAAGCTCCTCCTCATGGTCTCGACTTAAACATGAAACCGAAGGCATCGACCGGTAGAGCTCAAGGGAAGATGCGGGTGCCATGCATGGGCGATGAGTTTGACTAGCTAGATCCGGCTCTGACGAGGTCGGTGGTCCAAAGCAAGGTTAGCAATTTGCGAATTTTCAATGTTGCATACGTATTTTGAGAATGCTGCAAATTTCCATGCATTTTGCTGTAAACACACGAGCGAGATGCTGCAACGATTCAGGATGATTGATGCAATTGTTGTTTTAATGGTTCAAACGTTTTCGTGGGCAATTGCAAACGTTGTCCTCCCAAGTCCCATATGGCATACACGGGTTGACTATTTTCGGAATTTGCTGGAATGATGGTCATTTGTTACTAACATGGGATTTTGTTGCATAGTCTTATTTTTTTGGCTGCATAAGTGCTTTCCAAATGCTACGGTGTTTTTCGTACAGTTTTAACTCAGCGCGGATGAAATGCTGCAATGATGCTGCAACAATACATTTTTTTTGCTGCGCGGGTGGTGTCATGTTGTAAGGATAGGATGACCCAGATTTGGACTTTTTATAAAGATCCGATGTCTGGATGGGGGCGATGGAAGATACTTTCTGCCGAACTGCCAATACGTGTCTCCTCTGTTTCTCTCCTCGATCTTCTCTCCTGAAAAAATGGCGAGAGCCACAAATAGAGGAAGAAAGAGAAGGTGACGGGCAAGGCGCCATGAGTCCCGTACATGCAGCGAGATCAGTTGGTCGGTTACAAGAACTGATCGAGGAAACACAAATTAAAGAATCATCCATGGAGTGCTGATCCTGATCGAACCCATCCATCGTCACTTTACCACCAGTACTACTCCACGCCCGATCCTATATTCCCTGACGGCGATCAGGAATTAATTAATCCACTACCGGCGGCGATCGATCCGGCAGAGCGTTGGTCGCCATGGCTCGGTCGAGCGCGGACGACATGGATCTGAAGCGCGCGTGCGAGGCGGGCATCCTGAGCAAGGAGAAGGGCCCCGAGAAGGTGGTGCTGTCGATGCGCGTCGCCAAGGGCCGCGGCGGCACCCGGGGAATAGCCGGCAAGCTCACCTCCGCCACAACATGGCCAAGCCCCGCGTTCTCGCCGTCTCAAGTCAGCATTCGTTCAAATCCATCCACCGATCTCTCTTCCATCGATCGTGCATTCATCCTCATGAATCTTCTTTGTTTCCCCCTTGTGTGTGGTTGCAGCCAAGGCGAAAGGGCAGAGGACCAAGGCCTTCCTGCGAGTTCTCAAGTACTCCAATGGCGGAATCCTCGAGGTGACTTCTTGATCAACCTAGGTAATCTGTTCGATTTCATCGAGCAACTAAGAATGACTGATCGTTTTCCTCGATCGACAGCCAGCAAAAGTGTACAAGATAAAGCATCTCCACAAGGTGGAGGTCGCCTCCAGTGATCCCAGCGGCTGCACCTTTATCTTGGTATTTATATATACATACATATTGTTGCTCACGATGAAAGTACTACTCATGTACCTATGTACCTCCGGTCACGGCAAGATTAACTCAACAACAAATTGTGTGTCTTGTGTACGTATATACAGGGTTTGATAACCTGAGGAGCCAGAGTGTTTCGCCTCCTCAGTGGACGATGCGCAACAAGGACGACAGGTGACGCGTCAATACGTTCGTTTATTCGTTTAAACTTCGCGCGGCCATCGGTTTCCATTTCATTTCTAGATTCTACACCTTGCAGGAACCGTCTGCTGATGTGTATTCTCAACCTGTGCAAAGAGCTGCTGGGTGGCATCCCAAGGTAGTTGGCATGGACATCGTCGAGATGGCCATCTGGGCCAAGGTACGCAAACAATTCAAAATTTTCTTCTCACTGTTTCTGTAGGAGATTCGAAATGCGATTAATTCCCACCAGTAATGTGCAGTAGACTTGTAGCAAATGTCCACTCATTCTTGCAAACGATCCTTTCTCCGACAGCTAAGCATACATATGTTCCTGTCGCTACTCGCTAGTGATGATCTGAGGCTGATAGCCATATAACAGTAGACTATGGAATTCCTTGAATTTTATAATATTGCCAATGACTTATTAGAATAACCGTGAGCACTGGAACCAGTAATAATCAATCCAGAGAGGAGGGCTCGAGTTTTTGGTTCCGTAAAGTGGAGTGCATTTAAACAATAGTTCATTCAAATTCCATGAGAGGCTCGAGAGTAGTGTATTTAATCGCATAGGCTGTTCGCCGAAATGCCCACCAGAGCAGAGCAATGCAGTGACCGAGTGAGTCGCATCTTGCATGAAGATCCCGACTTTGAGAATCATTAAAAGAGTTATATTGGGCTGTCGAATCCTGTTGACCTTTTTCAGTGTGCCCTTTACACATAAATTTATGCAGAACTCTTATGGCACATTGAAGATATTTATGGCATTTTCAGCATATTAAAATTACAATAAACATATGAATGACATTTTATGCACCGCAATTTTGACCACTTGCATTTGGAAAAAGTACTAAGTTTCACATAAAACAATACTACGCTTTATCATGGGTAAATAAGTGTCGAATAGTCTAGCCCGCTTTAGACTGCATATATGTTTGAACACTGAAGTTGTTACCTAGGAGACAAAACCCATAGTCCTCATGAGGAAGGCACATAGGTTAATTATTACTGTATATTTAGTTATTTACCTCTACTTGGACTGTTGCATTGTTCAACACTAATCGAAGATGCAGCATATTAGACTCGGAAGTCCTGTATAATTTTGTATAAATTGATGGAAGCACAATGCTAAACTACAATGCAGGAGAACACTACGACAAAGGTTACTCAGGCCAGCACGAAAGATGGACCCTTTGAATCAGTATTCGCAGAGGCTGAGTCGCAAGTTACCGTCGAAAAGGACCTGGTCTCACAAGCAGAAGAAGGGGACATTGATGCTCTCCTCGGCACGTAAGTTGCTGAACCGCTAGTGAGATACATGGAATCTATGGAGCACACACATTTTTCTATTTTTTGCATAAAAAATAAGATCATGGTGTTGCAATTTTTATTACTGCAGCTATGTCATGGCAATTGGTGAGGCAGAGGCATTTTCAGAAAGGATGAAACGTGAACTTGTAGGGCTTGAATCTGCAAATGTTTATGCCCTCATGGAGACAGAATCTGTTGTCGAAGAGGTATGTGAGTATTTTTGCTATTCTGGATGCCAATCAGAGCATTATTGTTCCTTTATGTAGCGGTCAATGTCACTTCCGTATCTGACTTTTGGCCACGTTGATCTCATGTAATTATGAACTCACACATTTTCTTTATTATTCCTAATTAGTATGAGGTTCCAACAAAAATATTGGTTATTTAGATTTTTTTAATCTATTTTCTGCTTACAATTCCATGGAAAAATAAATTAATTATCCTTATACACACCTCCTAAATATAGCCATGCTATTTTTTAGAAATGAGCTAAGATAGCTATTCGTTAATTAAGAAGAGAGAATTGCGAGTCAATTAGAGGAAAAAAAGGGCGAAAACGCAAAAAAAAGGTGTTTCGATGCATTTTATAGAACATAAAATTTATGTCCGAGAAGGGATACAACTCAACCCAAACAAGAAAAAATAGGTGAGCAGCTTACAAAGGCCACGGGCCCAGCATTTTCCCATGAGCTGGCCTCGGCCTTAATCATGTCAAATAAGAAGGCCACGGAGGGCCAAGCGTTGTCAAAGACGGCCGTACATTCCCATGAGCGTAATCAATGACGAAGTTCGGGGGGGGGGGGGGGGGGGGGGGGGGGGGGGGGGGGGAGGGGGTGGATTGCAATGCAAGCGACCACAAATCTGCAAAGTCGTCCTCGGCAAATGGAGGCCTATAGGTGGATCGGATGCAAGACAACACCTCGAACTAGATCGCCCTCGAGAAGGAGAAACTTGTAAGGACGCGAGACATGCATTGCCTCCTTAGACTAGTCGCATGGTGGGAAACTTGTCGGGTGTCGAAGCCCATGCCTCCCGAGCCGCTCACCATCTAACATATGTCCTGGCAGGCAAGACAAATGAAGAACATCACACTGGGGGCACCCTCGACTTCTAGTTAAGCGTCTAAGATCTTGATACAATTGCTCCCTAGAAAAGGGTGTTGTAGCACGATCGAAAGGAGTACAGGGATTCGGACATCCACCGCCATATCAATGTATTTGGCTCCACCGTAAGATGCACATCACGAAGCCGGATCGACATCTCCACATACTGCCAAAGGTCTCGCGGGCTCAACGCCCTTATGATGTCATTGTCCAACGACGCTCGATCAACGCCTCTCATACCGTACGACCCTTCCTTGGTCGCCTCAGGATAAGCGCAAAGAGATCTGGCGCTATCTCCTATAAGACCTTCCCGCCTAGCCACCAATCCTCCCACAAGAGGGCAACCACCATGTTGGTGGATGCGTTGAACTGTGTCGTTCATCCTGGAGAACTGCACATTGAGCCCGTGCAAAAGTCGCAAGGGGTTTGTTTGCATCCTCCAAAACAAAAGAACCTGAAGGTTGGCATAGGCCGTCGTTTGAGGCCGCTCTGCCCACCATAGGAACCCCCAAAGGATCTTCCCCACCTGCTTGAGAGACTTCTTACTAAGGCTCAACACCATGATTTGATGATGTGGGATTGCCGCGAGCACTAATTTGACAAGTTGTAGGCGGCCCACCTTCGCCATCATGGAAGCCTTCCAAGTGGGTAGCTGGTCCGCTAGCTAGTCCACCAAGGGTTGGAACGCTTCACTGGGTAATTATTAGATCGTGAGGTGGTCCCGAGATATTTGACGGGATAGGGTGCTAACTGGCACTCCATCACCACCTCCGCTTCAAGGGCCTCCAGGCAAAGGGGGAAACCGATCACTTCGCGAAGTTGGTATGTAGCCCTGATGCATGCGAGAAGATCTCAACGATGTTGCGGACAGCATGCAGCTCCGTCTCATCTGGGTAGCAAAAGACGACCACATCGTATGCGTAGAGCAAAACCAACGTCATCAACTCTAGGCGTGCCGAAGGATCCCAAATCAGCATCATGGACATCGGCGACCAGGGGTCTCCTTGTCTCGATCCCTACCGTACTAGCTCGCCATTGAGCAACAACATCATACTTATTGTGGACAAGAAGTGATTCATTCGGAGATCGTTTTACCGATTCCCATCTTTTGGAGGACCTCCAAGAGGAGCCCCCAAGAGACAGAATCGAAAGCCCGTGCAATGTCCAACTTGAGCATCACATTGCCTCCTTGAGCCTGTGTAGAAGTCATGTTGTCTTCTGAACCAACATAAATATCTTGTGGATGCAGCTCTTCCGAATGAAAGTGCATTGGTTCCTATCCACCAGTGACTCAAGCCTGGGCGCCAACCTCGAAGCCAAGAGCTGATAGGATGGTAATCACCCAAAGCACCCACGTCAGGGTGCTTGGATAGCAGGATCAACAGACAAACAACTGGTCATCCTAGAACATGATAGCCTGGAACACGATAGCCAACAGCCGGCATCATCGAACGTCGTACTACCAACATAAACTCCAAACGCACACGCATCGTAGAGAAAACAAAATCCATCGAGGGTGACAGCAAGCATCATCGTGATCACCCATCATCTTGATCCAACGACTCTGACTTTACCGCAGACGACTACAAATGTAGCAATCAACACAAGAGCTATAGAAAGTCAATGTCGGCTTATGCTAAAATTTTGGCCACACGCCAGCACTAAGCAACTTTGTTTCTTCGGGTTAGCTTTGAAGAAGAAAAGAAAAGTTCGCTCCGATCAGGACAACTTCTTCGAGACCACCTATCAGAGGTCATGGCCAGAACGACACGGCATAGCTCCAACTTTGTAGCGACAACTGAGCATGGATACACAGTGGAGCGTAAAGACAACTACCAAAACCTTGTCGCGGCCCAAACCCTACACATCACCGTCGGCATTGCTATGTAAGACGCAGATGGATCCACCGCAACCACCAATTCCCTGGCTGATATAGGCTCCAAAGATGATGCCTCCAAGGAGGTCAGAGACCCTGAGAACCAAGATTGTCCGATATGGAAGACCTAGACTTGAAGTTTTCCTCCCTAGCCCGGACCACAGGGAGGAGCCCATGTTGGCAACGCCTGCAAGGGGGGGAATGGCAGTTGGCAACCACGGACGTTGTCGTTGCCACTTCCAGCCAATGCCGGAAACCAAATTTCACACGGAGATCCCATACGTTGCACTGCCCACATCAGACCGTCAAACCAGCCATGGCCACTGCACCGCCTATGCGACCATGCCGAATGTAAAAAAGCACTCAAAGAAACCTACCCAGGTCAGAAAGCCCCAGCGTCTTGTGTATCTGCCGCACTATGCAGCCTGAATGGATTCAAAAATAAATTGCAGCGGGTAATTTGACATGTCAATGATGCGTATAGTAGTTCCAATTAGCATTACATATATTGCTGGAGAACCATGCCCAAAAACTAACTACAGAAACATATCAAATTTCTTGTAGTACTATTTTTCACTCTCTGATTAAACCTCTTTCTTGATCATGAAATAGTTGGGGACCTCCCTCAGTTTTTTTATTATTGTTAGTGGCCACATTTGAATGTCCCTCCGGTTCTAAACATTTTTGTTTTACATAATATTTATGGTCAGAGAAATCTAATGCCTTACATCTTCAAGTTTTGGTTCAGGTATTGCAGGGCTTAGAAGTAGCTAGTATATGTGTTGAAGATATGGATGAGTGGCTTGGCATTTTCAATATCAAACTCAGACATATGAGGGAGGATATACAATCTGTAATGTTCCTTGCTTGTACTAGCCTATATTTGTGAACTATATTCTCTTGTTCTCCAAATATGTCCTTGATGTGGCCCTTAACATTTGCTTGATACCTGTAAATGACAAGTTTCCGGACTTTCATAAGCTAAAAGAGATTTTAATCATATTTATTGTAGTGTTGATGTCACAGGTTCACAATTCGTTTATATTATCATTCAGACCTACAATATCTGGAAATATAGTAGTTAATAAATGACGGGTTTTTTCTTAAGAGAACTATAATTGGGTTTTATCTTACATACATATTTTCTAGTTAGAATTTTGAAATCATATTTAGCAAAAAATACTGAAGACAATCAGACAGAATTACAATATCCAATTACTGTTTTAGAGTCAGTTTTTCTTTCGTGTGTGAGTTGAAGTGAATGGCTAGAATATTTCTTTCATCACCTTGAGTATAAGCTTAACTAATGCTTCCTTTGATTTTGCAGATAGAATGGCGAAATAACAGGTTGGAGCTGCAATCTGTAAGTAATGTGGCATTAAGCGATGAGCTAGACAAATTGCTTGTACTCTGCAAATACCACCCGAGGTTGGCACTGAATAAGCTTACTACTCTTCTGCACTATATCCATCTATGATATGGTATTACAAATTCATGTGATTAATGATGGTGTAGTATGAGGATGCATTGACTGGAGGCTCATTGGAGGAGGGAAATATGGTCAGGAATATAGAAGCATGTGAATGGTTGACTAGTGCTATAAAGAACCTAGAAGCGTCCAATCTTGATCCATGCTATGCAAGATTGCGTGCTGTATGTTCTCTCTTTTCCTTGTATTATCATTTTTCTGTCCTGGTGATTACCTTGCTCAGTTTTTTCCTTTAAGAATTATTATAACATAATTATTTTGATTAAACCAAAGTTTTTTAAGTACTCCATCCGCAGGTAAGCTGCCCACTGATTTGGAGCACATACAGAAACATGAAGGCTTAATATGTACGCTAAATGCATCTAACTGAGACTAGGAGAAACTTACGGCAACACGCAGATTTATCCAAAATGGATGGTTGCTGAAATGATATTCACCTCGAAGAAAATTACGCAAATATTTTAGAATCGCTTCAAAGCTTTATTCTATATTTTTTTAAGTTGGTATTCAGTTCTTCACAAGCCAAACACTCATTTTTTTCTTCTATTTAACTTTGCTACGAATTTCCAGTAGTGATATCCTATCAACATGAAAAGTATCTGAGTATCTGAGGGTTCGTAACTGCAAGCTGCAACTTCTTTAGTTTTAAAGGTTTACCGAAATAATATTTTCTGAGCCAGCGCATTTTTCTGTTGAAATCCATACAGGTTAGAGAAAAACGTGCAGAATTTGTACTTCTAAAGTGCACATTTGTTCGGAGGGCAGCAGAATTTTTAAGAAATTACTTTCCAAGTTTGATTGAGTCTATGCTAAATGATAAAGGCAACTTCTCTCAGGTAAAACCGACTCCTATAATTGCAACAACTTTAATTTTTTTGGATCAAAACAGGACTTGTGTGAACATAATTGTAGAAACTTGCAGAAAGGGCAACTGCAGAGGCCTGACCATTCTGATATGAGGTACAAATGCAGGAAATATGCACGGCTTCTACAATTCATCAAGGTTACTTGCATGTTGTCTTGGTGTGAGATTATATCTTCTGCAAATAGGAATGATAGCTTACTTGATGCTCACTTCATCTACATTTTTGTAGAGTCTGGACAAAAGTTGTTTGGCCCCTTTGCGAAAAGCTTACTGCCATTCTATGAACTTGCTAATTCGACGGGAGGTAAGGTAGTTTATGTGCTTTCTCAAGTGAAAGCTTAACTGTTTACATTTCAAGATACCTGATGCATCGATTTGGTAGAGCTGCTATGACCTTGCAAAAACAAAGACTCTATTTTGATAAATGAACATCAATTTTGGTATAGCACGATGCAGCGAGCGCTGTCGCGGCAACATGGTCGGTAAGGTCATAGTTTCTTCCACGAGCATGGCTACTCACGAAATTCAGCGCCTTGAGGTTGAGGACTGCCTGCAAACACTAGAAGTGCACCCTTTCTCTGTGTGCTGATGGAAAGACTGGCCTTGAGTTTGTGTAACTTTATTAGCAATGCTAACCATGCTGAAAGAACAATCAACTAACTCGCTGACCACTCACATATCCCAGCATGTCACGCACAACGGCAACTAGTTTTACGGGAAGCTATCCACCAGAACCGCGAATTATTTCTGTAATGCATAATACAACTTAGTTGTTTTGTGGCACCTTATTGAGCTATGCAGAAAAATGGAAACTAAAACTGGACATAACATGTGTAAGTTTTTGTAGGCCCGTGAATTTTCTAATGAGCTCCGATCTAGTTCAAAAGCATCAAAGAGCAGCACACCATTATTTGAGGGTCCTGCAGGTGCAAATCATCCAGCTGGTATTACAGATAGTTCTGCAGATGCGTACTCCAAGATGATTACTGTATTTATTCCGCTTCTTGTTGATGAGGTTGTTTGTAATTCTACGCATTTTATGTGAAATTTAAACCCTGGTATGTTACTATATTTCACATCCAATCCTTTTTATCATGCAGAGCTCGTTTTTGGCACATTTTATGTGCTTCGAAGTTGCTGCATTGGATGATTCAGATAGTGAGGCAAATAGTTCTTCTCCAAGCACTTCAGAAGCCTCTGCAAGTAGCGTTAAACCAAGTAAAAACCACAGACACTCAAGTTAAACAGTGTTGATGATTAAATTGTTCTTGCTTTCCATGATGTAAAGCTATCATCTTACATTTTTTCAGGTAACAATGCAGCTGATTTGGGATTGCTGAACGGATGCTTACAGGAGATGCTCGATGGTATTCAGGTTGGTGTTCTTGTCATCTCCACTTGTAAATTTGGAGGCAGGTTAAGTACTAAAAAGATATTTTGGATAAAGACGAAACATAATTTGAGGTATTCCAGGTGTGGAGACTTCACATGTTTTACATGTCATATTTTCAGGAGGACTTCTATGCTTTAGTTGACTGGGCATTCAAGCTAGATCCATTGAGTTGTATAGCAATGCACGGCATAACAGATCGTATATATCTGCTCAGAAGGCAGAGGTTGCGGGATATGTGCCTGTGCTGCTTGATGACTTGGAGACAAGAATAACCATTTTGTTCGGCAGGGTTTGACTCTGCCTCTAGTAGCCATCATTCTGCTCGAGACTCTATTCTGTTCTTTACTGTTTAATTTTTTGGGCAGGACAGTTCGTTGACGATGCATGTTACCAGATCGAAAAGTATGAGCGCAATGTAAGACAGTTGGAGTGGTGCCATATATTCCTAGGTACATTCTGTTTCATAATACTTATGCAGAATCCAGAAAGACCAGTGTGTTGCCAACGTAATGCATAGCTAGCTTATGTCTATATATAGGTTTTCACTCTTTCCTTTTTTATAAATAGGTTTTCTCAACTTGCAGCGCGTATGGAGCAGTATATCAATGGATCCAGGGATCTTGTTGACCAGGCATATACGAAAATTGTAAGACTTTACTACAGTGCGGAGCATGTATTTCTCAGTGATCAAATTATTTTAACTAAAAACCATGTTAGATGATAATCACTGACAGTTTTGTTCAGCCTACTCCAATACTACTAATCGGAACTATAATTACACTATATACTAAGTTCCGATTTAGGTAATATTTTTCTGTGATGAAATAGGTGACCATTATGTTTGTGACTCTGGAGAAAATTGGTCAAGTGGAGCCCAAATATGTTGATATAGTACTCTTGGAGAATTATGCAGCTTTCCAGCACAGGTTCTTTTTTCTTTCCATTCCTTTGTGCACCTTCAACGTACAACATTTAACAAGAGTTAACACCACTTCTATTGCAATTCTGGATATCTAAGTATGTTTATCCGCAATACTAATGGTCTGACTAACTCATTAACCTTTTATATTCTATCTGCCATACAGTCTATATGATTTAGCGAATGTTGTGCCAACACTTGCTAAATATTATCATCAAGCCAGTGAAGCTTATGAACAAGCTTGCGCGCGCCATATTAATCTTGTTATATATATTGTAAGTTTTTTTAACCCTTTTTGTCTCCATACTGCCTTTGTCCATGTATACAGTGAGGCATTTATATTACCTCGTTCCAAGCTTTTGTTTTGTATACTTGTTTCTTTCAGCACTTTGAAAAGTTATTCCAATATGCTCGGAGAATTGAGGAACTGATGTACAACATGAGCCCTGAGGAGGTAAGTAGTTGCATTTGGTCCTGCACTTCAATTTGAAATTTGATATTATTTATATATCATAATTTCCATGCTGCTCTGGTGACATGCTATTGCACTGCTAATATTAACCTCTTCAGGATTGCCACCTAATTTTGTTAATCCATTTCAGATCGTGGTGCATGTCTTGATCAATTATCTAGTCTCGGTAGAAAAGAAAAATAAGTCTGTCACACCAACAATAACATGAAATTTGATATTCTGTGTTTTAATAGAAACAGGACACGGAAATATTATTGATTATTTCCCTAATGAAACTTACTTTTTTAGATTCATGTACCAAGTTCTAATATGAAATCTCTCATGTACAAAATGTCGCTAGCATGTATTTTCTTGCCAGATACATACATTCTGTTACCTAACTATTTAACGCATACAAAGTTTACACACTCAAGGTTTAGTCCATAGTATATTTTTGTTAACACTTTCTCCATGAATCTCACTTATTAAATAATTGCAGATACCATTCCAAGTTGGAATGTCAAAGGTGGATTTCCGCAAGATGCTGAAGTCAAGCCTAACTGGTGTATGTAAAGAATGCAATCATGTTTCTTATCTTCCCTATTAATTAACTGAACCGATCTCAATATACTTTTTGACCACTTTAATTTTATGACAGCTGGACAAAACACTCAATGCAATGTATAAAAAACTACAGAAGAATATAACCGCGGAAGAGTTGTTACCTTCTCTATGGGAAAAATGCAAGGTATTTTATCGTCTTCAACTCCAGGACTAATAAATAATGAGCAAGCTCAGTTCCTTAATGGTACATATCAGTTTCATGTGGCTGATGCATTTGTTTGCTGCTCCTGATAAAGTTTAGCTTGTAAATCGTAAGTAGTTCGTTCCGATTAACAAAGAGAAATATCTTGCTAATTCTTTCTTGGGTGATTCCTTGGTTGCAGAAGGAGTTTCTCGATAAATATACAACCTTCCTCAAACTGATTGCCAAAATATATCCCAATGAAACGGTGACATCTGTGAATGATATGAGAGATACCCTAGCAGCTCTGTAGCAACTTTGCTGTTTGGTTAACTTTACAAAGGTAACTTTGCGCAATTGAATTTTGGCTGTTGTATCTTTCTTCCTTTTCTTTTGCCTGGAGCTTATTCGTATTATATGTTCCTTTTTGTGTGGTGTATGAGCTGGTTTTCCCTTCTTTATTCAACTATTTGGTTTATAGCAACTTTTAAGAATATATTTATTTCACACACTCCTTTGTCCAGGCATTTCGTTGTGAGAGGGATGAGCGGATCTGGCATCGAGCCTGGGCGAGTAGAGGTGCTTGATGGCATGCTTCACTAACTGATCACCATCATGTAAAAGTATATCTATGTCAATGGTGAGAAACATAGGTTTTTTTTTGTTTGCATAATGACAAAATGTAGGGCAGTATTCTTACTATTCTTTCATATATGTAGAATAAAATAATACAGTGTAGATTTTGTGAGACATAGCTCCTGCATTCTGGTTTTGCACATGAACATGGCACCTAGGCTGCCATTCTTGCAAATATTTTCACCAATATGACCGTATGTACACTGCGGTCGATCACTTTTTTTAACTTGCATTGTCTTTTCTTACATGAAAGCACTAATGTCGTTTAAAACTATCCGAAAAGAATATATATTCTAAGTTGCATATATATGGAAAATGAATTCCCGTTGTGTATTTCAGTAAAGCAAAGGATCAGAAGTTCCGAAAGAACACTAAAAGTTGGAATCATATTTAAACAAGTCTGCAATATTTGAAGGCCTTCGAGAAGTACGTCAGATGTTCGATGTGTTGGGGCTGGAGAGCAACAAAGAAATGCACCAATTCACCGATTTGACAAATATACATAACACAACCACCTCAACTCGTAGAGAACTTTGAGGATAGTTTCAACCAACAGGAAGCAGTGGAAATAACATAATACAATGCACAATTACGCGGTGGTGGTTTAGCGCTTTGTATGGCTTTCAGCTATACCTGGGCATTTCTTGGGCTGGGCCGGGCTCGGGCCAGGCCTAAAAAAGCCCGACGCAGAAAAGTCTAGGCCCAAGCCCGACAGTCTTACTGCAGAAATCGGGCCTGAGCCGACAAAGCCCGACTAGGCCTAGTCGGCCCGGCCTGACCTTGCTGATTTCCTGTTTTTGTTAGTCCCGAGCCTGGCCTGACCTGACTATCGGGCCCAAAAATCAGGCCCGAGCCCGGCGCGACCCGAGATTTTAGGACCGGGCCGGGCTGCACATGGCCAGGTATACTTTCAGCCCAGTTTTCCTTATAAACTGGGTCAATCCGGTCATCTTGATTTTCTATCGAATGGCAAAATGTAGCGGTTCTCCTGCTATTATTTTAAAAAATACATGGGGATGATGGAACGTCCTTCAGCTCAAACACACATTGATCAAAATTACAAAGTTTGACAAGGAAATATAACCAGAGACTGGTGGGGCAATTATACTTCTGTCACACATGACCAGATAATGTGCAGTTCGCATAGTAAGCAGATACACGCATGAACCGACAAGTGGACATATGGATGAATCCTAAGAAATTTATGGTTTAAGTCAAATAGACATCTACAGTTGACGTTACAGTGATGCTAACTGGCAAGTTGATAAGACGGGAGAAGGTAACTTTAGGTTATTACCTATTTGTTGAGGGGAACTTGGTAGCATGGAGAAGCAAAAAAAAACAAGTAGTATCAAGGTCAACTGTAGAAGCAGAGCATAGAGCCATGTCTCTAGGATTAAGTGAGATGATATGTGTAACAAATACTTTGAGTGAGCTGAAGATGTTAAAGGCGGGACACTTGGAACATATCTGTGATAACAAATCAGGCCTTTCTTCAAGAGCATCTCCACCGGGCCATTCGAAAATGTGTCCGGCACATATGTGTAGGCTTTTAGGTGTGTCCGGCACATATGTGTAGCCTATTTAATTTTTGCCTAGTTTTGTCATTTTGACTATAGTGCCTAAGACGATAGAGGAAATCATACCAACCCACGCTCCCGTGTCGTCCCCCAGGGCGACACCGGGCGAACCCTAGCGCAGCCACAAGAGCTTCCACGCCGGCTGCTCCCCTGCCGCCGCTGCCGCCGGCGAGGGCCGCGGTGGCGGCGGGGCCGACGCCGAAGGCGCCGGGGATCTAATGGCTCGCGGCGGAGATCTCCTGGGACGGCTGGGGTGGCTTCCTCGAGATCTTCTACGTGCGGCGGCCGGGGCGGTGCCCCTGGTCGTGCGGCGGTGGCCGCCTTCCTCCTTCGCCGTCTTCTCGCGCAGGAGAGCTCCTGCCCCGTCTGGTGGCAGGTGGAGGTGGGATTCCGTGGATCTGGGAGCCCGCCCAGATCCGTCGCCGGCTTGCTCCCGGCCGGCCGGCGGCGCATTGGGGGCGCGGGGCTGCTAGGGATCACGCGCCGTGTAGGGCGGTGGCGCGAAGGGGGTTCCTGTGCCAAGGGGGCCACGGCTGCGGGCGCCGGCCACAGAGGTGGCAGAGGGGCCGCGGCATTCTACCGCTGGTGGCTCCAAGCGCAGTGGTGCGCGTGTTGGCGGCAGCTCGACCACGTTTGGGGTGGGGGATTCCCTGTGGTCCAGTTCTCAGGTGGGGAGCGAGCGAGTTCCAAGCGAAGGCTTGCCTCGGCCTCGGCCGGAGCCGGCAGCGACGGCGCCCGTGGGCGTCGCCACCTTCTTGAAGGCGCTGTCGTGGTGGTTTGCTCGTCTCTCCCGTTCCACGCTCCGAGGGAAACCCTCGATCTAGGCTCTCCGGATCTGACGATGTTGGCGGGCTTGCCGTCATGTCCCTCCTGGGGGCATCGTTCATGGAGATGGACTCAGCTGGTGGGACCAGTGTGGAGTAGGCGGTGGTGTTGGTGGTGTTGTTGGTGATCTCTCCATGGTCACGACGCTCGAGCACCTACGGAAGGGCCGGAAGCTCTCCTCTGAAGACGACTAATGGCCGGGCTAGAGCCGGGATGCCTCCCGGGTGTCAGACTCGGCTTCGTGATGCCCTTCGATTATGCTGTTGGTTGTTGTGTAAATCCTCGGCGGCGCATGGCCCTTTGTCCTGGTGTGGACTCGGCAATGTATTGCTCTTCGGCTGCTCCAGCACCATCGTGGCTAATCTCGGCTGACTGAAGCTCTTCGTCGACGGCGGTGATGATCCTTGTGCGCTAGCGTCCAACGCTAGTCGGGAGACGATGGGCGTCGAAGGCTCTCCTTGCGGGGTTGTTTGCTTAGTGTCATGTGTTTTTTCTTTGTTTCCCTCCGTAACTTCTGTAATAATTCGCCGGCATTTGTTCCGGTTTCCTCTTAATATAAAAGGAAGCAGTGCTCGCTGCCTTCCGTCAAAACTATAGTGCCTAAAATAAGAACTCACAGTATAGGCATCAAATAAAAGTCACGGCCTTCAAAAATCATGGTCAGCCCGGCCACATCACAGTACATCGTCGAAATGTTACCAAAATGCAAATAAGAAAAAAGATCTCCATGATTTTCTTGCATTCTTGATGAAACCAATCATGCCGAGGCGGGTCCATGTTGGTCGTGTCGATGAACATGAACTTCCGCTCGTCGGTATTTTGCCTCCATTGTGGACATGATCTTAAGATTTTTGTCTTGCATCTCAAAGAAGGTTGTCCACCTTTATTTGCTCTCTTAGTGCCTCAACTTGTTGCGTCGAAGACGATGATAAATGGTTATTGCATTGAAAAGCAAGATGATGCCGCCTTCTTTGCCGCCTTTTATTTCTTGTTGCCGATTGGGCGTTCCGAGCCCGCTAACGGCAGCCCTTTTTGCAAATCGATCGTCTCACACTTGTTACTTGGAACGCACCACCCCTGGCCTCCGCCTCCGCTTGAAGCTTCAAAGAGTGCCGAAGGGTTGTCCATTTTTGACAAGTTTCAATCAATGTCCAACAATGCATCAAATTGAGAACTTCGGTTATTGTTGCAAGTTTGGTACAACTCTAGAGTATCTTGCAAATAAGAAAAAAAGCACATGTGAATACATATGCATTTTGGATGCGAAACTAAACAGTTTTAGCATCTTACTCGAATCATGGTTGTCTTGCCATTCTCGCCCGTCTCTGGGGAGGAGAAACGTTTCAGCTGAACAATTGCGGCGTCCTTGCGGTAGTAGGGTGGGGAAGACGGCGAGGAGCTCCCTGAACCGCCGGTGGTGGTGCTCCCTTGGCTGAAATCTGTTATCATGTCAGCGCTGGCCGGTTCCAGGCGGAGGCCTTGGTTCCTCCTGCCTTGGTTCCTCCTTTCCTTTGGCGTTTGCGCTAGTCAAGTCGTTCGGCGGTCGCCGCCGCCACCTTTTGGGTGAATTTCTCTTGCGTGCTGTTGCCTTATTGCGAGGAGGGTGGCCATAGGCGACGTCGAAGGAGAGATTTTTTGTGGCGGCAGCATAGAAGGGAGAGAATTGGTTAAGTTTTAGTTGTCCAACAGACGGCAGTGTGGAAGGGGATAAGAATTTGGCGCTCATCGTGTGGTGTCGCCCACCTATTGGAGTGAGTCGTACGCGACACGTTTGTCCGGCACCACCCGAGCCAGCTCCAAAAGTTTGGGGCAAAAAGGGGATGCCGCACAGTTTTTCGGGTGGTCCATACCGATGGGGGGCCGATTTTTGTGTCCGGAACCGATTTTGGCTGATGGGTGTGACTGGGGGGGGGGGAGGAGCTAACCTGGGGTTCTCACATTGGAACCCTAGGATGTCAGTACCGCTCGCTGCTACTCTGAAGTTAGCCCACCCTTCTCATCTACACATTCTCAAAAGTATTTCTACACAACTGGAGCAGTGCATCCAGGCGTTGTAGCATCCTCTTCTTAGGCAGGAGATATGTACATAAACCGGACGATAATACTATCTAAATACCAGTATCGACATTATTGTAGGATGCAGAGGCGCAGCTCCAGAATTATGGTAAAGATACGCAAGAAACTACCGCCCAGCAGGACAGATATTCTCCAAGCTGCAATAAGGGTAGGCAAGATTCAACTGAGGAACCGTCATACAAGCTGAAAATTTAGTGCAGATACAAGTCACAACTGACCTTTGGCCCAAGAACTCAATGATGTCAGTCGTGACGGTTGATCTCTTGTTCTTCTCAAATGCAACGACGCAGCTTTCCTGAGCAATAGAGAGCCAGCAATGCACCCAAGAATCATAGGATTCACACTGCATTGCAAAAACAAAAAACCTTGTTTAGATGAGAGAGTTGAATTAGTGAGAAACAGGAATAAGTATTACCTCTTCTCTGTAGGTTGCTCATTTGACAAGAGATAATGCCGTGCCCATGATGAAAACACTGCCACGCTATCAACAGTAAACGAGGTTAGACAAATAACCAACCTCAAATTTATTTGGAGTATGTTTGAGATAAAGGAAACATCAAAAGTCCACATTCATAGTTAAAAACTGAATATAATATTGAACGACAAAAAGAAAACCAAACAGAACATGTCAAAAACACTAGTAAACGTGTGAACTAATGTTGAACTGTGATTACTATGCTTAAATAACACTAACTATGCACATTACAAGTAATGTAGGGACTTGTCAGAAGCAAATTATAAATCAACTATGGCAAAGTGTAACTGTTAAAAAAATTGAAGTATAAGCAACAAACGAAGGTGGACCTCTGGTAAGTACAAAGATATTTCTGAGCAATTATGATCCAAGTCATATTTTCCAAGCATTATATGCAAATATATGGAGCAAACTTTAACACATATCATCTACATGAGCTCAATAAAACTATTCTTGCGTGGAATGGGTTTGATCTATTTGCTGTGGAAAATGTAGCATAGGTACACATATCATTTAATTCAAAAACTTGTTTGTGATTTGACACCGATAAAATTCATAAAGCTTTTAGAGAGAAAAAAAGCAGGTTTGAATAGAAATAACTAGGTTTTTCATAATTACCTAATGAAGATTTACAAAACAGATTCCAATAAAAGCTACAACGAATAAACGCATGTTTACAATTAAAATACTGATATTGGTGAAAGAGAACAGAAACATTAAGATCAATTATATTAATGGTGAGCGCTGATGTAAAGCTGTACAAATCACAATGAGAGCTAACACAGCAGGGCTCAAGGAATACCCAGCAACGAGAAGGCAACATACCTTCCAGAGAGAATGTCGCCTTGACCACCACATCGCCTTGGGGAACCAAAGGTACTCACTTGTGTGACTTCAGAAAAAAGAAATATCCAGTAGTTCGAAGAAAAAGTAGTTAGCAGTGATCCCAAAAAGAATTGCAGCACTGGACACAAAAAGATGAGGTTCAAGCTTGAGCTTAACAGTTAAGTAAGCAAGCAGCTTTCTCACCTTTTTTACCATCACTAATCAGATCTGCTTTTCCTTTCCTCATGATGGTTACACCACCAATTCTGAAAGAAAAAGACATTACAAACGAACATTACAGAAAATATGTAGTAAATATTATGTTCATACTTTTGGCAAAGTGCAGTCAGTTGCTCCGAAGCATTTTCCTCATTTACTTCACAGTTCAGAACCTTCTGGACAAGTCGCTTGTACTCATACACATTTGGTGTTAAGATGGCAAGAGAGTTATCTTCACAAGACCAATGTTATTGGTTATAAGGAAAAGGCCATCCTGCAGACCATACGAAACAAATTCAAGATCGACCCTAAGATAAAGTACATTAAGGAAGTAAAAGGAATACCCCATCGACAACAGTTGGAATATTAGCCTGACGTGCATGCCTCATGATATTACTGACACAATCCTACAATTAGGTAAGGTGAGGTAAGTTAATATAATCTGAATACTATGTATTTGTACTTAAACCTAGATAACAGAATCCAAACAACAAATTTATATGAGATACTAATACAAAGAGATATCAAATTGAAAAATTTGCATTGTTATATTTCTTTTAATCTCAGATTTTAACAGTGTAAGTTTACCATCTACATATGCATATTTCTACACCCAACAAAAAAATACCCCTTACCATCTAGCAACATTATTGCAAACATCTTTGCAAATGCTGGAAAGATTAACAAATTAGACTCAATAATAGGTTTTGACTTGAACTAGCACCAATACGAATATAATTGCCACCTCATTCAAGGTTCAAGCTGAACACAAAACAATAAATGTGAAAGAGACAAAGAAAATTCTAATACAACGATGTTTGAGGAGTTGATAATAATTGCAGTGCAGCAGGAGTCCTATAACTAGCAACCAATTAAAAAAATAGGACAGATGAATTATTTATATTTACGGAATATGTCAGGTATGTAGCAAACCATAAGAAACGAGTCCCTTCCGAGGCCGGGACCAACAACAATGCAATCAAAGCGCTCCATCCACTTTGTAACTTCAGTGAGAATACTAGAAGAAACAGATTCTCTTTCATCCTCCCTACAAAAATTGATTTGAGGTTATCGAAAACATCATAGAGATATTTAGAAAAGTGCTGCAAAATTTATTCTGAAATTACCTTACACTATAGGACTCCTCTAAGATTGGATGCACAATCAGCTCGGGGCTATAGCTTTTGATTACAGTTGCAGCATCTTTTGTGCAGAAAACATGTGAGAGATCTGCACCCTGAACAATAACATGTCAAACATTTGCATGACGCACAATTGATGAGATTATAAATTTAGAATATACTGACAACTTTCAAGGCAGAGATGGCAGCAAAATAAGGAGCGCCAGTATACTCGCGACATCCACCGATTACTGCTATATTCCCTGCAAACATAATGAAAAATTACAAATTACAAACTTTCAAGGCAGAGATGGCAGCAATATTTTTGTAAGAATATGCACATGCCACAATTTAAATAAGATGCAACACCCATTAGAAAGGTTCCGTGAATTAGGAATGTTCCCCTTTTTTAGAGCTGAAACGCTGGAAATATGAAGATGAGATCACTTTTCTGCACAAATCTCGAAACTTTGCATATGTGTAATTCGATGCAAAAAATTCGAGTCATAAATCCATGTCCACAAAAGAAATGCTTACAACAATTGCTTGACGTTCAAAGAAAACTATAAAAAATTAAACATCAACAAAAAAGTTTTTTTTTGGTATTCCTGCATGTAGGATAAAAAAAAAGTACACTGCATCTATCGATAATGGGTCCCATGTATTTATCATTGTCGATTTCATTAGCTCAATATGCAATTAGTTGGATTCCTGTTTTTCCCTCTCAAAAGTATGTTTTGTACGATGCATGTCATAATTTTGCATAGTTTTCAAATCCATTATTTTCAGATGTATTGATATCAAAATACTCTGTACCAAACAGGCCCTAATATGATGGTGTCTGTCAGCCATGACTATAGTTAGGCTTGCAGCTTGCTTAGGCTCATGGTGGACCCAGAACTTGTTGTAGACTGTGAAACTATATAACTGAAAGTGTTTAGAATGCTACTTTTTCTAAACCCTATAAAAACCACTAAAATTATGGTGATGTGCTACCGTCAATTCCGGGGGCTAGCTTTGCCCCCGTTTAGGCTCTAAAGTTCACCAAGCTTTACGACTGATAACAACAATGCAAAACACCTCCCAAAATGGGCTTCCAAACTTGATGCGAGGTTCCTAATAAAAACTTGTGGCATGCACCAATTCATCATGCCCCCCAAACACCAATTCTCTCCATGATGCATCATGTTTCTTCGTGATGGTGCCTCGTCTTCCCAGTTCCGACAAGCCGAAAGCTCATGCTCCAATTGAATTAATATTTAATGATATTTAACATCCACACCACAATCAAACTCAAAGATGGCCACTTGACCCATGGTACCCACCCTACACAACTGGTAGAGGCATGGGTCTCTTGTCTAGCCTGTGAGTGAAACCATGGGCAACCGGTTAGGTCATGGCTCTGGTTTTCAGCACATGGGTAACCCAATTGGTGCGTCAATAATACTAATAAATATTTATATTTCTTGCATAACACAAGGACCAATAAGTCTTTGGTGGAGAAACACATAAGAGTTAATAAGCCCTAGATCCTAATAGATTATTATGTTTTTGGACCCTCAACATGTTGCAAAGTGTGGATTTAGTCCCTAATCTTCCTAAGCCGGAAAAACCTAGCCCCTTACGGCCTTACCCGACCCATCCCGGCAACCATGGGTATAGTTGCTGACGCGCGGTGAGCACATTCGTGTGTTCGGTCTGGGATTGGTAAAGGTCAACCCAAGGAATCCAACATGGCTGCTATCTTCATCCACACTCACAGATTAAGGAAACAAGAATCAGCTACGATCCCGAGAATCTCACTAGCTCTTCAACTTCAACCTACAATCGAAGAACACTCCGCTCTGTGGCATTCTAACGAACACCGAGTGCGCAAGTGTGAGCATCGCCCGCCCAATCCATTCATTACCGAACACGCACACACGCACATAGCGCGGGCAAGAAACTAAGGTGGACGGCTTATTACTCACCTGCCTGACCCTTGTGCCGGGCGCTGTCGAGCGGTGGCGTGATTCGCCGGACCACCGCCTCCGCGTCCGCCTCGTAGACAGGCCCGGTCGCCGCCGATGCCGCATACATCGCGCGGGCCTGAAGAGAGCTGGAGGAGGCGCGGCCGCCGTGTGCGCAGGTGGGAACAAGGGAGCGGAGCAGGAACAGCTGCCTGCGGAAGGCCGGGGAGGCGGCCCACATGCGCCCGCGGTGTTCCAGATGATGCCGCCACGCGTGGGGGCACGCGCCCATTGACAGGCTCATCGTCACCTCACCCAGTTTGGCATTATATATTTCCCGTTAGCAGTCTAGTTGATCAGTCATATGCTTCCTGTTGCCCGTTTTTTTTCAGATAATTTTAATCGATTTAGATCAAGGGAATCTCTAATATATAATATCCAACAGCGACCGTGGCGGTGGTACGTAAAAAAAACCGGTTCGTTACTCCACCTCGTGCCTCTCATCGCTAAAAAAACCGGGTTCACACCTCGTGCCTCTCATCGCTAAAAAAACCCGGTTCGCAGCTCGCTACCTCTTCGTTCTCGAGTCAACCCCGAGTCAACCCCTCGTTGGCTCGATCCAAAACAGAGCCTCCTCCGCGCACTGCCGCCGCCGGTGCCTCATCGGCAGCCTGTCCGTACTGCTCGCCCTCCTCCTCCTAATCCTCTTCCTCACCGTCCTCCGCGTCCGCGACCTCACCATCCGCCTCGTCTCCACGGAGCTCGCGGGCGTCACCGCGCGGTTCGTGATCCTCCCTGTCCCATCCCATACTGCTCGAGGGCGGCCACGCCGACCTGCCCTACAGCGGCGCCCACGTCAAGACGCCCAGATCGGCCCGGGCGCCATCCCGAGCCGCGGCGGCGCCGACCGCTCACGCTGTAGGCAGACCAGTTCCTCGCCGCCGGGACGCGAGGCAGCTGGCCGAGGACGTCCAGGGCAGCGACCCGGATCTAAGCGAGGGCCTCCCGCAGTCGAGCGACGGTGACCCGGACCTGAGCGACGGCGGCGGGGGCCGAGGTCCTTGCGCAGGCGCTCCTGCCGGTGGTCTCCTGCTGGTGGGCGTCTGCCGGAGCTGCTGCTTCTGGCGTCCTTCACGACCTCACATGGGCGTCACTTTTCGCCCAAGGCTCTCTCTCTTCCCCTCCCTCCCTCCTCTCGTTCTCTCTCCCATGATCCCATCTCTCTGGTACAGCGCTGCGTGCGGCCGGCGTATACAGGCGTGAAGGACGTACATGGGCCTGAACGCGTGTGCGGCCGTTGCCCGAGATCCTGAACCGAGGCGCATCTCCCCTCTTCTTCTATCTGTTATTTGCCCCCTCTCTGCATCTCTCTCTGATTTTTGGCAGTACGTTGCAGGTTTTTGAGACAGGACCGGGGTTGGCGACCAGCACAGGAGCAGTACATGAGAACTTGAGGCGGCCAGATTCTCCTTGCACGATGATTCATCCACGAGAATATGTTCATTTCCTATCAATTCAGCTTCAGTACTGCGTGATGAATCTCAGCTGCAGCTGCCAAAAATACCAAACAACTCCATTCACAGGTGGAACCCTCTCTTCCAAATAGCAGGTGTAAACTCATTCCCTTATCCCTGAGAAAAATTACATTTCATTCACCTGCCCAATGCATTTCACATGCCCTTAACGCATAATTATTTTGGTAGTTTGAATAGGTTCAAAAGTATCATCCCATTTGTTAAGCATGTAAGGTTGACTCGTGCTCGCTTAAAACAGATAATATTGCACCTGAAACAATTTTAATGAGGATGTTGAACACAAATTTCAGCATTTGGCAAGTTCAGTACTTTGGTCTAACACTTAATTAGGATGTTGATCGGATGGCATTAAACTCAGTGCAAAATGATGTGATGCAGTTTAACATAGCCATGAAGGAGTAATCACTAGCGTGTAAGTTCCCTCTTAATGGTACTTTTAATAGCGATCATAACTGCAGCTGTTTTCTTAACATTTTTCACTCAAATTATGTTGCTGACCATGCATTTGTTATATTCAGCAGGTAGCATACAGTTAAAAAATGTGCAGACCATTCATTTAGAACAATTTCCTTGTATTTAAAATGTTGAAGACCATTCATTTACAAATCTAAATGTCCAGTGTAATCCAGTTAGTATGTTGATTGACAACAGCAAGCAGTATAATTCTTGCTACTGCTTCATCCATGTTTGCTGGTGCTCTGTCAGGTTGCTTGCAACAACAATCCATGTCGTTATGCTACTTCATGCATTTGCTTGTAATGTTACTTTTAACATGTTCCCATCAGTGATTCAAGTGTAACAGCTGCAGACTTGCCATTTAGTTTATCTGTCGATTCTTCCTGTTCAAATTAAGCCTAACTTTGTACTTTGCTATGCTCTGGACAGGCTGGGAAAGAGTATCAAGGCTGATTTGAGTTCCACCTGGAGCTTACTTCAGTTTCATGCATGTGAGCATGTCTACTTGGTACTGTGATGTGCGTTGGAGATGATTTTGTTTGCTCAAATTAGCTGGACATCGTGGCCTTTATTTTATTTTGTATGAATTGCTAAGTACTGAATGCAGTCTTTGATGAAAGAGGGTGGTCAATTTGAACGAGACAGTAAGCATGTCATCGTTCAACCACTGTATTCACTCACGGTGATGTATACATTGTGAATTGTAGTGTTGATTTATTGAGAGCTCCATGTGTTAGCTTATTATTCGACATACTTGTACTGCTGATTTCTCTTTACTGGTAAGTGGTAACTATAGCTGAGATGTATGCATTTGCAGATGCACCTATTGGCAAGATAGTGACCGACTTTACCATATTTGGAAGAAGCACGGTTATTCAGTGTGAAAAATAAATCACAGCCCGTAGCAACGCACGGGCATTTTGCTAGTATCTCTACTATATAATACGAGTAGTGTTTCTTCCTTCGTCCGTCGCGGTGGTATGTCGCGGTCATTTTGCAGTTTAGCCCGTGATCAATCAGGTAATCAACCCGCAGTCATGTTGGTTAGTTCATACCGGTTCGCTATGAGTCACAACGAGGTCATGGTCCGGCTGTACGCGCACGTTTCGATCGATCCATCTGGCCCCAAGGCTGCTGCTGGACCTCCGACTCCGCACGCGGCCTGCTTGTCTACTCTTTTTTTTTTTCTACTGAGAATTAGGAAGAAGCTAATCAATCCCCGTAGATCGCATGTGATGTCTCGCTCGAGCGCCCGACAGACGCGGGTCCAGCTAGCCAAGTTTATATAGAAGATAGAAACGTACTGTACAAGGTGCTAGCTGACCTCCCTCGAACATACATGCATGCATGGACTTACAATCTGGACAGGACGTCTCGCGCGCCCTAGCTAGGTACGTACCTATATCTCCCTCTACTAGGCTACGCAAAAGTAGGTGATCGATGCACGGCCGGATGTCAAAAAGATTTACAGTGATGAGTGAAGACTAATAGTGTGTATACATTAGTTTTCTTACAATTAATAGCATCCAGGAGCACCTGATAAATGAACTGGATTATGTGTGTTGTGGATGCTAATTCAAATTTGGCTAAAACAAACTCATTTCAACTAGGTCTTTCGGGTTAACAACCCAAATATTATCTTAGTGCATATCTCTTGTCCGGAAAGATCGGAGAAGGCGAGTGGAGAGGCATAGGTAACGGCAGGGTCGAGGCGGCGAACAAGTTTTGCATCTCTTCATATGTAGTAGTTTGGAAAAGGTAGGTCAGGAGGATCATGCGGTAACTTTTATTGTAAGATTTATGCTGAGGTATTAGGACTTGTAAGATTTTATTTCACATCCGTTGCAACGCACGGGCAGTTTGCTAGTATTAATATGAAAGTCATTAAGCATGCACACCGTAAAAACAACAAAACAAAAACATGCGAAAAGTGTCTACAGCGCCTCGCAACAAGTAGGATCAAGATCAACCACCACCATCGGCAACACACAGACCGTGGAAAAGGTTAATTTCACCTTGAAGAAAGTCCGAACATCATCCAGACAATGCCTTCAACAAGGAACACAACTAGAAGTCCACCATTGGCATGCACAACCAATAAAAGTCAGAACTAGAGTTCTCACCCAGAAATCGAAACGCAGTACTCGAAGAACACCGCCAAAAACGAAGTCACCCTATGTTGCCACCCCCACTTGCCAAGAATACTGTTGCAAAGAGCTGAACATTTGGCACACCTTCGCCACGCTCACGGTTTAGACATGGATATCGCCACGCAATCAAAACCGCAGTCGCATAGCCGGCAGTGAAGCGCCATCTTCTCCCTATCCATTGGTTTGCTTTCTCCTCTTAAAACACAACCGCCATGAAATTTTCAACGGCAACACCTTGGTAATCGCAGCGATGTTGTTCGATGTAGACAGCATACAGACCCCGAAACAATACAGTAGCCACCCTTGTCGACGATGCCGTCGTTGCCGAACTGCACTCGCCGGAGAGGAGGCACCTGAGAGGAGAGCTTGAGAACGGAGGAAGGAGAGGGAGGCTTGCGAGAGGAGAAAAGGGGGACGCCCCATCGCCGCCGTCCACCGGTGTGGGGGGGGGGGGGGGGGGGGCGGAGGGAGGGCAGGGAGGGGAACCGACGACTGGTAGGGCTAGGATTCCCCATGCCTCCAGAGAGAGAGACACTTTGCAGCTGTATTCTAAGATTATATATATGCTCCGGTGACAAAAAGTGACACGATGCAATCAATCAACACCTGCCTGTCCGGCTCAAATCAAGCTCTAAGATTATATATATGCTCCTCCATCTTGAAGGGACAAAAAGAGTTTTCCTTTTCTAATACGTGTCTCATTTATAGAATAAAGATCAAGTTATAAACCACATACATACCGATGACGACAGAAATGATAGGAAAAAACTAGCTTTTGCAAAAAGGATGACCAGCCAAGAAAGAAAATTACAATCCAGACCAAAGAAACCTCCGAGCAAGATACCAACGCCTGTCACTCACCCTCGGCAGATCACCTCTTCACTCGAGTTCGGCGCGGCTCCATCTCTAATATGCAGCTTTACAGACCTCCAAAGTAGCTCGCCAAAGGCAAAACCATTGTCGTTGAAGAATCAGACCAGGGTAGCACCTCGGTCACGCTATCAAACTCCAAACCTGGCACCCCGCGCGACGACGTCGGAGGAGGAAACCGGGTCTGCCAAATTCCAATCATGAACCTATCACGGGATTCACCACCTTCCAGCTGCCATTGACGCAGTCTACCGTTTGCATGCGCCCATGAAAAACCTTCCGATCTCCGCTCCGATGCTAGAGCGAGCTTTGTGGCAACGGCGGAGCCCGAGGACACAAGTCCACCACAAGTAGGTCGTCGCCGCCAGGCCATCCCCGCTTGAACAGAATACCACCCAGATCCACCGCCGACCATAGAGTACAACACTGCATCAGAGAAGGATCTGGAACACTTCTATTCATCACTGTCGTCGCCTTCGCCAGAGCAAGACGCCGCACAACAGAAAACCTAAACTACAGAGGACCTAACACTCGAGCTAAAAACGTCCTCACACACGAGGTCCGACAACCCCCCTCACTACCGACGACCAACAGGTCGTCAGCGGAGGAAAGCCGCCAGAAGACGGCGCCGGAAAGCTGGCGCCTATCGCTTTTCCCTGGCGGCTGCGCGTAGGAAACCTAGCGAAAATATTTATGTTTTTTGGCAACTAGTTGCACCTGCACCCCATAATTAGATGTTCCACTTCCGAGTTTTGGATTTTTTAATAATAAATCATTTTCATGAATTATGTTGTATGTTGTGCATCTACAAAATTTCATTCAAAAATATGACCATACCTGTGAAAAAAGAAAAATCTAAGTGAAAGTACCATGTGTTATTCACACTTTATTTGATTTTTTTGTGCGGATCAGAGTTGTCATATTTTTTGAAGAAAATGTATAGATCCGCATGATACAATATAACCTAATACCGTGAGTTAGTTTGAAAACTTGATAGTGGGACATCTGACAATTAGGTGTGGGTGCAACTAGTTGCAAACTGTAGTTTCCCGTTTGTTTGTCCACTGGTCAAGAGGAATGTATTTCTTCACAGGCCATGTAATGCATCTGACCTGATGAAGTATAAAAGCACCGAGTAAAATCATATAAAATATTTTTTTTAAAGATAAATACAACATCAATCCATCATATCATAAATTTTTAATTTTACCTTCATCGTACCAATTGAAAATAATAACAAACAAATTGCATTGTGCATAGTAGCAGGCCCGGGCCCACAGTGGTGCCATCTGGTGCCGGCCGCACAGGGCCCAAAAAATTTGGGGGCCCAACATTTGAATTTTAAGTGGTAATAAATCTAAGCAAAAAACTGAAATAGAAACAATAAATTAATAGTGGTGCAGTGGTATGTACGTTGTAGCCTACCATCAGGTGCATGGTTCGAATCCTCGTTCCTTGTTTTATTTTGTCCATTAAGTCTGTACCTACGGATTTACTTTTGTTAAATGGTACAATCCTCATTGCCGTTTATTACTATCCATGACTTTAACAAAAAACTGAGTTTTAGTCGCAAGTACGGATCTTAGGTAAATGGTTTGAATCTTCATTGTCACGTTAGTATTATATTTGTCCATTGTTTAAAAAACGGAATGAGTTTAGCCAACATGTACTTTTTTCTCTGAGGGGGGAAATCGATGCAATAACCTTGCAGGCCAGAGTGATGCCTTGGGGAGACCCATATGAAAACAGGTGTATATATTATCTATTTGAGCTACTAACAAATTTTAAATTAAAATTTATCCATCTTTGCAAATTGTATTTTATATATCAAAGAGGAACAAAATCGATTGTTAAGATCAGTTTAGAAAATCCTTACGCCCTCATCGAGCCACCTGGAACGAGGTACTGGACTCATACGAGCGGCGAACTTGTCGGTCGATAAAGCTAGCTATATGAGAAAACTGACAAGAAACGTTGGGCTCCCGCTCATGTTTTGTTCCTTCCCGACTTGCTATGCGCTTGCGATCGGATCAGCCACCCTCAATACCCGATCGGCATTTTGGTAGGGGCTCATCGCCGAACTTTGACAAAGAGAGAATAGGGCCCATTTTATAGTTTGGCACAGGGCCTCGAAATTTACCGGCCCGGCCCTGCATAGTAGTTAATCTAAACTAGGATGTTGTATATGTATTCTCTTTAAGAACGGGGAAAAAGTTTCTCAAAATCTATCAAAATGGTCATTTCAAAGATCTCGAAGTGAGGAACGCAACAGTTCAAACGGTTCGTAATTTAGACAAATGGTTATAAAAATATTTTGTTTGACTTTTAAATCCCCCCAAAATGCAAATGAACAATCTCTCACATCCCATATGGAAGAGATATCACACTAAAACTTTCTCTAGACTTGTCAAGCATATCACGCATTGCATGTTACAAAATAAGAAACTGCAAAATTGCCCTTTGTAGAGACCCGCCTATTTTTAAGATAACCCCATTTGTAGAGAAAGAGAGAGAAAAAAAGTGTCCCAGATGAGATCCAGACTAGGCAGGGCCTATATATGTGTCATGCCGACAATGAAGTTAGGCAGTAGGCCCAGTTGGTCTCAAACAAATGCAGTAGGCCCAGTGGGCTGTCTGTACTGCCTTGTTAGATTGGTTTTATCGATGTTTCTCATCGTCATGTATTTAGGAGACCAAGATGCTTTTGCTATTAACTGCATACATATGAGTGAACATCAAGGTTTTGGTTCCTGAATAATAAAAAATTCCTGAGGGGGCTCGGGATTTCCAGTTACCGAGGTAACCGAGAAATCCCGGATGGTTACCGTACGAATTTAAGAATCAAAATTTGAATTCAAATTTTATATAACGGGTTATTTACGTCCTAAACTCAATTAGGACACAGACTTGACCGTAGCGGTTTCCCTTGGTTCTGTCTTATATGCACATAATCTTGTTTTTGACTTTTTTCCATAATTATAGAGAGTTAGTCTCAGAGACAATAATACCGAGACGGGCGGGGAACTCGAACCCAGCACCTCCGCGAGAGAGAAGGACGTCGCTGCCAACAGGCAAGGTCGTTGAACTTGTATATACAGTGATGACACATTTTATTTATCTACCTTTGGGCATTCAAATTTAAAAAAATTCAAAAAATCTTGGAATTTTTTGACCGGTAGCACGTTTACCGTGGGTGCTCAGCAAATTTGGTTACCGGACGGTAACCAGATTTACCGATCTGTAACCAAAACCTTGGTGAACATTCATATGATAATACGTCTATATACATATGAATCAACAAAAAACTACAAGGTTTTATATTATTGAATGGATGGAGTACCAGCTAACTTTCACCGATTACCATACAATTTCTGTAAGATGCTCGAATAAAACTTCTTTGTGACTTGTTTTCTCAAGATTTTGCCATCAGGCGGAAAAATTGCCCAGAACACGGATACAATTTAACAGCAGCATAAGGCTAGCTGCGTACCCTATCTAACTACAAGAACTAGCACCGAAGCACAAATATCCTTGTTCTACTACTAGTTCGGATAACTGTTTTAGCTTTGTTTAGTACACCAAAAAAAGTCACACTTTGTAGTATATGAAACCAGGACGCAAGCATGCATTTTCGTCCTTCATACGTACCGAAGTGCTTACAATACATGCTTGCGTTGCGACGAAAGCCCAGCTGCACCGCACTGACGTGCAACAATTGCAGCCAGATATACATAGATACACCACAAATCAATCCAAGTAAGTGCGCGTTATACCTACCTGGCCAGTGGCCACCTTCCTCTCCCCAGTCCCCACCGGCCGCGCTCAGCCACGCTGCCATCGTCTCGATCCGACGTGTGTGAAAGTTAAAGCCAGCTCGTCGCCAAGCATGATTAATTAACTCGAGAGGCATGTTTGGCGTAATTAACCACGCCACGCCACTCTTCTACAGATAAGATGCACAGCTCGCCGGGCACCTAATGTAGTGACGTCGCCGGGCACCTAATGTAGTAACTCGAGAGGCATGTTTGGCGTAATTAAGTCAACTACGTAATCGTGATTCGATCTTGTTAATTTGTACCTAATGTAGTGACGTCGCCGGGCACTACAATTTGGAATCAGATTCGGTTGAGCCAGCTCAATTAGCCTAGTCAGCAGAACCACCTTTTAGATTCGCATCCGGAGGAGAACCGATGCAGATGCCCTATGGTGCGTTCTCGATCGTAGTCAAGACTTGCGGGCTTTGGTCGTAGTTTTTTTTTGCCCCCCCCCGGCCCTTCGCCTACGTGGATTGCATAGCATCAGCGCCTTTCTTATTTCGAATATATAGGCGGGCCTCTCCTTCCAGGAAGTATCCAGATCCTCATACATACTTCTTCACTCTTCTTCATACCGTTTTGAGTCTTAATGATGTTCATGGAAGGAAACAATACTATGTACAAATGAGAAAACCTTGACACAAAACGAATAGTACAAAACAAAATACACCGAAAACCATAATGGACATCTTGTTCCTTTGATTGTTTGACGACTACCGAGTACAGAACCAATCATAAAAAGACTCACACCTGCTAACACACTTGCCAACCAATAAAAGACCACAATAGCTACACACCGCGAACAACGAGATCAAATAAGCGGTGACAACATCGGCTGGGGAAACACCCCAAGTTGCACAACATTGCAGTCCTTCACCATTAATTTATAGGGTTGCGAAAACGGACTTGCCGCAAACCCAAACGAACGAAGTGAACATCTTTACCACACGATAGACCAACCAACAACTTTCACTGCACACGAACCGCTAGGATACAAAGAAATCCAACATATCTGGCAGTACCTACCTCATTGGCCCCTAGCTTATGTCGGATCAAACGTTAACGAGGTAGAGAGAGGTCAGAGTGATCTTATTTTAACGCGCTAATGACGGAAACAAGGACATGCAAGAATTAGAACACAAAAAGGGTCACCGGCCACCTCTCTTGCCGCCGACGAGACTACCTGTTGGGAGAGGGGAGGGGACCGACGGGGGGGGGGGGGGGGGGGGGGGGGTTAGGAAAGCAAAGCCGGGGTGGGGGAGGCAGTACATGTGTACTTTCATTGCGCGTTCGACCGTTCACATGGTTTTATTGTATGATTAACCTTTGAATTTATGAGTCTGGACCGCGACGTATGTAGTTCTTCTCTTCTCCACACTTTCCCATATCAAATTAAAAAAAAGATGGCATTGAAAATTGGCTTGGCCGGTCCTCTGGAGGAAGAAGATATGAACTTCTAAAACTGTATTTTTATCACCATACTGTATACATCCATCTCTCCAGATATCCGCACTGAATGAGACGGCTTCATATCATTAAGTTCCAAGATATTTCAATCCTATCCTTTCGCTGAGTTTCATTTGTCATTGCCTTTTTTTAATCTTCCAATCATATTGTAAGAGACTCGTAACATTAACGTCCAGAAGCATGTACCATTCATTTTTCATCATTATGAAAAATTGATATTTTTGATACGTCCTGTCAGGATTTGTTATTGTGCTTGCTGATTGGTGCAGCTAATTGACCTCGCCTACCACTAGCATAAGATTTGGGATATCCAGTTCAGAGTTATTACCTCGTCTAGCGATTTAGTATTTAGCAGGGTCATAGTCCATGGCGGCTACAGTCAATGGGTGTCAAAGTTTTCTAACGTCGAGCTAACCAAGTAACCATCCATGCAATAAAAACTAGCGAAAATATCTTCATATCACTGACAAGATAGAGACTACAACGAAAACACCATTTGTGTTTCTAAGCTCGCATCCTTAAATAGACACACATCAACTGACAGAGAAATAAGATATTAGCGTGCACAATGTGAAACATCATGGGTAAGCAAGTATTCATATATGCATGAGTGCATTCCAGTAGAACTTCAGCGAAATTTAATTGTGATTACAGCACGTACTCGCGTGAGTGTGTGCCGTATGTACAAAGTCCTCCTAGCAATCACAAAAGGCATGGGGAATTTTGTTTTTGTTTCTTATTCCACTCTCATATCTTGATAATCATGGGTCATCGTCCGTATGTTTGAATACCTAAAATGTGTAGCTTAGGATGGGCAGTTGCCAAACAGGCTGCAGAGCCATCAGATTTTCAGTGTCTTATTTTTGGCGAGGATCGATTTCCAGTATCTTCACACAATAGACATTGAAATGTTAAGAAGCTAGTCCAATTATGTTGGTAACTGTTGTAGGAGGGATGCCAGCTTCTCCAGCTGACCTAACTATGTAAGCTAAAAAAAATAACACAAAATAGTGCAACTAGAAGATATGAGTACAATGCATGTGCACAAGATAACAGTGCAAGATATAGATACATCGCATCCTTACAAATGCAGGCATGTTCTTCCGGACAAAATGGAGATAAATATTCGTAGCTCTCTCAAGAAAATAACTAGTGACCAAACGAGTATAATGTAATTAGCAAGTAGACCTACCGTTATGGGACACTTGTATAGCCTCAATTATTAAGCTACTCACGGTAGGCCCAACGGTCGCCAACTTATTATACACACCTTACAGCTTGTCCAATGCCCATGGTTCAATTAATATATTGACACTAGGTTAGCTAGCCAGTTGCAACTTGCAAACAGAAAGATGTTCGCCAGTAACTTGACGCGAAAGGTTCACCCGAATGTTCCTTGTTGATCAAATCAAATCCATGTGATGCCCATGTTAACGTTTTTGTTCTGATAAAGTCAATAACCCTGGACTTAGTTGCCATATCTAATGATGAAGATAGACAAAAATGTCCAAGACAGCGCACTTAATTTGTGGCCGTTCAGCAAAGTTACGCCATAGAGTTGTTCTCATTTGCTACCACATGAATGAACATGGGTGCAAACCGACAGATTACCACGATTGATCTGTAGCAAATTAAGGAGTCTGAAAGCAAATGAACAAACTTTTCTTGTGTGGTGTGTTTGGGCAAATACCAATGAAGTACTCAGCCCCATATAGTGATATTTACATTCCACATTATCGTAAAGTTTACCTGCAACTGATGACCAGCTTCAAAAACTCTGAAGTTCGGATCTGATGTACGCTAGCTGCTGCTTACTAAGACAAATTTGATAGTACTAACTGAGTTAATTAAACACCACCATCGCCACTTGTTAATGCAGACGCAGTGCCCAAGAAAGTCGGACCAGTAAACTAATGAGCAAAAAAAGCTTTTGAAAAGGAGGCTCGTCCAAGCACCTGAGTTGGATTCATGCTGTCCTGTTTCGAGCAACTAGCTCGCAGCCTTTCTCTGCTCCATTTTGCCTTGCAACTTTACAGTGCACATTGAGCCGAGCTTGCCGACATGACGGGGAGCACGAGTTATTGGAGAGGCTCGAGACCAAACGATGATTAGTTTTCTTCTAATGTTGGGTGAGAACGTAGAGCCGTGTGTGAATGATGCCACTGCACTGCACCCGACTTGTTTAATGCAAGATGTGCCTGTCAGTGGCCAGACCCAGCACAAAAGGCCGGAGGCAAATCTAACCAGCCTTGTATAGCCAACTAAACAGCGCCCATGCGAGGCACGAGATCATGGCTAGTTGGAGTATATTCTAATTGATTACTTGAAGCCATTGATTTGGCCAGCGATGCTATCTTGCAGTTAGAAGTCGTCTTCCTCTAAACAAAAACTTGGAACTGTTCTTGCTTTCAGACCTAGCTAACTTGCCAAGTAGGTTGTTTAGAATTATTGTTCTAGAACTCACTGTGGAGAACAAAAACGCATTGCAATGCATTTGAGACTTGCCTGGTGGTCTAGGCTTTTTTCTAAATGAGGTGAAAGATTTGCCATGTCCATTAATTAAGGAAAAAATTAGAGTTTAGAGGACAAATGCCTATGACCCTTCACCCTTCCTATGACTTTTAACAAAAGCTTATTCTCCCGGTATCACATTCCTAAATTTTTTGGCCCTGGCAACGCTCCCAACTCTCGCCTCCTTTTGATTTTGTCGATGACGATGGTCGAAGATGTGGCATGATGCCCGAAGACCGTAGCGTTGCATTCCTTCCAAATTTCCCACAAAACCAAAATGATCAAGGAGTCCATAGCTTACCTCGTTCTTCTGTTTTCCAAGCAACCATGGAGAGGTCCAAAATTTAGCCTTTTTCACCATCTCAAACTAAAACAATAGTTGCCGCCACAAAGAGATCTTTATATTGATCATTCCAAGGACTCCCAAGCCCAATCCAAGCTTTCGAGCCGTCAACGCATTGAATCCAAAGCCACCTAAGACACAAAATCGACGAAAAATTTCTCAAGGTGTAGGATGTCGAGGCCACCTAGCTTCGTTGGGTGGCAAACGAAGTCCCGATTAACTTTGCATTTTCCTCTGGTGAATTTCTCACAACCGATCTAGAGTCAATGATCTCTTAGGCCCCTCCTTCTTCGAATTCAATGAAATGTTGGGGACTTGATAAAATGGAAGTTTGCATGGTAGAGGCTATGAAATTGATGAATTACGCATGATCTCTGCCTTGACAATGCTCCAACATGACTTGAAGAAGGCCCCGGTAAATCCATCGGGGTGGGACACTTAGTCACTAGAGGAACCAAAGATGGTCGTTGTACCTCTTCCTCTCTGAAATTATTGGTAAGATCGTGAAGGTCACATTCCTGTGAAGGAATGGACCAATTGATATTAATCGATTCAGGAAGTCCTATTTTAAGCATGGAGGCAAGGTGGTTTTGGACAATAGCCTTCTTTCGACGTGGTTGGTGTCTTGGTGACCCATCCATTATTATTATTTGTCCATGAATGCAAATTTCCCTCCTCTGGGAACTGATGCACATATGAAAGAATCTAGTGTTGGCATCCCCTTATTGGAGGTTGTCAATTCTCGAGGCTTGTTTTTCATTAGCACGTTTGGCCACAGCCAAGCCAATGATTTTCTGCATGAGCCTCTTTCTCAACAGTCTCTCTCATCGGGAGCTAGCAGTCTAGCACTCTTATCTCTTGTGCAATATCCAACTTGAGTTGGGGAATAGCTTCCTGCTCCATTGGAAAAGTCTTTGAATCACCCTTTTTAACTCGTGGAACGGCAATTTGACAGGGTTCCGTGTTATTTTGGTGCTCTTTCCGTACTTGTTGGACCACCTCGTTGAAGCCTGACATTTTAATCCAGAAGTTTTGAAGCTAGAAGATTCTTTGTCGACGGGGGCCAGAGTCAGTAGCAAGGAGAGAGCTAAACTCAATGCCTCACTCCTCATTGTAAAAGTAGCCATCTAGTTATGAGAGAAATAATCGATATGTGTGTGGCTATGTTGTGGCGCACTATTTGTGTTAATACCACTAATATTTAGATGCAACTAGCTTTTATACATAAACTTTAACTCGTTCTTAGGATTATTGACACCCCCGAGTCCTTGCCTCATTGAAGGCATTGTCCTCATGTCGTTGTTCTCGTATTGGTTGGTTGGACCGACACCCTGGATGAAAATCTACGTGCTAACCATCCAATTCTAGACTTGACTACTTCCTTCTTGCAGCGTGGTTATAGAAGAATAACACGCCATATGTGTTTTTGTCATATTTTTACATAGTTATTCCACTCGTGTTTATTAATGTACTCGTTTTGTGGCTGTTTTGGTCTCGTTTCTTTGTATCTATTCTATTAGTATTATGTAGTTTCAGAATGGATATGAAAGTTTGGCCTTCCTTTTCAAAAACAATATATCAACATTTCATCTGGGTTTTAGGCCGGAAAGCATAACATAGTGTGAATGCATGATCTGGCTCATTCTAGACCACCCACGACTATATGCCACCTCTATTAGGAAGCTCCCATAAGTTTACCCGGATATATCATGAGGACGCATTGGCATTTCCGAGCAGGGTATTGGGGAGACAACTCTTGGAAGGTCTATCATCAACATGGTAACCTCGGTACTGCCACTTCATGTTGAGGGTCAACATTACGGGTTTTGGCCTTTACTGGTCGGACCTAGCATCAGAACACTTCCATCGTCTTGTTGATGTCATTTCTTTTTTATACAGTTGTTTAGTTGATCTATAAGTACCATAGATGAAAATTAGCTTATTGGCCGTCTTGGACTGGATATGACGATATCGGCACGAGTGTGTTCTTCCTTGGTGAAAATGTTGCTCAAAAGAATGACGACGTATTCATATATCAATAGGTGCCTCCGTAATATGGTTATTCCATTGTTGCCTATTCATATGTTCTCTGTATAGATAATTTGGCCTCATTGCCTTGCATCTGCTTGGATGATAATTGAGCATTATGGTTAGTGACTAGACCGGACACATCACGCTATCACAGTCCAGATGTGCATCCCCCATGGCACAACCAGCCACAATTCATACCACGATACAGCCATACAGGCGGGTCCCACATGGCAACCACCCATACCCGCTTTTACCAACGCGGCTGTATTTATAGGCCCACCCCCGCTCCCACCCAGAATCATCCAGCAAAGCAAGAGAGAGTGGGGAAGACGCGCAGCTACCGCCTGAGAGAGCGAGCAGAGAGCTCAACGACCGACGCAGCGGCCGCCACGATGTGGAGCTCCGACTCCGACCGCGACGAGTCCGTGTCTACCGCGACCACGGCGGCTTCCTCGCTGTCCCCTTCCTCCTCCCTGCAGCCGCAGACGCCGCCGCCCCCTCGCCGCCGCCGCAACCGTAACCGTAACCGCCGCCGCCACCAGCGCCGGAGCACGAACGGTGCGGAGGGAGAGGATTCGGAGGATGAGTCCCAGGCCGATGCGGAGGAGGTGTGGTGCGGGGCGCAGTGGGAGGCGGCGTGGCCGCGGAGGGCCCGGCCGGTGGTGCTCGCCGGGGAAGACGGCTCCCCGGCCGGCACCGGAGCAGGCACCGGAGATCCGGGCGTGGGGCGGGCCAGGAGCCTGACGGACGATGACTTGGAGGAGCTCAAGGGGTGCGTGGATCTGGGGTTCGGTTTCAGCTATAACGAGATCCCCGAGCTCTGCGGCACGCTGCCCGCGCTCGAGCTCTGCTACTCCATGAGCCAGCGGTTCCTGGACGAGCACCACTCGCCGTCCAAGGTCGAACAGGTGGTTCTGGAGCCGCCAGCGGTTGCCCCGGCTTCTCCGGCGCAGCCCATCCCCAACTGGAAGATTTCTTGCCCTGGTAAGCTCAAACTGTTGCTGCGAATTAGCTTTTCTTGGATCTTGCTTTCTGATATGAAAAACTTAGTCTGTCCAAGATCAGTTCTTGATTCATCCGAATTCCTAGAATGTTCAACTCCTGGATTGGAACAACCTATTGTCTGGGTTGGATTGCTATTAAACGACATTTGAACTCATGTAATCCGTCGTTGCACTTGCAGGGGACAGCCCAGATGAGGTGAAGGCGAGGCTCAAGTACTGGGCGCAGGCGGTGGCGTGCACCGTCAAGCTCTGCAGCTAGTCAATTGCAACTTCGATCTTCTTGCAAACGCGGGAAGACGAAGCCAACTCATTCTTGATCAACGGCATCTGACGTTGCGTTTACAATGCTCCCGACCGAGAAACCCGATTCTGCCGAATCGCCTGGAAATTACTTCGCATCGTCACGACAAGCACAAGGGTACACGCATCATTGTTGTCAGATTTCGTCAATGCGCCTCAATGGTAGGAAGCGAACAGGCCTTTTTGAGAAAACGAAGATGTCACCAGCCATTTCTCAATCCTTGATCCATGTAAACGAAGATTGTAGTTATTCATCCATGTAAACTAAACGTATAATGTATTCTTGATTCATTGGAAATAAATAATTGATACCATGAATTCATTATGAGCTGTGCCTTGTTTTCTTTTGTGTTTGTTCTCGGGCATCCTGCCGTGTGCCAGCTACCTTGATTAGGAGGGCAGTGGAGGAGATCAGCTGACCAGATCAACCGCGAGGTGTAAAAAAAGCAACGCGCTTATCACACTGTTTCTAATCGTTACGGCATTGTTAAATTATTCAAGTGTGAAAGCACCAGACTTCACCCGATCGAATTCCGACCTGAGATCTGCAGGGTGCAACTTGCGATATTTTGCTACATGGCTGGTCTGCTCCAGATCCAATCAGAAACCTGTGTGACCTTCTAACTGTAACTGGACTAAGATCATAATCTAAGCATGCATGTGCATCCCTGAATTCTGCAGCTAGATTCATGCAAGTTTAGATCTTTGGCAGCGTGCTTTGTCAGTTTGTTCAGACTTATTCATGGCTAGACAAGTACGATTTGAACACTTCATACACTATGGAATTCCAGCATATTCCAGAGTATCAGCTAGCCGTAGCACCACATGAAACAGCCTAGATCCAGAATTCCAGATGAACTGAGTTTGGCTTAGGAGTCTGCAAAACAAATAACAAATGGACTTTGCTACCAAGTGACCGTGCCCCAAAATAACTTCCAGTTCGACGTCCAACAACCCGCTAATCACCTGTGCGCTAATCGTCCTGCTGCGAATTGGACGCCACCGCGCCCACGTGACTAGTTGTCCTACCTTTTGTTATAGCTGGCACCACCGCCGCATGCACCATCACACTTTGTGCAATAGCTGCTATCCTAGTACTAGTCTTTATCAGTTTATTCGGCAAAATTCTTTATACAAAAATCTTGCTTTCGCTGCATTACTGGTAAATCACAAGTCTGGCTAATGTAGCACCTAATGGGTTACTCAAATGCATATTTTTGCATGAAAACGTCACTTTACCCCACTATACTCTCTATTCATCTATCCTAGAAATAGCGTGTGATAGTCACCAGATTATTATCACCTGATTGCCAGGTTTGTTATCAGATTTTTATTACGCAATTACCGGGTTCATTGGCTAATGTTAACATGGCACACAATCATCGGTAACTGCTTTTCTGCACTATCATATAAGGACCATAGAATTACCAGATTAATTACACACTATTTCCAGATAATTTACACGCAATTGCCAGATTGCTTGCACACCACTGGCTGATTGCTTACACAGGATTAACATATTATTTACACACGATTACCAGATTGCTTACACCGGATTACCAGAATGCCTACTCCACTACCAGCTTTGCTGACACACGATTACCGGATTGTTTACACACCATTACCGGATTGTTTACACAGGATTACCAGAGTACTTAAACATCATTACCAGGTCGCCCGCGCATTCCCGTGTCTACTCGCCATAGGCGTGCGGCAGCCCCGCCACCGTGGCTGCTCCGCCATGGCCACGCGGCCGCCCCATCGCTGTGCCTGCTCCTCCATGGACGCGCGCGCCCCCATCTCCGTGCCTCATCTTCGCCGCCATGGGCGCGCCGTCGGCGACGTCACCGTGCAGGCTGCGCCATGGGCGCGCGGCCGCCCCGTCGCCGTGGCTGATGCCGCCATGGGCGCACGACGACCGTGCCTGCTGGCACCTGCTCCCTTCCTCCTCTTTCTGTCCGACGCATCTAGCAAAGACGCGGGTCATGGCGGCGGTGGCCTCACATGCTCCGTTGACCGCGCCACTGCACCTTCAGCACCTGCTCCGTCGCACGCGCCGCCACCAGCAGCTGCCTCGGCTGCTCCGCCACTCGAATCATCGGATTTCTGAAGCCATCGACGTCTCGGAGCAGGAGCCATCGAAGGAAAAGGGGAAAGAGAGGGGTTGGTCATTGTGTGGTTGCAGCCTAGCGAGAGGATACGACTGGCTCTGATTAGATAAAAGAGGAAGACGTGCCCCTCGCGAGCGAGAATCTTGACGCGCCGGACGGAACGTGTTCGAGGGGCACGCCTCCTTATTAGAATAACCGATAACAAATATATTTTTCAAAAAGAAGAAAAAAAACAATTAATGAACCACTGTCACTCGATACTTAGGGGCACTTCTTTTGGGCTTATGGGGTGGCTTATAGGTCCGAGACAGCAGAAACTGAAAAGAAGTCTCAGGCTTCTTCTTCACTTATTTCCACCGAAGCTCAGGTCCTGTGTATTACCAGAAACTGGTATCGACCAGTTTCCAGACAGCTTCCCGAGCTTCTCCTTTGCAGACCTAAGGGCCCAAAACTTTATCCTGCGGTGGCAATTGGCTGTAAATAGAAGACAAAACAGGGGCAAAGCAAGGTACCGATTTGCTCCGCAAAGGAGAAGCTCGGGAAGCTGTCTGGAAACCAGTTTCTGGTAATACACAGGACCTGAGCTTCGTGGTGGAAATAAGCGAAGAAGAAGCCCGAGACTTCTTTACAGTTTGGGCTGTCTGGGACCTATAAGCCACCCCATAAGCCCAAAAGAAGTGCCCCTCAAAGGCATGGAACTTGTCAAATATGATTATTTGGAGTCATGTAACCCGTCGAACAGGGCGGCTCACCGTTAGACGGCTTTAGAGTTAAGAAGGTCGTCCTTGCGAGAAAGTCTCCAACTCTCTCCTTATTAGTTGCTTGTAGTTCAGTTGCAAAGAGAAAAATATAATCTAAACAAAGAACATGATAAATTACCATAATTCTGAAAGGATATAGTACTAAAATAATTTACAATTTTTGCATTAATTTAATCCATGTAAAATCTTGATAGCACTATTCCCAAGATTAGATAGCATAAGCAAATTAGACATGCAACAGTACGACATACACAAACCTACAACATATATGTCAACATCATATGAACTAATCAGATGACAAGGATGAACAGAAGGAAAAAAATGACGCATGAGTTGATCGATGGAATGACCAACGTCGAAACAATAGGAGGAGTCGCGCCCTTGGCAACATCAACAATGAAAGTGCATGGAGCCGCATGTGTGGTTTTGATAATTAATGACAATCGATCCCTATGGACAAATGTTTTCATTGAGTTATACTTGAAGGTTTGTCCATAGGTAATGCTTGAAAACCATATGTTGGATTCAAGGTAGAAAGAAGTAGATCAAGTGATGAGTATAAAAACAAAGTGAATATATCACTCAACCAAATTGCAACAAGAATTACATGTCGCACTCATGCCACACAAATTCTACTAATATGTTGCCTGTTCTATTGACGGACATAAATATGGTCATCGTAACGACCTCCAGTACGGTGGCGTCCCACCGTACTTGCCACCGTACCATGTCCATAAAACTTCGCCCTGCATGAAAAAATACAAGAAAAACGAAAACAGAACTTTTGCAGAAGTAAAGTTTAAGTATAAACCAATCGGCTGGATTCATCCCGTGCAACCGTCTCCGAATGGTTGCACCAAAGTTTTAAATAGCAGGCTATAACCTTTCGAGAGGCTTCGCGCTACAGCTATGGCCTTCATAGGGTAGTGATAATAGCTGCTAATAGCTCGGCCAAATTGATTTAGCCCCAATTTAACCCCATTAGCCGCTAAACTTCCGGCTCAGGGGCCCAAAAATTTTGGAGCAAATTTGTCCGCTCGGCCATATTTCGGAGCCAAACTCAACCCCTATGCTGTTGTTCGCATGTAATGTGTGGACAGAACTATATCCTGAACTTGCTTTTGCTACATGCTAATTTATTTTGCTGGTTACGTAATATTTCGTCAGAACTATGTCCTAAATTGCTGCTACTGAATGTTGTAATATGTGGACATAACTAAGGCCATAGCTGCGCTATAGCCCGGCTATAGCCTTTCATAGGTTCTGAAATCGTCGGGGTTAAATGCAATAGCCGGCTATTTTAAACTTTGGGTTACACCCATAGTCCACCCGCACCTCCGCATGGTGCTAAAAGGACGATAGCTTTGTGGATTACTTTCGAAAAGCAGGAATTTCTTATCTTGTTAAACACGACATCACCGTGATAGTTCCATAAGTCCCATAAAATGCATATGTGTTATGCTACTCTATGGTGGTAAGTCAATAGCAACTTGTATGCAAGAGGACATGGGATGAAGAGGTGTTGAGCATATCTGTTATGCTAGTCTATGGTGGTAAGTCAATAACAACTTTGTGGGCAAGAGGATATGGGACAATTGTAGTGACAAAACACACTAGAGCAACTCAATAGGTTTGTTCGGATGAAACAATCTACAGTTGTCGAGAGTCACCAGTGTCCAGTGATACTACGCTTAGTCTATACGATCCGGAAGAGCATGTCAAACAGCGAAGCATTACTTAGTAGTCTACTGCCCTGCTTGGTCACCAACTTAAAGATAAAAGGTCAAGGCACGGTCGACCAAGAAAGAAGCAGTTGTTGGTACCCTCTCGCTATGGTTTCAGGCTCCGGCGGCGATTCCTATCGCCCCGTGAGATCGGATTAATTCCGTATTGGATTCCCAATTGAATTCCTTCTACCTATAATCCTTGCTGTTGCGATCGATCGGGCACCTCTTTGTGCCTTTGAGCTCCCTGTTTCCTGGGTCTCTCGTGGAGGCTAGGGTTTCGTTCAACATCGTGGATGCGGATAACCTGGAGGCGAGCGCCACTGGTGCGTTTAGAAGATTGGATGTGGAGATTGATCACATGCTCAAACACCTGGAACTCCGGGATGATGAACTTGATGATGTGGTTCTGGAAGAAGATGTGATACAGGAGTACAAGAAGGAAGCGCGCTGGTTGGCGATCGGCAAGGTTCATACGAATAGATCGTTCAGTGCTGTGGCGCTTTTCGGCAAGATGAAGGCCATATGGAATCTGTCGAGGGATCCTATATGTCGTGAAGCTGGTGAAAATCTTTTCATCTTTCAGATGCACTGCTTGGGGGATTGGAAGAAAGTGGTTCATCAGGGTCCATGGACTTTCCGAGGATGGGGGGGTGATGATTGAGGATTATGATGGTCTAGAAGATCCTGAAAAGGTGAGCTATATAGGAAGACTGCGGTCGTTGACGAGCTGTCGAGGCGTGTTGGAAAGACCAAGAAAGTTCAGTTGAACCCCAAATTGTTCTTTGAAGGTAACTATGTTCGGATTAGAGTGCGCATTGATGTAGCTAAACCCTTGATGAGGTTCGTTTCACTCATGGTTTCGGGTGAAGGAAGGAAGAGGCTGGCTGTCAAATATGAAAAAATTCCGTTTTTCTGCAAACGTTCTGGTCTTCTTGGACATGATTTTGAGGAGTGTGGTGATGGAGTTTGGGATGAGAAGGACCTGCAATATGGAACTTGGATGCATGTTTGCGGTCCGCAGGGCAAACTTACCTGCTGCTGAACCTCATTGATTTACTTCAAGGAACCCAGTCCGAGGTGGCTGGTCTGGTAGAGGTGGGAAAGATCAGTTTCCATGGAAACGATCATCAGGAGATGCGGCGCAGGATTCCCATGATGAGTCTGATGAGACTGATGATACTACCTCTAGCCCTATGAAAATTAGTAATGAGAAGGTGACAGAGGACAAGGATGGCGAGGCCATTGTGAGAAGGAAGCTGGACCTTGATAAGCATGAAGTACATCCATCAGAGGTGAAGGAGAGTGAAACTGGCGCTTCGTCGACAGAGACACCCCCACCACCACCCTCTTATGTTAACCCCCGAGAAAGGACGAAGCAAAGGAAGATTGACACAAATAGTAATGACTTGGCAACATCGGCAGCCTCCTCCGAGGGGAACCGCCGGGCCCAATGAGTCTGGTAGGCTGGAACTGTCGAGGGGCGGGGCAATCGGCGACAATTCAAGAGCTTAATTAACTGCCTTGTGCAGACATATAAGCCCTATCTAGTGTTCCTTTGTGAAACTAGACAAAGTGAAGAGCGGATTCGTAATCTTCGCTTTTGTATTGGTATGAAAGATTGCAGTCAGGTTAAAGGAGATGGAAAGGGAGGTGGCCTTGCGTTATACTGGCAAGAAGGAATTACTGTTGACCTCTTATCATACAGTAAGAGACACATTGATGTTCATATTAGTGGTGGTCCATATGATCGGAGGCAGGGTTTAACATTTCGGTTTTGTAATTTCTTTCGCACCTCAGAGAGATGCGCGAATTTCGAGAAATCAACGAAATTTCGAAGAAAAAGGTCAAAATTTTTGGTCAGATTTATAGTATAACGTTCAAATTAATTTTGAAAAAACGAAACCTGGGCTGGTGGAATCGAACCTAGGACCTCAGAATCAACTACGTAGACTCTCAACCACTAGAATAAAGGCGAGTATTTGCCTGTAATGTGATCTTTTTCAACTTATAGCGTAATCCACTGGATTTATTCAAATTTGAACGAAAATTTCGTCCGAGATTATATTTTCTCGTCACTTAGCGAAAATCGCTAATTTCGAGAATTTCGTTCGAAATTTCGACGATTTTTTTCACTGATCGGTGGTGGAGAGGCACTTTCGTTTATAGGGAGTCGAAAGCCAGCGAGCGTCATCATATGTGGACCATGCTTTGGCGCATTAAAGATCGGTCGACAGAACCATGGCTTATGCTTGGGGACTTTAATGAAAGCGATGTGGCAAGAGGAACACTTTTCTCGAACTAGAAGATCAGAGAGACTAATACTGGACTTCCGTGAGGTCCTGTCACACTGTGATGTGCATGATATTGGTTTTGTGGGAACCCCATGGACTTTTGATAACAAACAGAAAGGAGAGCGCAACGTGAAGGTGCGCTTGGATCGAGCTGTAGCCAGCCCGGCCTGGTCGGCATGCTTCCCCGATTATCGGCTGCGTCATCTAGCTTCTTCACCCTCAGATCACTCTCCAATCCTGCTATCGGTGGAGAAACCAAGTAATGGGAGACCGGTTAGACCAATTCGTCGGTATGAGGTTGCTTGGGAAAGGGATCCGTCCCTCACTTCTACGGTGGAGGAGGCTTGGTCCCGTCGGGTGCCGTGCCAGAACCTTGGGGACATCAACGATTCACTGCGAGAGGTGATGTCTGGCTTATACTCCTGGAAGAACACCCACTTTAAGTGTTTACTGAAGGAGATAGAGAAGAAAAGACGCCATCTGGAGGAGCTGAGCCAGAGGATGGATGAAGCAGGCATCTGTGACTGGTATAACCTTACAAAGGAGATGGATGAACTCTTATACCGCGAGGAAATTGCGTGGATGCAAAGATCTCGTGTTGCATGGTTCCGGGAAGGGGACCGTAATACTAAGTTCTTTCATAGACAGGCTTCTCGATGGCAAAAAAATAACAAATTTGTAAGCTTAAACGAAGTGATGGAACGTGGACAGCGGATACAGAGGAGATGGAGGGTTTGGCTAGAGACTTCTTCCAAAACCTTTACACCCGAGAGGAAAACATGTACCTGAAAATTATTACGGATTTAGTCCAGCAGCGAGTGGATGACCACATGAATGAGGGTCTTTGTGCTCCGTTTACTGAGAAAGAAATCAGTGACTCTGTTCCAGATTGGCCCTCTAAAAGCACCGGGACCGGATGGCTTCCCGGCTCGCTTCCTTCAGCGTAATTGGGGCATTCTTCGTGATGAAATAGTTCGTGCTGTTTGTTGTTTCTTTGAAACAGGAATTATGCCTGAAGAAGTTAATGATACAACCATTGTTATGATTCCAAAAAATAATGAGCCTGAGGAGCTGAAAGATTTTAGGCCCATTGGACTATGCAATGTCAAGTGTTATCCAAGTGTCTGGTAAATCGGTTGAGGCCATTATTACAGGATATTATCTCCCCAATGCAAAGTGCATTTATCCCGGGCAGGTTAATCACGGATAATGCCCTTGTGGCTTTCGAATGCATTCATGCTATTCAGACAGGCTCCCCATCTCGCGCTAAATTTTGTGCGCACAAATTGGATTTGGCCAAAGCGTACGACCGTGTTGATTGTTTTTGGAGGGAGTTTTAGCGAAGTTGGGCTTTCATCGCCAATGGATTCAGTGGGTTATGGCTTGTCTGACCACTGTCCGGTATTCAGTTCGCTTTAACGGTCATATGTTGGACTCCTTCTCCCCTTCACGCGGACTTCGCCAAGGTGATCCGTTATCGCCTTTTTTGTTCTTATTTGTGGCTGATGGGCTTTCATGTCTAATTCAAAGGCAAATCGAACTGGGTGCGCTGCATGAACTCCATATATGCAGAAGAGCTCCGGGAGTGTCCCACTTATTATTCGCGGATGACAACCTTCTATTCTTTGAGGGATCTGTGGATCAAGCAAGGGTGGTTAAAGCTATCCTGGATGATTATGAACGTAGCACCGGACAGCTTGTTAGTATGGGCAAATAACCAATGCTCTCAGGAGGTGCAAACTGAAATGAAGGAAATTCTGAAGTATGAAACTGTGTGCTTTGAGGAGAAATACCTCGGGTTACCGGTTTCCGGAAGGTAGTCTGAAGAATAACAAGCTGCAATCTACTAAAGAGAGATTTCGGAAAAGGGCTAGTGATTGGTCTGAGAAATATATGTCTTCTGGAGCCAAAGAAACACTTATTAAATCTGTCTTGCAATCACTCCCGTCATACGCCATGAGTGTATTTAAATTCCCTGCAATCCTAACGGAGGAATTGTCGCAGATCATCCGCAACTTCTGGTGGGGTGATGAGCAAGATAGGAGACGCATGCACTGGATGCTGGCGAGACAATCTTGGCGACTCATTCAGTACCCCGATAGTCTATGTGCTCAACTTTTAAAGGCCAGATATTTTCCTTCAGCTCATATTTTGGACACTGCATTCATACAGAACTCCTCACCAACATGGCAAGGACTTGAACACGGCCTAGAGCTTCTGAAAAAAGGTGCTATTTGGCGTATCGGATCGGGTTCAAGTGTGAAGATTTTTCGCGATAATTGGCTTCCTAGGATTTATGCTCCGAAGCTGCAAGGCAGGAGAGGACACTCGAGGCGACGATGGGTCTCTGAACTTATTGATCCTATCACAAGAACCTGGGACGCAGGTCTGGTTCGAGAATGTTCTCTCCCTGATGATGCCGATACCATCTAGCAATCAAACTTCCGAGCCGGCCTTGTGATGATTTTGTCGCCTGGCTACCTGAGAAGAATGGCCTCTTTACGGTGCGATCCGCATACCGTTTGGGCATCCAGCCTCGTCTAGATCAGCTGGGTAATGGACAATCCAGCTCTGCTCCCGCTGGTGATCGGAGTATCTGGAATTTGGTGTGGCAGGCAAAGGTTCCTCAAAAACTCCGGGTCTTTGCTTGGAAAGGTGCAACGTCGACACTAGTTGTTCGCGAGGGACTTCACCTTCGCATCAAGACAGTCAACCCGTTCTGCTCTATCTTTGGTCAAGAACGAGAGGATGTACACCACGCTCTTGTATGCTGTACTCTGGCACGTGCGCTGCGAGAGAGTATGAGGAAGCATTGGAATCTTCCCACTGAAAAAGAATTCGGCAACTCCGGCAACCGAGTGGGTTCTGAATCTTTTAGAAAGTTCCTCAGCATCTACAAGTGCAAAGATCATCTTCCTCCTATGGCGAACATGGCACCACCGTAATAACATGTTCATGGTGACGGGAAGGCATCTATCTCCGCGTCTGTTCCGTACCTTCGCAGTTACTTGGAGTCCTTTACTGATGCGAAGAACTGCTCCCCTAGTCCTCATGGCAAAGCGCCGCTTGATCCTGACTGTACTATAGTTTCTGAAGGTCCCTCTGCATCCAGATGGACAGCACCTGAAGGAGCTGCGCTTAAGTCCAATGTAGATGCTGGTTGGAATGCCACAAACAATGCAGCTGGACTAGGGATTGTTATTCGAGACAGTAGTGGTAGTACTATTCTCTCCGAATGGAAGCATATACCGTGGTGCGCTAGTGCAGAAGAAGCAGAAGTTTTGGCTTGCATTGAAGGACTGAAGCATCTGATCGGCCTGCAGTGTACGTCGGCCACGCTGGAATCAGACTGCCAACGAGTGGTCACGACCCTGCTGAGCAAGGATACAGATAGATCTTCAAGCTGGAGTTTATTTTCTGAAGGTCGGGGAATACTTAACATTTATCAGTTTATTAAGGTAGCTAAAGTGGATCGCGTGAACAATTGGGTGGCGCATGAATTAGCGCAATTAGGCAAGTGTGGCAATAGCGGAGTGCTACGTGACTCAGTCCCGGCCTGCGTGTCGGAGCTAGTCGCAAATGATTGTAAGAATTTGTTGCCTAATTAATAAAGTTCACGAGTTCCTTCAAAAAAAAAAAAAGAAGCAGTTGTTATGTTCCAGAGATTGAAATCGAATAACATTAAGTTCAGAACTTCAACAGTGCATGTGTCCACAATCATTGAGCATGCAGCTTCAAACTATGCAGAATATATCTGCGTGATGTCCTGATCTTGCGCAGAACCATTACATGGATGTACCACCGTAATCAAACTTCGATGATTCAGTCACATGGGATGGGATAGCATGGGCGCCTCGGTGTGTCATGTTAGCATGGCCTGTAATAGCTTCAGTTTAACTGTTTATCTGGATTGGACTTCTTCCACGCTTTCGGCTATGTTTAGATCATTGAAAGGTCCAACTTTCCAAGCCCCCTTGTACAAGCGACAAAAAGTTCTTGTTCAACTAACGAGGAGACACTACAGCCATGATCGGTCACCTATGATGGGCTAATGTATAGCGGACGGGTGAAAATCAGATCGCCAGTCCTAAATTCAGCACATAACCGCATTTCGGCTAGTTACCACTTACCACAAACGGGCAGCAATTTAACCGTCGTGATTCTTGAGTAAACTAGTAAGCTTGCACGTGCACGCACGTCTCAAATGATATGTGTAAGACAAAATTCTTTCTATATGTATTATGAAGAATTATCCTCGAATTTACAAAAAAATAGCCATCGAGCATCATGCGACACGGTCACTGATGAATGTTAAGGGCACATATAGCGCGGGCGCTAGGATTCCCCGTTGTTTTTTCGGCATCGACGCATAACTAGGCGCCTGGCGCTTGATTAATAGGTGAGAGATGCGATTCCTAGCGTCGGACGCTTGGTGCATGGCGTAACGAACTAGTTAAGCGCCCCACATAAGAGGCAAGCGTTGTACTTGCCCTAATACCTTGAAATTCTTATGAAAGAAACATGTTCACGAAAGTGTCGTTTAAAGTGGTACATAAATTAGCATTATACTGACTTAATTATAGAACATTGTCATAAAGTAAGTGTCATCAACTAATGTATATTTAGGCAGATTTGTTATAAACACTAAATTTGAAATTGTTGCTTGTCGTAAAGCAACATAACTCTTCTGTCCAATTTAAAAAATAAATATGACAAGTTTCCATGTTAAAGACACTAGTAAATGAATGGTCCAGATTTTGCGGACTTTGTTTTATTAAACAAATACATCCAGATGACGGCTCACTCTCTGTCACAACAATTTTTTGTCACCACCACTGATGGTGGCTCCATATTGCTCATGCACCCCAGGAATCAATAACTCGGATGTTATAAAATACAGTAAGATGCGGCCTAATTAAGCTTAAAATACAGTAAGATGCAGCCTAAGCTTCATATGTCAACGCAGCCAAGCGTAGGTAAAAACTCACTTGCTGGTTGGAAAAGATTGCCTCTTATACTCTGACTGAAAGCAACCAATTTTGTTAGATCGAGCTTGATTGCATGAATATGTTTCTGAAACTGAAACTGACCTTGTTTCCAATAAACAGACTTTAAGGAAAATGAAGTACAAAATTTGTTGGAGATGATTTCACAATTCATATATGTAGCTGAACAAAATAAATAACTATCTGTAGCCTCTACTTAAATATAGCTTGGAGATGAATTCATAGAGATATATATGTGAAACTACAGGATAAAAGAAATGAAGAAAGAATGCAAAGAAATTAGACTGGTGAATTAGAATAACGTCCAAATTAAGTAGAGCATGGAGTTATTCGCACTATACATCCAAAGTAACAATGCACGTGCGTCTCGACAAATAGAAAATATAAATAAATATACTGCACTATACATTTTATAATTGCATAACCATAAAGTGTACATTGAATGTAAAGTTCATATAAGTCTAGACAATATTGGACTGATTTTTTTTGACATATGGACTGAAATGTTGGACAAGGGTGCAGATAAAACTTTGAAGTGATTTCCATTCTTCCATTTTATGAGTTACCGTTTCTGAATCCATACTTCCTTGAAACATATTGCCGGCTTCAACTTCTCTCTCAGAGCACAAGCATTACACTGAACACTCGTCCTTACAAAAATGAAGAGACAGCTGAGAGTCCAAGAAGTTAAGTCGGTACATGGTCATCCGAGTGTTTTTAACAAGCTCAGCTGCAATGATCATCAGAGAAAAAAGTGCTAGCCCTCACCAGGTGTAGCCATACATGCATTTTCTTCTTTGCCAGAGGTGCAGCCATACATGCATAACGACCACCTTGACAGAAATATAGCCAGTTTAACTGATGCCCTTTAGAAACATTAAAACATATGCAGACTTCTGAATGTCTTGAACACCTCATCGACCAGTGGCTCAACCTGCAATATGGATGATTTGACAGCGAGATTTGCCATGTCCTCGCTGAAGACGTACAATAGCTCTGCTTCGACTGAAACCTACACACGCCACAACAATTTCATGCTCAGATCATCGCGGACCGACAGTTAGCCACAAAGTATGTAAGGGGCCGTAAGAGTGGACCACCGACAGGAAGCCCCGGTGTCCACCGCGAAAGCCTGAAGCACGCTGATCCGCCTTATCAATTTGCAGGCCCGGCGCGGGAGGCGACGTCGCCGGTGATGACGCGGCGGCGGAAGTGGTCGACGACATCCATGGCGTTGTCGCGCACGTACGCGGGGAGGCGGTTGGTTTGCACGACGCAGACGGGCGCACAAGGCTTGAAGTCTCAATGGTGCCTGCTCGCGACGGGGAACCACGGTGAGCGGAGCGGGCTGTGGACGACGTGGAGGTGCTCGGGAGGCACAGGATTGGAAGGGGATGGGGATGGAGGAATAGGGCGTGGCGAGGGGGCCTGCGGTGGCATGAGGAGGCCGGCAAAGGCGGAGCTGAAGAGGGATATGGCGGCCGCTGGATGGCGTTGCTGGGAATCAGGTGGGGGAGGAGAGAAGAGGAATTAACGGTGTTGACCAGCTAATAAAAGCGATTGTAGAGATGTGTATCCCGTTGATTGTGCCTAATTTTTTTCATGTAGTGCGCGGCTGGATGGCCGAATTTTCGTCCGCTCCCTTAATTTGCTAAGCGTACACATGGTGAGGGGCTAGTTCTTATCTTGACGGTTAGATCCTACTTGATAGGCTGGATCGTGAGGTTTTAATAGGTCCGTTTTGCTGTGTGTATGTTACTCTGGGTGGAATTAGTGATGAATATGTTTGTTTGTTTAATACTCACTCCGTTCTAAAAAGGATGACTTCCATTTGTGTGCATGTGAACGTATCTATACATGTAACATATTTAGATACGTCCGCATGTAGATAAATGGAAGTCATCCTTTTTAGAACGGAGTGAGTAGTAATAGAGATACAGTAGTTTACCAATTACCACAAACGGGCAGCAATTTTTTTTGACCAGGTACTTACATCAGTATTGAGCTACTTTTTTTTTTTGAGAAGTTCACAACGCTTTATTGAACTAAAACTTGAACAGGGATACAAAGACCATCAAGGGGCTGGAGGAGCCAAACCTGACGTCCCACACTACTTGAAACAGCAAAACGAGATAGTCTATGAGCCTCAGAATTTGACGCTCGATTTTCATGTCTAAAAGAAGCCTCCAAAAGACGCGAGGCATCCGCTTTCACCTCATCTAAAACAACACTGTAATTGCCAGCAAACGGACTGTCCATGGCGTTGATCACCGAAAGACAACCGAGGCCACCGTGACACGTTGGAATTGAAGGTCCTGCGCCAGTGCTAAAGCCTCCCTGCATGCAATCGCCTCGAGCACAGCCGGATCAGTGATTCCTTCCACCGTAAGCGAGGACGCACCCATGAAGGCGCATGTCTCGCTTCGCCAGACTGCCGCCACCGCGCCTCCCGGTCCTTCCTTCGCCATTGCTGCGTCGGCATTAAGCTTTGCACAGCCTGGACTCGGAGGGATCCACCTCGGATGAGCTGGGCGCATCGGTGTAGTCCCGCCCGCTTGCTAGAACCTGCAATAGAGAGGTCACGGATGTAGCTCTCCACAAACAGGTGCGTAGACAAGGGGCTCTGAAATTCCTCCTCGAAGATAATCTTCCTTCTCGCATGCCATATCGCCCACAGAGTGATTGCCAGTTTTGCAAAATCGTCTCTCGAAAGGGTCTCAAGCATAGAGAATATCCACCGTTTAGCGGACGGTTCTTCATTGCTGCACATTGTTCCGTGATGTGGTCTTCTCTCAGGGCCCAGACACACCTTGCCACGGTGCAGTCAATTAGCGAGTGCCTCCACGAGTCTTCCGCTCCGCATATAGAGCACGAACTCGTCGCCGCCATGTTGCGGTGGCACCGCACATCACCCGTCGGGAGGCTCTGCTTCGCCAGCCGCCAAAGGAAAACACGTACCTTAGCGGGAACCTGGAACTTCCAAAGGCGCAGCCAGGCCTTCCCCTCTCGAGCCGTATCGGAGGCAGCAGTTCGCTCCTCGATCCAATCTTCCCGCCTCATTTTTGTGGTGATGAGGAGGCGCTAAACCGACCTAACAAAGAGGACTCCATTCTTCTCATAGTGCCATGCCCAGCGGTCTTCAATCCGCCTAGTGCTCAGCGGAATCGATTGGATTGCTTCGATATCCATCGGTATAAAGAACTCGCGCAGCAGTTCTGTGTTCCATCTAGCCGAGGTGGGATCGATGAAATCAGCCACCCTCATTGGTGGATCCTCCTTCCGGCACACAAGTGGCCATAACATGTGATCACACGGCAACCAGTTTTGGTTCCACGCATGAGTATCTTCCCCGGTACCAATTCTTCTTATAAGGCCTTGCTTCATCGTGTCTCTCCCCTCAATAATCGCTCTCCAAACCTGGATGGAGAAGAACCAAGAGAGGCATCAAGAAAATCAGTCTCGGGGTTGTAGACAACCTTCAGAATTCTCGAGCTTAGCGACATAGGGTTCTGAAGTATTCTCCATGCTTGGCAGGCCAGCATGGCCAGGTTAAATAATTCGATGTCACGAAAGCCCAATCCGCCAGCAAATTTAGGGGTACACATTGCCTCCCACGACACCCAACACGTCTTGCGCTTGCCATCCTTGCAGCCCCACCAAAAGCTGCGAAGCATGGCGCTGATCGCATTGCACAAACCGGCCGGTAGTTTGAAGCACGACATAGAGAAGAGTGGGATTGCCAATGCGACTGCTTTGATCAACATCTCCTTCCGGCCAGAAGATAGTGCTTGCTCCAACCATCCTTGGATCTTCTTCCAAATTCGATCCTTTAGGTATTTGAAAGCTCCACATGTGGATCTCCCCACATTTGATGGCATCCCCAAGTACTTCTCATTAAGAGTCTCATTGGGTACATTAAGAATCTCCTTAACAGTTTGACGACGGCCCTCGGGGCAGCCCTTGCTGAAGAATACAGAAGACTTGTCGAGATTGACACGCTGACCTGAAGCATTGCTGTATTGCTCCAGTATTTGATTAACTTCCATTGCTCCCTCCTCAGTCGCTTTTACAAACAGCAGGCTATCATCAGCAAAGGGGGAGCCGTGGTTGCCACCTTAATCCCTTGGAGATGTGATGATGATCGACTTTGTTTTAGGAGGCCTGACAGGCCCTCTGCTGCAAGTAAAAAGAGATATGGAGAAATAGGATCTCCTTGTCGGAGGCCCCAACGGCGTGAACTCTTCAAGTGGCGTGCCATTGAAGAGGACAACGAATGAGACCGAAGACACCATGCTCATGATCAGATCCACCCATCTTTGGTAGAAACCCATGCGTAGCATAACCGCCCGCAAGTACGACCACTCTACCCGATCATATGCCTTCCGCATATCCAGCTTTAGGGCGCAATGTTGGTGCTTCTTGGCGCCATTCCGCTTCATAAAATGAAGACACTCGTAAGCTGTAATTATATTGTCCGTGATAAGCCTCCCCGGCACAAAAGTGGATTGCTCCTCCGATATGATGTCCGGTAATATCGCCTTCAACCTATTTGCCAGAACTTTTGAAGCAATTTTATAGATCACATTGCATAGGCTGATGGGGCGAAATTGTCCTAGTTCCTCTAGCGATGCCACCTTTGGAATGAGTACAATAAAGGTTTTGTTGATTACCTCCGGGCTGTCCTCACCTCTCAGGATGCGCAACACAGCTCATGTCACCTCCTCCCCACAGAGGTCCCAGTGTTTTTGGAAGAACTGAGCGGGATAGCCATCTGGGCCCGGGGCCTTAAGGGCGAACATTTGGAAAAGAGCTAGTTTTACCTCCTCCCCCCCCCCCCGAAGGGTTTTTGCAAGTCATCATTCATCTCTTGCGTGACCGATACGGGGGATTGAAGCCAGCACCTCATCCATCCCTGCCGTCTCTTCCGACGTATAGAGCATGTTGTAGAACTCAGGTGCCATGTGGCTCATCTCATGCACCTCCTCTGTAAATGAGCCATCGGCCCAGCGCAGGCGCATGATCCTGTTCCGTTTCTTCCGCTTACTCGCCCTCAGGTGGAAGAACCGCGTGTTACGGTCTCCCTCCGACAGCCACTGTATGCGTGATCTCTGCCTCCACATCGTTTCCTCCCTATGATGGAGCTCGACGATGCGTTCACCAATCTTTAGCTCTCGATGACTCGGGCCAACTCGGTCAGGGAGGGCTCGAAGTGTGGCCAAATCTCGCTTCAGACTCTTCAACTCCTTCCGGACATTACCGAAAGTATCCCATCCCCAAGCAGATAGCGAACTCTAGAGGCCCTGCAGCTTACTCTCAAGCCCATGCATGGTCGTGGACATATCAGCAATCCAGTCCTTCTTTAGGGTTGGAGCGAACTCTTCATGTGATTCCCACATCGCCTCATATATGAATAATCGCGACTGCAGCGATCGCTCCTCCCTTGGCTCGTGTAGGAGTAGAATTGGGGAGTGGTCAGAGGCTGCTGCCGTGAGATGTTGGAGGGCTGCCAAAGGAAAGCGCTCACACCAGCTCGCCGTGGCAAGGGCTCGGTCGAGACGAACTCTGCAGTATGATCCACCAGCAACTCTTTTCTCAAAAGTCCACGGAGTCCCTTGGAAACCGAGGTCCATTAGTTCGCACGCATCAACGGTATCTCGGAAAGACTGAAATTGAGAGTTACTTCTCTCGTTGACACCAATGTGCTCCTCCCTTCAGAGTACTTCGTTAAAATCACTGATGCACAGCCACGGCAGTGGAGACGATGCAATTTCAGCATATCCCATGTCTTGTGACGCTCGCTAACTTGCGCCTCTCCGTACACACATGTAAGTCGCCATGGTTCCGCCTGAGAAGAAGAGACCACCGCATCAATATGGTACCGAGAGTAAGGTAAAAGATCTATCTTTATTTCATTGTTCCAGAAGATCGCCAGACCACCACTGCGGCCTGTATTACTAACAGCAAAAACATTGTCATAACCCAACGTTCCCGCTAAGCATTCTACCCTAGACTTGTGGACTTGAGTCTCCACAACACAGAGGATAGAAGGGGCAAACTCCCTCGCGAACTCGCGAAGTTCACTAACTGTCGTAGCATTGCCAAGACTGCGACAGTTCCACAGGTAGGTACTCATTGCTCCCGACGGAGCTCCGCACCAGAGTCCGCCGATCCTGAGGTTTGCTTGTCCTTCTTTGGAGTATACTGCTTTTTGGCCTTCTTTTGCTCCCTAGCTGAAGGTGGGGGCGGCGGTGTGCCCGAGCGTGGCTGGTAGGTCTTCTTCCCTGCCTCCTCTTCAAAAGGCAGTTGTTTCTGCACGCTCGGTTCCTCCACCGTGCGTATCACCCTGGTTCCTTCCATTGCAGCTGCATTAAGGGAGTAGTAGCACTTGTCCCGTCTTTAGACGGGCTGACCTCTGTCAGTTTAGCCTCGGCTGAGCTGCGCTTCCGATTTTCCACGACCGACTGGGAGCTAGGACGGCTGCGTCCTCCATCGCGTCCCCCGTCGCGTCTTCCTCACCTACCGGATCCCCCATGACCCATACCACGGCCACCACCAGACGGGTCGCGCGGAGGCACGTTGGATTGATACTGAGGGTTAGCTTGGGTCTGTGTACGGTTCCACGCTGTATCCGCTAGCATCCACTTCCCAAAAACCTCCGAGCCAGGAGGATGAACTCCATTGCCGCACTCCTCTTTGACATGACCCATGAGGCCACAGACAGCGCAGTAGCGGGGAATTTTCTCGTACTTCACCCGCATGATCACCGGAGCAGCACCTTCCGGCTTGATGGATACAAAACGATCAGTGGATGGCAACTATGTCCGTGTTCGTGTCAGTATTGAGCTACTGGAACATCACTGGTGTAATATGCAGTAGTAAAGGGCCTTGACTTTAGCCAATCACAGTTGTATAATTTCGACTCAGCACTCGCAGCCCACAAGGCCTGTCTAGCCCAAACATGCTAGGCGCGTTTGGTGCGCCACTCCCTTTTACACAGTTGGAGCCAAATTTTGGCCCATTTGGTCGCATCGCATTTTCTGACAGGATGAATTTAAAAACACACGGACATGTCCCTAGACAAACGGACCTGGCCGTTTCCCTCGAGCCAAACTCCCGCCTTCTTTTTGACAATTAATGCAGTATATTATAGTAGCAAATAGTACATGGTAGAGATACATGAGCTGACTACAGTGATTACAAAATAAAATCTAAAAGAAAAGAGCAAATCTTTAAACTCTTTCTTCTTCCATGACACAATTTTGAACTTTTCTGAAGGCAGCCGTAGAACGACAAAAATACAAATCCATAGACCTGCGAATACCAACAAGGATTCTCCCATAATTTTGAGCCGCAATGCCAAGGTTATGTGCACGCACGCAGCCATTAAGTTAATCAACCAACATCAGCAAGAGTTCCAACTCCGATATTTCAGGGAATAACAACCGGACAGCTTGGTCGACGTCGCTGGGAGCCGAGAGTACGAATCACCATTGTTGAGGACGTAGCAGCCGAGACAAATATTGCGAGGACAATCCTCGCAGCAACCATAAGAAAAGATCCAAAATCGATCCGGCGAAGCAAGATCTGAAGGACCAAACCTAGACAAATTTAATCTTATAGCACCACCATTGACGCCGGGAAGAAGATCTCGTCGTCGAAGGAAGAACCAAAGATTGCTTATTGTAGATGATGAAAACTCCATTGATGAAGAAGACGACACCAAAACCCTAATCCAATCTATCGAAAACACTATTTTTTATTAAGAACTCCAACCATAGATCGGGTTCCCCACCCCTCGCGACACCGGCGAGTCCGGCCGGAGGAGGGGGAACCGATCTATGGCGGTGGCGGCGGCGCGGCTGGGTATCGAGGAGAGCTCCCGTCTCGGTTAGGAGCCAAACTCCCGCCTACTAGTGAAGGTAAGTTGCTTTTGCTTCCTCTCACCTCTCTTAAACTCCTCCTCCATATTGTCCTCTCTAATCTACATATTTATAATTTGATTTGAGATAAAATATACACGAAAAATGTGCAAATTGATGTTATGGTTCCATTCACGTGCTTGCTTTCGAGTTTCCTCGACTCTAAGTACCCAATTTCGGAACGAGGTTCGGAGTTTAGATTAATTTTGTTAAATTCGTCGCACTTGGTCGACCATTCAAAATTTCTTTTAATGAGTTAATTCATCTAGCCGTTTCAGAATTTTTGTGTTGTAACTTTTTCATTACGGCGGACATATATACAAGTATATCTCACGTACTACGTGTTTAGAATGTGCTTATTATACGTGTGTTCTTCAACCCGTGCAGCAAAGTCGCAACAGTATATGCTAGGTTGTGGTTGTGCTTGTGGTTGATGTACATGCATTTTTCACTTGCTCGGCCGCCGCCGCCATCACAGCAGCTCCTGCCGCGACGTCCACCGCCACACTGCCGTGTCGTTTCCCCGCAACCTCCATAGTCGCAGCAGTATGTTCATGGTGTTGCGCTCGAAACGCGTCACACGAACACGTCCTCGTGTACCCGCGGCGCCGGGGAGATACTCCGCAACTCGCCCCGCGGGAGGCCGTATTCCAGCGCGATACGGAAGATAGTAAGCCAGCGCTTTTGATACCAGATGTCCCAGCCCCTCGGGAAGCCCTGTCTGAGGAAGCCGGCAACAATTGACTGAACTAAGCCGGGCTTGGCTGCTCTTAGCTCGGTTTTCGATATCCGGTGAAATCTAAGCGAAGTCGCCGAACAACGGAAGCATGAACAAGGGTTTGCGGGAAAAAAGTAGGTTGTATTGATAGGTTGTCGATTGTTTGCTTAATTTCAATCGGCCGTCACCTCTCACATATATATGAAGCAGCTGGACTTCCCGTACAAGTAATGGACTTCTACAAGGCTTACAAATCATAGTCTAAGTCGAATCCATCTCTAAAATAGGCAACTTTTGGCTGGCAACGTTGGCTTCAAACTTGCTGGCTACTTCGGAAAGTTTCCTTTTGTCTTTCCGTGTTGGCTTCAAACTTACTGGCTACTTAGGAAAGTTGCCTTTTGTCTTCCATATTAGCTTTAAACTTGCCTCCTTCCTTAGAGATGTGATATCTTGATCGGCTTCGTATTAGACCCGGACTTCAGCATCCGTACGGCTTCTTTTTAGAAAGTTGCCTTCTATTTTCCAGGCTTGATCTTGGAAAGTTGTCTTCCATCTTGCCAGCTTGTATTGACAAAGTTGGTTTCTCCTGAGCCGGATTGTTTTGACAAAGTTGGCTTCTTTTCCGCCTTGTCTTGACAAAGTTGACTTTTCCCGCCTTGTCTTGACAAGTTGTCTTCTTTTCTGACGCCTTTATTGCTTTCCTTTGCTTAACTTGTTAGGTCCTTTTTTTGGCAACTTTGCACTCCCAAATCCAGCTTCTGCCTTGTTCCAGTTGCTGGATTATTGGCTGCCTTCTTCCGGCCATCTTTTCCTGGAAACTTCTCAGATCATCATTTTAGCCTTCTTTGCTGCCTTCTTCAAGCCGCCAAGTCTTTCTTGAACCTGAAACTGGCAATCTGCCAAAAACGGGTGCTAACACATGCCCCCCTGTTTTCTAGTAGAGCTTGCGTACTAGAAAATATTCAATGTAGAAGTTTTTGTCTAAGGGCGATGCTTAAGCTCATCGGCCATATGCTAAGGGCGATATATGTATATCGGCCATACGTGCAACCTATGCAGTTTGCCACACGCTCGGGTGGAACTTCTTCAGGTATTTCCCATTGATAGCTCGAGGGCATGCCGCCTTCCAATGTCTCCACCAGATAAGAGTTGCCGGGTACTATCCTCGCGACTCGCAGTGGCCCTTCCCAGTTTGGGGACCATTTGCCAAATTTCCGGCTTCTGGAGCCAACTGGCAATATAACCTTCAGACCAAGTCACCAATTTGAAAGTTTTTAAGCCGGACCTTCTTATTGTAAGTTTTTGCCACCCGCAACTTCTCCTTCTCGATCTCTCTCAAAGCAATAACACGCTTGTCGGCTACTTCATCAATATTGTCCATCATCAAGCTGCAGTAGTCTTCAGCCGACAAGTCATCTTGCTTAGCAAACCTCAAGGCAGCCAGATTCACTTCTATTGGCAAAACGGCTTCTTGTCCATACACCAACTCGAAAGGAGTTGTCTTAGTTGCTCCATGCCTTGGATTCTGTGAGCCCACAATGCTTCGGACAGTACTTCATGCCACCTCCTTGGATGGTCCTGTACCTTCTTCTTGATCAACTTGATCAAGATTTTGTTGCTAGATTCGGCTTGTCCGTTGGCTTGTGCATAGTAGGGAGATGAACTCAGCATCTTGATTCCAAGTGATTCGGCAAATTGCTTCACCTCCTTAGCCATGAAGGAAGTACCTTGATCTGTGGTAAGAGTCTGCGGAATGCCGAATCGATGGATAATATGCTCTGTAATAAACTGAATCACCTCCTTGTGGGTCATGTTCCTGAGAGGTACTGCTTCAGACCACTTGGTGAAATAATCAGTGGCAACCAACACAAACCGATGCCCCTTGAGGAAGCTGGGTGGATCATGCCGCAAAGTCAAGCGCCCAACCCCGGAAAGGCCACGGTTTTATAATTGGATTAAGAGTGAAGCCGCACCAACTGAATGTCTCCAAACTTCTGGCAGGCTTTGCATCCCTTGTAGTATCTGAAGCATCATTGATCATTGTCGGCCAATAAAATCCTGCTCGCCTAAGCATCCACTTCATCTTGTGGGCCGACTGATGTGTTCCACATAAACCATCATGTACCTCTCCCATGGCAACTCTAGCTTCGTCTTCATTCAAGCACTTTAGAAGAAGACCATCAGCTGTTCGGCGATATAAGGCGGCATCCACCAATGTATACTTGAGAGATAACGCCGAACTGCTCTGTCGTTTTTCGACTTGGATCTGTAAATAGTCAATGTAAGGTTGTCTCCAGTCGTCTGCCAAGTTGTCACTTGACTCCTCCTTAGCCGGCTCCAACAAGCCGGCTTCTTGTTGGCTTTCTCCTTAGCCGGCTCCAACAAGCCGGCTTCCTGTTTGGCTTCCTCCAAGTTGGCAACAAATTGTCGGTTGTTCCTGATGAAGAATAAACCACGACTGACGTGATAGCCAGATGCTGTTGTGCCAACTCATTCGCAAGCCAATTGTCTTGCCTAGGAACATGAGATATGTGGAAATAATCCAACTTTGAAATCAATCCAGGCATCTGTCAAGGTACACATTGAGCGATCCGCTGTGCATTGACAAATCTTGGCCACTTGCTGGACAATAAGCAACGAATCTCCATATGCCTCGACATGAGTTACCCCTGCGTCAATCAAGATTTCCAGCCCGAATAGAAGTGCTTCGTATTCGGCTTCATTGTTAGTGCACAAATAGTCAAGACGACAAGAGGCTTCGAAAACAGTACCGTGTGGTGAGATGTATACAATGCCAACTCCTTGTCCACTGCTGCAAACTGAGCCGTCAAAATAAAGCTTCCACGGTACAGCCGACACAATGTTTAAGTCGGCTTCTTGCTCCAAGTCAATCCGATGTTCAACAATAAAGTCAGCCACAATTTGGCCTTTCATAGATTTTAGGGTTCATAAGCCAAATCATATTCAATCAACCCATATGCCCATTTGCCGATTCGTCCGCTGAGAATCGGCCTTTGTATCATGTGTTTGAGAACATCGGTCTGACCAAAGACTTTGCATTCACTGGATAGCAGATAATGGCGCAATTTGGTGCAGGCAAAATAAAGAGACAAACACAACCTCTCTACAAAGCTGTACCTTGACTCGGCATCCAGCAAACGTCTACTCAGATATGTGATGACGTACTCTTGTCCTTCGGCTTCCTGAGTTAAGGCAGCTCCAATCACTTTGTCCTCAGCAGCAATGTAAAGCCGGAAAGGCTGACCTCGAGCCGCTTCCTGAGAACTGGAGGAGTAGATAGGCAACTTTTTATCTTGTCAAATGCTCTTGTTGCCTTGCCCCCAGGTGAATTCATCATCGTTCTTGAGCCGAAGGATCTGTGTAAATGCATCAACTTTTCCAGACAAGTTAGCAATGAATCTCTCAAATAGTTTACCTTGCCTAGAAATTTTGCATGTCCTTTTTGCAACCCGGCGCCTGTTTTCTGGATGGCTTCAATCTTTGCCGGGTCAACTTCTATGCCATGTTCATGTATGATAAAACCAAGGAACCTCCCAGCCGACACGCCAAAGGCACACTTCAAAGGATTCATCTTGAGCCCGTACTTCCTCATTCTTTCAAACGCCAGCCGCAAGTCGGCCAAGTGATTTGACTCGCGTCCGACTTAACCACCACGTCATCAATATATACCTCCAGTACGACTCCCAGAAGATCATAAATATCAGGTTCATCGCTCTTTGATATGTGGCTCCGCATTTTTCAATCCAAAGGTCATCACGGTCCATTCGAACAAGCCAACAAAGCCTGGGCAGCGAAACGCCGTCTTAGCCGAATCTTCTTCGGCCATAAATATCTGGTTGTAACCTGCGTTGCCATCTAGGAAGCTGATAACTTTGTGACCTGAGGCTTCATTGATAAGCATGTCGGCTATTGGCATAGGGTATTCATCCTTTGGCGTGGCTCGATTCAAATCTCTGAAATCTATACACGCAATGATCTTGTCGGATCCTTTCTTCTCGACCGGCACAATGTTGGCTATCCATTCGGCATATTTGCAAGGCCGAATGAAGTTGGCTTTCAAAAGACGGCCTATTTCTGCCTTTATCCGATCATAGATCTATGGATTAAATTTGCGAGCCGGCTGCTTGTGTGGTCTGAAGCCGGCTTTAATAGGCAACCGATGTTCGACCAACTCTCGGCTTAACCCAGGCATCTCGTGGTATTCCCATGCAAAGCAATCCACGTACTCCTTGACTCGCGCGATTAACTTAGACTTGTAATCGGCCGCCAACTTTTGCTTGACAAATGTCGGCCTAGGGAAGTGCCATCCCCAATGTATACTTCTTCAAGTAAATCGGCCGATGTAAAACCTTGTCCCTACTTGTCCATATCGTCTGGTTCTTAAATTGCTTCCTTTTGGCCCGATACTTGTCCAGACGCTTCTGCAGCCACTCGTCGTTTTGATCCATCTACTTGTGAGACAGCCGATTACCACCAATCGGCTTTAGAGACACCGGCACGAATCCGTCCCTGGTAGCACTCAGAAAGTTGAACCCGAATAAATCACGTCCAGAAAGAGATCTGACATTAGAATGTTGCCAGTCAACAATCGACTCGGCTAATGCAATGCATGCCGATTCATCAGCATGGACGACTTCGATTTCGTCGTCAACCCATTGCACGAGTTGCTGGTGCATACACTAGTACAGAACGACACATCAGAAACGGGCCAAAAACCCCTTCGGCAATGGAGAAAGGGTCCGTGTCCCCACCTCTGTCACTGATGTGAAGGCCTTCATCGGTAACGGACGCCAAAAACCGTTTCCGATGAGGTATCCATTTGGCAACGGTTGAGCGCAGACCTCCGTTTCCTTAGTTTTCCTTCATCAGATACGGAGTTTCCCATCCACCCGTTTGCACTGAGCATTTCTCATATTTCGGTTATATGCCATAATACATGAAAGGCTGATTGCACAATGCACTAAAACGTTATTCAATTCATAACATAGAACAAATGCCATCATTACATTGGTATACAATAATATCACCGTTTTTTTACAATTTGACTACAATCATATCTATCACACATTGGCATAATGTAATATCACCTATTACACTTTGACTACAATCATGAACTCTAAACCTATAAGCAACTAACCTAACAAGATGGAAGGCTGGCTTAATTAAGCCAGCGTTCCATCTTTGACTTGGAGCTCACCTTCTATGAGCTCTCGGTCGTCGCTGTACCCACTCCAAGACCAGTATCCACGAAATTTCCTTGCCTTAAGGTTTCTGGTTCTCGGAATGATACATTGGTACTTTTATGCAGTGTTGCCGAAATAAACTCCTGCGTGAAAGAAAAAAAACTATTAGCGAAATGTACAAAATACATCTGGATATTAAAAAAATCAGTGGCTATTTTCCAGCAATTGCTTTGTTCGGTTGCCATTTTCGAGAAACTGCTAAGATCGACGGCAAATATCCAGGAACTGCTCTGTTTGGTGGCAGACAGTTCGCATTCCTTCCTTCTCTTCTTCCTCGTTCCACCCCAATCCCCCAACCGCCATGGACGACCGCAACAGAATAACAGAGACAATTACCGTCCGTACCCACGGCACCGTTCTGGAGGTGGTGTACACGAACAAGGAGCATACCGTGGAGCGGATCCTCGACAAGTACGAGGAATGGCTAGCAGAGGAGAAGCATCGGTTCATCGGCCTTGACATCGAGTACACCCGTAATCGTCGGCACATGTCTGTCCTGCAACTCTCCATGCGCCAGCATGTCCTCGTGTTCCACTGGTGCAAGTCCAAGAAGAATTGTCCAGAGTTAGGCAAATTCTTTGAACGCAAGAATATCACCTTCGCAAGCGTGGACATCACCAACGACAGCAAGGTGCTTTCTTCTGCCGGCTTCCACATTCCACCGGAGTACTACGTGGACATACAACTCGTATACAAAATCAAGGGTGGAGACGAGAGGGACGGAATGGGTGATCTAGCGGCAGACCTCATCGACAAATCATACGCCAACATGAAGAAGGAGTTCCCATCCAACCAGCACGATTTTTGGGAGTGGATGCCGCTGCACAAAGTTAACCTCGACTACGCAGCAATAGATGGGTACGTGACCTACGAGTTGTATCGCAAGATCCTAACCTTGAAGGACAGGCTACGTCCAACATGGCAGGAAATGCTCTGCCCTAGGTGCAAGAATGCCCTAGGTGAATTGCAATAGGCTTTGGATGTGGGTGTTTAACTAGTTTGTACAGTTGGTGCTTTAACAATAAGTGTTTGTAATTATCAGAACATGTATGTGTGAATTTGCACTAGGAATTTGTTTATGTGATGAAATGCTCATACGTAGAACCTAGTTCATCGGCATCACAGCCGGTCACAGAAAGATTTATACCTTTCACCCGGCGGGAGAGGAGGTGCAGGCCTCTGCCAGATGCGCTGAGATGCTACCAGCGCGCTGCGACGCAATCACCTCCTCCTCCTTCTCCTTCGTCGACATCCACCTCCTCCTTCTTCTCCACCACCTACAGATCCTCCACCACCTCCAGATCGGCCACTTCCTCCTCCAGATGGGTTTCTGCTGGTAGATCCGCCGGAGGTGCTGCACCACCACCTCATGAATGACCTCCTCCACATCGGCCTGGCTTAGAAGAAGCCGGGCATCACCGGAGGAGGAGGGCGTCAGATGGTGGCGCTGCCGCATCATTAGCGGACGCATGGCCGCCTCCAGATCGACCTTCCCCTCACGAAGGGCTGCCGCTAGAACGGTGCTGCCGCGGCGGCTAGAGCCGCGGCCGCGATGGCCGGATCTAGAAGCGCCGACAGAGGAAGCCATTAGAGAGAGTGAGGAGAGTTAAAAGTCACAGTGTGCGGCGGCTAGGGTTGGAAGAGAGACAAGTGAGAGAGTGATAATGAGACCGAGCCGGCAGTATATATAAGCGCCACATTGGCAACGGACATTTTATATAACCGTTTCCATTGATTTTACACCAGCGAGAGAGTAAACTTACTAACAGGTACTCTAAATTACATATGAACGCAGAGACCACTTAGCAGCTAGTGCTACTACATACAGACTTGATAATGAAGTAAACGATTACATATATGCTACTACTAGCTAATGCTACTACACGAGTGCTAGCTGCTGATGAAGACTCGGGCTCCTCGTCGCTGTACACGAGTGCGTCCCTCCAGCATAAGGTACCGTCGAAGATCTTGATGAAGAACCCATTGTCGCCGTCGAACTCGAAGCACAAAAAGTGCCCCTGCTCTAAGCTTGTACGCTTGGGCGAATGACTTCCATCCCTGGCCGAGGTACAAATTCCCCCCGGCACTCACGGCCGTCTTCACCGCCCAGCTGCCGTTCTCGCAGTCCTCCATCTTCAGATGCATGGTAGCTGCCACCATGCCTTGGAGCTTCTCTGCGAACGCCCTCGGGAGCCTCAGGCGGCTCTCGATGCCCTTGTACAGGATAACCAAGAACTCGAAACCGCGCAGCTCCGGGGACATGTCTTCAGAGGACGGTGAGGGCGACACCGAGGGCGTGGCATTGCGGCTGCGCCCCCTACCACGGCCGCGCCCTCGTCCACGGCCGCGACCGCTGATGGTACCTCTCGCCGGGGACATGTCTTCAGAGGACGGTGAGGGCGACACCGACGGCATGGTATTGCCGCTGCGCCCCCTACCACGGTCTCGCCCTCGTCCACGGCCGCGACCGCTGCTGGTACCTCTCGCCATGGATTTGGACGGAGGGGATCTGGCGAAGTTTGAATAACTATAGGCGATGGACTGGGGCTTCAAAGAGACCGCTGCTGGTACCTCTCGCCATTTATACTCGCGGGTCTGCTCCGCCCACCTCCCCATCTGCCCATTCGCTAGCCTCCACGTATCAACATTTTCAACGGTTGGAAAATTATATCCGTTACCATAGAGGCAAATATTGGAAACGGACAATTTTATTAACCGTTGCCAATATAATAGGTGACGGAGATTGGAAAGGGTCCGTTGCCAATGTAGGCGGGCCTGGTCAGGTTTGTACGCACCGGCCGCACGGAAAGCGCGATTCTCCGTCGCCTAACACCTGCCGTTTCCATAGAGGGGTATCCGATGTGTCGTTCTGTACTAGTGATAGTAGACGGAACACACTGGTTAGCATGAAGCCAATCCCGTCCTAGCAGCACATTGTAATTTCCCTATACTTCAGCAACAAAGAAGGCGGTAGCCAAAGTCTTGCTTCCTACTGTGAGCTCCAAGCTGATAACCCCTTTGGCTTCTACTCCTTCTCCTCCTTCGAACCCATTCAGCACCATGTTCGTCTTCATCAAGTCACCATCATCTAGCTGTAGCTTCTTGAAGACAGAATACGGCATGAGATTTACCACAACGCCGCCATCAACCATCATCCTGGTGACCGGCCTACCATCAATGTGCCCTCTGACGTACAGAGGCTTGAGGTGTTTCACCATCTTGTCAGGTTTTTCGAAGACAGCATTTTTGGGTCCAAAGTTGATCTGTGCGACCTCGCCTTCTTCTTCAACAACGCGGAATTCAGCCGGCAAGTAATACACCATGTTGATATCCATACTTGTACAAGCCGGCAATTCTTCATAATCCAGCAGATCTTCATCATCTGTCAAATTGCCTGACTCATCCATAGCCGAATCCATCATAGATTGCTCTTCTTCGGCCTTTTCTTCCATTGCAAAGTCTCGAATTGCGAGGTCTATACTTGCCGGCATCTCTGTGGCCGGGTCTCGGTTTGCCATCTCCTTTGCCGGATCTGCCATTGCCAAGTCTACTGCTTCCACTTCGTCAGCCCATGAAGAATAAGTGATAGCCGGCGTAACTGCCAGCTCTATTTCCCTGTTGACAGCAAGACTTAAGGTAGTTGGAGTGGAAGACGTCATAAGGACTGGCCTAGGAATCCACATTTGAGCTGGCAACATTGGTCGCTCCACATTGAATTTGACGTTCCTGGATCGCTCAGCTCCTTCTTCTGCCTTCTCCCGGTTTCTTGCCCTTTGCAGTTTCCGCTTTTGTGTCTTTGTTATACCTGGCAGACACCACTTTGGCTGAGTGTATTTTGGATCCTGGGGTTGGGCTGCTGCGGCTTGACTGGAGCCAGCTTCATGATCATTGGTTGCTGCCTTTGGCGCGATGACAAGCATCGGCTCGCTGGTTGCCGGCTCTATGACCGGGTCCTTCAACTTTAGCACATGAGTTCCAACGATCAATAAGTTGCCCGAGACCAATCCGCCTTCTGGCTCCGCCTTTTTAGAGCCTTGCACCTTGATCCGCCAATATGACGAGTCCCCGGGATACACAAGCCGGCTTTGCACGGATTGCCGGGTTGCTCTGCGTTTGAACTCGTCATCCGGCTTCCCATGCCGACTACTTTCCTCGGCAGATGGCGACCTTGGCCGTTTCCCATACTGCCACTGGCGGGTCCTTGACCCTGCTTGACGTACGTACTTGTTCAGCAACATGTCAAAAGTTGGCTTTATCTTTCTCGGTCTATATTCAACCTGGTTTGTCTTCCATCTGCCAACTTCTGGGTTCTTGGGCTTGATAAATCTAGGCGGCGAATTGTCTGATCGTAGTCCATGCCCCCCGAGTGCAGGGTTATTGATGGTAATCTTGATGACTTCACCTCCATCGGGTTGCCGGCTCATTGTAACTTGTCTTCCTGCTGCCTTGCTGCCGGCTACTTTCCTGGGTTCACCAACAACAACATTAGATTTATTAGCGGCTTCGGCCACCTCTGGCCGAAGTAGAACCTTCTTTCCCTCCAGGTCTAGCACGTTTACTGGAAACGGCTGTGTATCAATCGCCATGCCAGCAAAGCTCAATCATCCGTCATTGAGGGCCGTTTGGATCTGTCGACGAAAAACATTGCAATCATTAGTAGCATGAGAGAAAGAATTGTGATACTTGCAATAAGCCCACCGCCTTAATTCATCAGGCGATGGTATAACATGGTTGACCCTTATCACTTTATCCTTTAACAAGGCATCGAATATTCTATCACACTTGCCTACGTCAAAGCTGCATTTCATTTCATCATCCCGATTCTTACGAGTCGGCTTCAGGTCATCACATGTGTAAGGTTTGTCCTTGCTGGGCCAAACAAACTCGGCAGAATAAACATCGGCTTCATCACCGGAGTGGGCATCGTTGTCAACAATATTTAGCCGGCTCCTGCTCATCCAATGTGAGTCTTTTGACTCATTGACCCGGCTCTCTTGAGCCAGAGCTCTTTCTTGGACCTAGCCAACAGACAAAAATTCATGTCCTTCTAACCTCTCTTTCAGGTAAGACCTCAGCCCATTGAAAACCAAGTCAGCCATGTCTCTTTCAGTTATTGCCAAACTATAGCATAGGTTTCTGGTATTTCTAAATCTCTTGACATAATCGGATATCGATTCATCATGTTTTTCCCTAACCGATGTAAGGTGGGACAACTTCAGCTCTATTTCGCCAACAAAGAAGTGTTCATGAAACTTTTGCTCTAAATGAAACCAGGTATGTATAGAATTAGGAGCTAAAGCTGAAAACCAGGAAAACGCAATGCCGGTTAAGGACAATGAGAACATGCGAACCTTGATGTGATCATGATTAGCCTCGCCTAATTGAGCCAAATACTGACTAATATGTTCCCATGTTGACTTATTATCCACACCATTAAATTTAGTAAATTCAGGAACTTTATAACCAGGTGGATAAGGTTGCAGATCAAAATAATCGGGGTAGGGCTTAATGTAAGTCCTATGTTTTGGCATAACCCCAAGCTTGTCATAGGCTATTTGGTCCAATTTTCTTCTTAACTCGGCCATCAAATAGTCCATATTGGCCGATTGAACCGGCACAGGAGAAGAATTGACAGCAGGGCCAGTTTGCACCCAAGTTGCCGAATTTTGATTCGGCATTGACTCGTGACCCAGAAGCCGTTGAGCCGGCTGGCTTGCCGGATTAGGCATACTCTGGATAGGAGTTGGACATGGCAGCGTAGGCACAAGTTGGTTTTCCCTGCTTTGACCGATCGGCTGTTTGTCCGATGGCTGATCCTGGGGCGTGTTTTTCTTAGCCTTTTCATGTTCAAGCATAAGATCGTAAACATTGGCAATACCTTGTGTAACATGAAATTGAATTTCGGCTATCTGTTCAGAGGAAAAAAGGCTATTGCTTACAGCTGGTTTGTCAACGTTGACGTCCAGGGGTATGAATTCCGGCTCCTTGATCGGCGAGATGACTCCCTGCCGATCTACCTTGAAGTTGGCTAAGTACAGCTCCTGATCTTCTTGGTCCCGCTTGGCTCGCAGTGCCTCGAACTCCTCGTCTCTTTTCTTCTTCCACGCCTCCAGACCTTGGCGTTGGTCTTCTGACAACTTCTCAAGAGTTGGCTTGATGATGTTGTCGGTGCTGATGCTGGCAGCGTCGGTCTTGGATTTGGTCATTGTTATCCAATTTTCAGATCAAATTGTCCCCAGCGGAGTCGCCAAAAAGTGTGTTGCGCTCGAAACGCGTCACACGAACACGTCCTCGTGTACCCGCGGCGCCAGGGGAGATACTCCGCAACTCGCCCCGCGGGAGGCCGGCTTCCAGCGCGATACGCAAGACAGTAAGCCGGCGCTTTTGATACCAGATGTCCCAGCCCCTCGGGAAGCCCCGTCTGAGGAAGCCGGCAACAATTGGCTGAACTAAGCCGGCTTGGCCGCTCTTAGCTCGGTTTTCGATATCCGGTGAAATCTAAGCGAAGTCGCTGAACAATGGAAGCATGAACAAGGGTTTGAGGGAAAAAAGTAGGTTGTATTGATAGGTTGTCGATTGTTTGCTTAATTTCAATCGGCCGTCACCTCTCACATATATATGAGGCGACTGGACTTCCCGTATAAGTAATGGACTTCTACAAGGCTTACAAATCATAGTCTAAGTCGAATCCATCTCTAAAATAGGCAACTTTTGGCCGGCAACATTGGCTTCAAACTTGTTGGCTACTTCGGAAAGTTGCCTTTTGTCCTTCCGTGTTGGCTTCAAACTTGCTGGCTACTTTGGAAAGTTGCCTTTTGTCTTCCATATTAGCTTCAAACTTGCCTCCTTCCTTAGAGATGCGATATCTTGATCGGCTTCGTATTAGACCCGGACTTCAGCATCCGTATGGCTTCTTTTTAGAAAGTTGCCTTCCATTTTCCAGCATTGATCTTAGAAAGTTGTCTTCCATCTGGCCGGGTTGTATTGACAAAGTTGGTTTCTCCTGAGCCGGCTTGTTTTGACAAAGTTGTTTCTTTTCCGCCTTGTCTTGACAAAGTTGACTTTTCCGCCTTGTCTTGACAAAGTTGACTTTTCCCGCCTTGTCTTGACAAGTTGGCTTCTTTTCTGCCGCCTTTATTGCTTTCCTTTGACTTAGCTTGTTAGGTCCTTTTTTGGCAACTTTGCACTCCCGAATCCAGCTTCTGCCTTGTTCCAGTTGCTGGATTATTGGCTGCCTTCTTCCGGCCATCTTTTCCTGGAAACTTCCCAGATCATCATTTTAGCCTTCTTTGCTGCCTTCTTCAAGCCGCCAAGTCTTCCTTGAACCTGAAACTGGCAATCTGCCAAAAACGGGTGCTAACACATGGTGTGCAATTTTCACCGGCACTTACGTAGCTTCTACCACGACCTTCACTTGCGCACAACCACCTTGCCGCCGCAAGTCCTACCGATTCCTCCACGGCGTACAACCGCCGCGCCGTTGTCCTGCTCGCCACTCCTCATGAGCTGTCCTGTCACGTAGACAAATTTATTCAAATGTGGCGGCGTCAGGTAAGTTCACCACGTATATATTAGGTGAGAGTAAACGAAACACAGTAACCGAACGTCTTTGTTTGCATTTCTCGAGGTGGACTCAAAAATCAATACATGCAACCAAACGGGCCGCACAACGCAGTTCATACCTCATTTTTCCATGAGACCATATCGGACCACAGCTGCAAATAGGGGTGGAAACGGATCGGAAGTGGATCAGATAGTGCTCTTCCCACAACTGTTTACATATTTTTTAAACGAATATGAATATAAATACAGATGTTGTCGGACACAAATACGGAGCGGATGCTACGTGAATACGAATGCAGATCGGATATTTTCTCAATTCGGAACGGAAACAAATATAATGAAATAGTAGACTTGTGTCTTATAATGAGTCAACTACAAAACAGTACGGTGATAAATATAGCTATATAATACACTGAAATTTAAAGTTCAAGTACATAAAATATATTTGATCACTTCTTAGTCCTTTAGGTTGGTTAATTGACATATCAGGTCAGGATTACCAAAATTGTCTAACATAATTTTATTTGGATAGGATATATCCATTTTGATATCAATCTTTGTTTCAAAATTCAATACCATATTTATTTTGTATTTGTACAAAACGAATCCGGATATTTACCACTTCCATTTCTATTTTGTTCGGATTCAGATATTTACCACTTTCATTTTCAATTTGTCGAATACGAATGTCGAATAATTCGGATTATCCGCTACCAGTTCCCACCCCTGGCTGCAAATGGCTGCATAACCAAACACTCCCATAGCGATTTCGAACATAGGTTACGACATCGTGGAGCCCAAACTTCGGCTGGCGGAGAAAAGTGGTGGGACATGTGAAGGGGTGAAATCATGTAACAGAGAAGGCTGGCAGCTGTTGCTGCTCGTGGTGGTGCAGTTGATGGTGCTGCTGTTGGTGGTGGTGGTGGAGGTGTAGCTTGTGGTGGAGGTGCTCCGGTTCATGGTGGGGGTGATGATTCGGCTAATGATGTCATTTGATTCATTTTCATGTCATGTTTATGGTTTTTGCACATGGTGGGTCGTTCCCTAGTGTTTTGTGAACTTAAATTTGCAACTTGTTTTGAGTTATTTGCTGTGGAAACATATTTGAATCGCATTTGGCATGCAAAACTTTCAACCAATTATGCACAATTTTACGGTATAGCGCGGTGCCGGGTGGAACAGATTATGTAAACTCATACCGTAAAAAATCATGGTACAGGTTTACAGGATCTGTTCTGTCCAACACCGCGCTATACCGTAAAACTGTTTTACGGGCTTCTTTATACCGCTTTTACGGTTTTGGCTTTTAGGTGATCTGCTAGAGATGCTCTTACGGGTGGACAGTTACCCCAAAATACTTTCTCTAGTAAAACTGAACCAATATATATCTATTTCTCTCAAATTTAACTCGGTAAATCAGGCGTCCTGACCTAAGTCAGCATGACACACACACATACCAACCACGCAACCCTTTGCGCTATGTGTTGATTACGCGCCAGAGCCTGTTGCTGTACCGTTTGTCTGAAAAAAGAGAGCCTCCTGCTGTATGAAAGACTATGCTCTACCCGAAAACCTATCATTCTAGGTAGCGACTCGATCCCTAGACATTTTCTACTGGCCTGCACGATATCATATCGTCCATATTTTCTTCCACCAACTAACTCTGCTGGACCATCTACAGAGAATTGCCCCAAAGGTATGGTTGTGATTACTGTAGATAGCCAAGATAATGCTATGGAGATGACAGGTCGACGTCTAATGTTTCAACCCCACACCCACTACCCATCCGCAAGGTGTTGCTCTAGCAGGAGAATTAGTAAGTGGTTGAATTAGTCTTTTTTGGCTTCTCCGAAGAAAACCCAGTTTCTCTATCTTCTCGTACGCATCTTCCCGTTTCAGCTTGCGGTGGGTGGTAACGTCCAGTCAGCATCTTCCACCATAGTCACCGGAGGTTTTTTTTTTTAGGGATAGAGTCACCGGAGGTTAGTTGCACGACCGGTGACAAGACATCGACTTTAGTGAGTGATGGATAAAAGTATAAAACCAGTCTATATGTCAATTAAAACCCGAGGTAAATTACACCGACGGCCGCATAACTTTATTGCATATGTGCATATTTGTCGCACGTGTTGCAAAATGTAATCCAGTGGTCTGGGTACGTAGACGTGCACGCGAGGTCAAAATGAGCCTATGTCAACGAGATCGTGCTGACTAGGCTGTAACTTCTGCAAAAAATAAAAGTGATTTGCTGACACACGTGTGATGTCATCTCCGGGGACATGGCAGTACTACTTGTTGAAGACGGCGTAGGGCCGGGTCGTTGGAGGAGCTTTTGTAGTCATCAGAGGTGTTCAATTTGTTATCGACAACCATGCCCTAACTGCAGAACGTCACTCCGGCCACGCGGTACCTTAAATCGGAGCCGAAGTGGGAGCCTTAGGACGAGTTTCAAGACAAACCGTGGCCATCCTCGCATCACGGCTGCCACCACCACCAGCCATCGTCAAGGAGGAGTGCGAGGAGACAAATTGGTCCATCCTAGCTGCAACGAGGAGACACCCAACTGTCGCCGTAGGTCATGCCCGAGAACGAGAAAACACCCAACTGCCACATGGCCGCCGTGCTAGCGTCGTTGTCCATCATCGTCCACTCAGACTCCGATTAAGGTTAGACTGGTTTAAATTTAGTTGTTTTTAGTTTAAATTTCATCGAATCAACCTAAGTTTGTATGAAATTTGGCTGCATGGTTGAAATTTTAGTTTTTTCAATTCTTACTCGAAACCAGGTTGCTTTTCATACGACAAATCCGCCTCTACTTTGCTCTCCATCAACTACTACTCGTTTATATTCAGCGGAAGGATGGGGACTCACGACAACATTGGGGTGGTGTGGGCAAGATCTAGGATTTGCTTAGTAAGGCAAGCCGATATTTACCGATTCTTTGTGTCCCTATATATTTGTAATGACCATTCTGGCTCTGGGCCGTATAATGTTCAAGATGCAGAATAGGGGACCGCTTGTAAAATGGACCAGCTTCATATAAATGAATCTTATCCGTTCTTATTTTGAACTGTTGTATTATTTCCTAGGAGGAATACAATGGTCTTCCGTACTTTCCAATGACAGATAGGAAGTCACGTTTAAAATGTCATTCCGTGTTGGTAGCTTTATTTTCATCTGGTGGGCCAAAGCTACCGATCATGCTCCGTTTAATAGAAAGTCCTAGCTCAATGAGAGAGGCGTTTTCGCTTACAAGGTCATATGCTAGGGCTTAATAAAAGAATCGAAACAAATAGTAAAACTTTTCAAAAAGAAAAATCTGAAAACAATTGGTGACAAACATATACAAGTTTTCTAAATAAGTGTCAAGTTTCGTGGTGAAATGATATGTGTGGTGATCTGTGAAAAAAAAATCCGTCCTCTAAAAATATATTTTTAAACTCCTATTTTGGCCACTGATTTAATTTTTTTCGTAGAACAACACAAATGTCATTTCACCATGTAACTTGGCCCGTGCGTAGAAAACTTGTATATGTTCATCATCAACATTTTCAGAGCTTTTTGAAATACTTTACTATTTTTCTATTATTTTATTCAGGCAGAAGCATGTGTGATTGGGAGCCAATGTGAATTTCTGCTAGCTCAACCCTCTTTCTACTGACTCTTTTAATTCATAGGACAGGAAAAGTTTAGAAATAAAAAATCTATTGGATTGAGATGGCATGTCTCCTATGGGAAGAATGGTTCTCTTTGATTGTGGTGAAGGAATTTTCATGAAGTTGGATCTCATGTTATTTTTGTATGAAGTTTACAGTACAAGATTACTATTGGGTTATTTCCTATAGAATTCAATCCTACAAATCAAACGGCCATGTAGGAAAAAAATTCTAAGGATTCCTTTTTTTGTTTTTGAAATGGGGGTGCGGATCCCCGCCTCTGCATCAATATGATGCACAGCCTGCGCATTTTATTGCATAGTATCAATAGTTTAAATGTTTACAAATCACGGATCACTCAAGGTGGCTACAAAGATCAGCCACTCAAATAAAGGAGCTCTATGCATCTAGCCTCCTAGGATGTAGCCATCCACCCCGCCAGAAGATTGCCCATACGACCATCATCATTCGAGTACATCCGGTATCCATGAGACCATGCTGTTCCACTGGAAGAAAAAATGACCACATGTGTATCCAGTAGATCGTCTTGTTGATAACCTGGAAATAATGAATAGATTGTGTCTTGTTAAATATAATACCATTGCGACAATTCCAAATTGCCCAAAGATTAGCCGCTACGCCTATATGGATACGCGCTTTTAATTTGTATTCTATCCCATTCAACCAGCTACCAAACATATTTGCGACACTAGTTGGTGGGTAAATATTGAAAGTGAAATGTACAATTATCCAAATATCCCAGGCAAAAGGACATGAAATGAACAGGTGCACAACAGACTCGTCTGCGTCACAGAATACACATTTTCTTGCACCCCGTCCATCTCCCGTTTAGCCAGATTATCCATCGTCAATAATTCTTTTCGGTGTAAGAACCTGAAAAAAATTCTGAATCTTCAATGGTACTTTTAATTTCCACAAGTATTTTCGCAGGTATCTCTTATGTCCATTAAGTACATCTGCATAGTAGGATTTAACCGAAAAAACACAAGTTGGTGTTAAATTCCATTTGAATCCGTCAAGTTGTTTTGTTAGGTTAACACTCATGAGTTTCTCAACAAGATGGAACCATAACTCCATGTTGTTACCCACCAAATTCCCTCTAAAAGGAAGATTAATATGTATATTATCAAAAACAGAAGCTACCGTTGAGTTTTTATTTGAAGCAATAGCGTATAAAGAGGGATACTCATTAGCTAATGAAGTATTACCTATCCATACGTCCTCCCAAAATCTAACATGCTGCCCATCCCAAAAAAATGAGCCTTGGTCAAAAAAATCATTCTTTACCCCATTAGACCTATCCAAAAGGGTGAATCCAGCGGCTTCACTTGCACCCGTGACAACGTTTTGTCACCTAAATATTTATTAGTTAAGTGTTCCTGCCAAACCCCATTCCCATGAAATATTTTAAAAAGCCATTTACTCAATAGACACTTATTTTGAATCTCCAAAACCTCAATACCAACCCCCCCCGCGCGGTCTTTGGGTCTACAAACTAAGTTTCATTTGGTGAGCCTATATTATTTTCTTTTGTTGATCACATTTCCAAAAAAAACATGACCGATAATAATCCAATCTTCTACGTACCCCTTAGGTATTTCAAAGAAAGACAAAAGAATCATTGGCAAGCTCGTCAACACCGAGTTGATTAGCAAAAGACGATCTACATATGACAACATCTTAGCTATCCAAGATCCCAACTTACGCTCGAAATGATCCTTTACTGGTTTCCACTCTTAGTTTCATATTCATGGCTTTCGCGATGTCGTGTTCTAGAAACAATATTGTGTCATCAGCGTACTAAAGAATCGAAACACCACCATCAACCAAATGTGGTATTAATCCTCCAACTTGAACATCTTCCATTGCCCATGCAATTAAAATGGCCAACATATCAGCAACTAAATTAAGTAAAAGAGGGGATAGCGGATCTCCCTACCGTAGTCCTTTAAGTGTTTGGAAATAATGACCGATATCATCATTAACTCGTATACCAACACTCCCTCCCTGAATAAATCTAGCAATCCATTCACACCACTGCGGGAAAAGACCATTTGACTTTATCATAGTTTTTTTCGAAATCAATTTTGAATAGGACTCCATCTAACTTCTTACGATGTATTTCATGTATGGTTTCATGGAGTACGACCACTCCCTCTAAAATGTTTCTTCCTGAAATAAATGTGGTTTGAGTTGGACGCACAACCCTAGTCGCAATTGAGGTTACCCGATTGGTCCCTACTTTGGTGAAAATTTCAAAGCTTACATTGAGAAGACAAATAGGTCTATATTGTTCAATTCTACTAGCATCTTTCTATCATAGAAAAATCTTATGAAATTCCTTTGAATCAAAAGAAGCTTAATAGACGGTACGTACTTTTTCAGACTTTTGCCTAAGCGAAGTAGCACTTGATCCCTCCGACGTAAGAGCATCTCCACCGGCACCCTCCAAACGACCCCTCAAAGGGCCATTGGAGTCTGGACGCCAAAAACAGCCACCAGCGGCACCCCCCAAAGGGTCGGCCCAAGCAAACTCGTGTCCGGCACCCCCGAAAGGGCCCCCAACTGCCCGGACATGCCCTCCGACAGGGGTGGCCTGCCCGTCATACACACAACGCCCGCGTGCAGGGGATTAAGGCGTCATGCTGGAGGTCGTTCTGCCCGCGTTAATGGCGACACATTTCCGCAGGCGACGAAGGGACGGGACGGCGAAGCGTATGCCGCACGCGTCGAATTTACGGCGGCGACTACTAAGCGTCCAGCCTTTCCCGGCTTCCCAAGCGCCGCCGTTGCGGCGACACGCCGCCATTAACTCCGACGCGACGCGTGCACAACCACCTGGCGCTTCCAGCCCAGCGCCACCGCTTCCCGGCTCCGTTTCCCGCCTCGACCCTCGACGGCTATAAAGAGGCCCCCGCCGTGCAGCCATTTCACCCCACCACCACCGACGCTTGTCATAGCCCACAGTCAACACCGTAGCTCACCATAGCCCCATAGCAACACCATGCCTCGCCGCCTCGCCACCTCATAGGCTATCCTCACCCAGGCAACACGTTGTGCTCACCACACGGCGCAGGAGGCAGCCGCCGATGAACCACCCTTCGATTGGGCGGAGGTGGGCGACGTGGCCGTGGACGAGCAGGAGGAGCTGGAGCCGGAGCAGGAGGTGTTGTACCCTAGGCAGGAGCCGCTGCCAGAGCTACACGAGGTGCCGCCGCCGCCGCACGAGCCGGAGCAGGCGCTGCCGCCGCCGCTGTGGCCAGACCAGGTGGTTGCCGCCACCTCGTTCGAGAGATGGCGCAACGAGAAGGCAAGCCGCCAGGTCAGGCTCGACTACGAGGCGGCTGGCGATGCCATGGAGGCCGCCATCATTTAGGCCTCTATCGAGAGCGCGGAGCGGGATGCCCGTTGCCGCGCCTTCATGGCTGCCGAGCGGGCGGCGTACGCACAGCTCAACGCCCAGGCGGAGGGCCTGGAGCATGCGGCCTCCCAGCTGCTCCCCGAGCAGGCCGTCCACGAGGAGCTGAACCAGGCTCGGCAGGCGAGGGTTCCGGCAGCGGCAGAGCGGGAGGTCATGCGCCGGGCGGCGAGCGCGCTCCGGCAGGAGAGGCGTGTGCGCTCGCGCTTATTAGCCCAGAGCAGAAGGCCGCACACGACGACGAGGCTGACCCGAGCGGCGGCGTTTAGTTTAGATTTAGTTGTAACGGTTACATTTCAATTTGTATCCGCTCTAGTTTAAATTTTAATTTCAATTTGTATCCATGTGAACCAAATACGCCCGCGAGATGTTTTAAGGACGATCGAGACCGTTTTCAAAAGAAAAAAGTGTATGGGGATGCCATTGGCGACACTCGCTCTCATCTATCCGGATATTATGTCTGAACGCTCCTTAAATGACAGAACTAAGGGCAACTCCAGCCGCCCCCCCAGCGCCCCCCAGGCGGCTTTTTTAGCGCCGGCGGAAGGAAAATCTTTCCAGTCACGCCCCCAGGAGGCCGATTTCCGCCGTTTAGCGCCGTTTTTAGCGCCGGCGTTCCCAGGCCAAACCCTCCCCATGACGTGGGGGGGGGGGGGGGGCAAAAGGTGACGTGGGCCATCCTTGTCGGTGAGATGAGGCGTTTTCTCCTCCCCTTTTTCCCTTTGCGCGCCAATTCTCCCGCCATCTTCTTCCACATATCCCCTCCCATCCCGCAGCTCCCGCCATTTTTCCCCATTCGCCCCAGATCTCGCCGCCATGCCGCCCAGGAAGTTCAACGGGCCACGCACCTCCGCTGCCGCCGTCGCCGGATCCTCCTCCACTTCCATCGCCGTGAAGAAGAGGAAGCCCAGGCAGCCGAGGAAGAAGCCGGATGGCATGACCAACGCCGAGTGGATCGCGGAATTGGCGCGCTGCAAGGTCGAGACCACCAGCCACTGGAAGAGGGAGCAGGCGCAGCGCGCCAGGCAGCTGGCCGAAGGCGGCGGCGATTCCACCGCCCAAGAAGAGGAGGAAGAAGATGAAGAAGGAGAGGAGGAGGTGGAGGTGAGGGAGGTGGATGCGCCGATTCCACCGCCCAAGGTGAGGATCGGCCTCCCACCTCATCCTCAGTTCGCCGGATGGGCCAGCCAATCCAGCGTCGCCTCGCCGACAAGGTTCTCGCCGTCGGGCTACTCGCCGTCCCCGTCGCCTCGCTGGAGCGTGTCCCCCCACTACGTCCCCGTGTACGCCGACGGCGACCCACTCGGCGGATTCAACCCCAACATCGCCTTCCCGCACGGTGCGCCTCAACCTCCGCCCCCTCCTCCCCCCTATGCAGGATGGCCTGGATACTTGAGCTCGCCGTCGCTTCGCTGCAGCCTCAACCCCATTCTGTTCGGCGGAATGCAAGGGGACACCTTCATGGGCGACCTCATCACCGCCGGCTCCAATGCTGCGGCCGCAGCCCCTGGGTTCTTGTCGTAGGCCGTGGAGTCATCGCAGGCCTTCGTCGAGCCGGAGACGCAGGAGACCGCCGAAGAAGATGGCGAGCCGGTGGACGAGGTCCCCGGCTAAGAAGATGTAGCCCCAGCCGCTGCCAAAGGCAAGGCGAAGAAGAAGGCCGCCAAGGTGCCGAAGCCGGCCGAGCCTCGGGTCAAGTGGAGCTACAAGGAAGATGTGCTCCTCGCCCAAGCATGGATGAATGTGAGCCAGGACCCGATCATCGGCGCAAAACAGAACATGGATAACTACTGGAAGCGGGTCAAGACTTCGTATGATGAGCGCCGGATCGTCGATCCCGAGTATGCCTGCTGCTTTGATCGCGGCGAGAAGGCCATGGCGAACCACTGGGCGGTGATCCAGCATGCTTGCAACAAATGGCACGACATACAAGAGGAATGTCTGCATCGCCCGAAGAGCGGCGGCAACGCCGAGACAGAGGTGAGCTTCTTTTCGCCATGGTTCCCCCAGCTATGTCGTGTTTGCTCATTCGCGGCTTGTTCGGCCTTGTAGTATGTCCGCATGTTCGACATGTACCGCGCCGACGAGAAGGTCGAATTCAAGTTCCTCCACGTCTTCACAAGGATCGAGGGGTGCGAGAAATGGAAGCAGCTCCGTGACCAACTTCGCAAGGCCAAGGAGTACGTCCCCGACGCGGCGGCAACTGGAGCGTCTGAAGGGCGCCCGGACGGCCACAAGAAAGCCAAGGCGGCGAGGGATGGGGCACCAGCAGCGGCAAAGCTCCAGGCGTCGATCGAGACGTGCATCGCCGATGTCGCTACCAAGGCCGCCAAGAGAGACGAGAAGACGGAGGCGAGGTGGACGGCGCTCATGGCCAACCAGGGCACCAAGCTAGACCTGCTCAAGGCCACCACCGCGGCGAAGAAGAGAAACAATGACCTCGCCTTCCTCATGGGCGGCGACCCTGCGGCGATGGACCCCCAGGTTCGGGAGTGGTTCATGGCGCATCGCGAGGCCATCCTCTTCACCCCGACGACGCCGACACCTCCGCCGAGCACCACAGACGCTTCGGCCGATCCGAGTCCCGCCACTGCAGCCGACACGAGCTCGGCCTCGGGTACCACCGGCACAGCCACGCCGCCGCCGAGCACTGCGCCGATCGCCACTCCGAGCTCCGCCCGTACTTCGACGACAGCACGCATCGACCTGGACGATGACGCCGAGGTGTCGCCGGTGACCATCTGATCTGCGCCATCAGCATGCCGAATGTGGCACTACGTCGCCGGACAGTAGCATGATTCGATCGCCCATTCGTGGCTTCTTTTTGTATGATCACCTATATGTATGATCGCCAAACTGTGGCTTTCTTTGGATCGCCGAACTCGGGCTGATTTTGGGGCGGGAATATGAACTTTTAAATTATGTTGATTTGTATTCGCCTTGGGTGGCCGAACGAGTGGAAAATCCAACACCCCAGACCAAAGTTAGCGCCGGCGCAAAGCCAAAAAGGTGCCGTTTTTTGGCCTGGGGGGCCAAACGGCTGGAGATGCCCTAAAGGAGGCCCGCTGGAGATGCTCTCATCCTGGTTGGTGCCGCTTCACTGATCTCTCGGACTTTGTTTGCGCTTGGAGCCCGGTGGCGATTTGCTGCGCTCCTGTGCAATTGGACAGTGCCTTCTTTTTCTTTTTTTGAAACCGTAGTGCCTTCTTTTTCGTCTGCCTCCTACATACGCCACCACACCCTTTATTAGACAGAGCCGTTTCATCTGCAGCCACTTCCGAGGAGAAAGAGCGCGCGTGAGAGAGCAGAGCAGAGCAGAGATCATGGGCAGCTCATCGGGGCTTGTCGACTGGAGGGGGAGGCCGGTTAACACCAAAAAGCATGGAGGAGTAAGAGCTTCAATCTTTATTCACGGTAAGGAACACTAGCATACTGGTCTGGAAGATGCCTTCTTCTCGGTTCCTCCAATGCTTAATCTGCTCACTCCAATGGCCTTTGCCAACTAAAAAAAATACTCGGCAGGAATGGCACGGCACCCACTCCTTGGTTGATGGTTCCTCCTCGGTTCCTTCGATTTCTTCTCACTCTAATGATGCCTTTTTTAATGGCCTTTGTGAACTGATTACTCAACAATTATAAACTTCTTTAGTATATGTGTTACTTGCTGTGTCATGTTGCCATGGAAGATATTTTTCGTGAGATTGTTACTAAATAAGTACATACTTACACAACTCCTGATAGCTATGGAATATGAAAACTACTCATTTGGATGTTTCTTGCACCCTTTTCTCCTGCTACCTAGCTACATAGATTAGATAGCCGCACGCACTCCCAATTTTGCTAGCTAGCGCATGTTTCCGTAAATCAAACTAGCCAGGAAGCTTAATTGTTTGTTCGGCGATCTACTGCAGCTCTGGTGCTGCTTAGCAATGCTGCCAACATAGCCAGCCTCATCAACCTGGTGAGCTACCTTCGCGGCACGATGCACATGGGGGTAGCGGAGGCCTCCACCACGGCGAGCAACTTCTTCGCGGCGCTCCAGATGTTCTCCATCCCAGCAGCCTTCCTCGCCGACTCCTACATCAAGCGCTTCTACACCGTCCTCATCTTCGGCCCCATTGAGATCCTGGTACATACTCCAAACTCCATGTATTTAGGAGATGATTTTGTTGTTGGTTAACTGTGGAAGAAGTTTTTTTTGAAATAATAAATATTCCAGGTGGCTTTGTCTTTTGCCCCTTGATTAACTTGATTCCCACGTACGGGAACTTTACAGAGCTTTTCATGAAATCAAAAACATCAGCTCTTGGTATCTCCCCAAAAAAAAACTTGGTGACAGTTTGAAACTAAGATTACACCTTGAGTTTAATGCTACGTACGGAATATTTATTATCATGGGCCAATATGCTAAGGTGACATTATATAGGTGCTATCAGCACACATCAGCAGTAGCGACGATGAAAGGTGAAATAAAGTGGGGTTGACAGAATGGTAAGTGCGGTGGGTGGGAGTGGGACTCCAGGAATTGGATGATCAGCTTCTTTTTCACAAGAAACAAAACATCCATAAGTTTTCTAGAAGCCTTTGGACTAAATACAGGCTTTTGATTTAAATTCAACTGCTTTCGATTTGATGGCAATCAAAACAGTTCAAATAACATGATACACTTCAACAAATGTTTAATATTTAGCGTGCAATACAATACCCTCTGCAAATGCGCGGGTTGGTGAACAGTTCAAATAGTTTTTATGCCACAAAACTCGACAGAAAAACTAGTGAATTTCAGAAAACAGTAATTGCTGTGATGGGATGTCATGATCTTGGTCCACAAGTAAATCTTCAAACTTAACTCTAAATTGCTCTGGTTTCTCAACGTACCAAAAACTTGCCACAATCGTTGGCCAAGTTCCATCTCTCATTCAGAACATTACTTCAGAATTCTGATCCATTACATGGATTACATTGGCAGTGCTAAATCCTACACTTCTGATCGATTACATGAATTACATTTGCAGGGCTACATCCTACTAGCAGTCCAAGCCCACGTCCCATCCCTGCACCCGCCGCCGTGCAGTCCCACAGGCACGCAGACCTGCGAGCCGGTCAGCGGCACCAACCTGAGCCTGCTCCTCCTAGGCCTCTACCTGATCCCCATCGGCGACGGCGCGGCGCGCGCGTGCCTGCCGGCGCTGGGAGGCGACCAGTTCGACACCACCGACCCCGTCGAGAAGCGGCAAGGGACGAGCTTCTTCAACTGGTACACCTTCGCCGTGTCCACGGGCGGGTTCGTCGGGCTGGTGCTCATCGTGTGGGTGGAGAACAAAAGAGGATGGGATCTCGGCTTCACCGTATGCGCTCTATGCGTGCTGCTGGGGATGCTTATATGGATCGCTGGCTTCCCCTTCTACCGGAATCAGATGCCTGGTGGAAGCGCCATCACGAGAATCCTGCAGGTATGTTCATCCAGACTACAGTTTTGCGAAGCCCTTTGTGATAATAATTTGACCAGAATCCTGGCATCAGGTTCTTGTGGTGTCGTTCAAGAAAAGAAAAGTTCAGTTTCCTGAGAAGACGAACGAACTGAAACAAATGGGCCAAGATGATCACAATGTTCTTGAAGAGTTACAAAGGACAGAGGGTTTTCGGTAAGTGGAACTCTAAACATTCGACAGTTCCTCTGTAGTCAAACATATTGCTACAGGTAAAAAAAAAAGCTTTCTCTGACATTTCTTCAGGTGCCTCGAGAAATCAACAGTAGACACCGGAGAGACAGGGCCGTGGTCGCTCTGCACTGTAACCCAGGTGGAGGAGACCAAGATTGTTCTCCGCATGGTGCCAATCTTCCTCAGCTCCATCCTCGGATACATCCCGGTGCCGCTGATCCTCAACTTCACGGTGCAGCAGGGAAATACCATGGACACCAAGCTCGGCAGCATCCACATCTCCCCAGCGACGCTCTTCGTCATCCCGACCGTCTTCCAGATGGTGATCCTCGTGCTCTACGACAGGTTCATCGTCCCGTTCCTACGCAGGATCACCGGGTACGTCGGCGGCGTCACGAACCTGCAGCGCATCGGAATCGGGTTCCTCTCAGCCACCCTGGCCACCGGTGTGGCCGCGCTCGTGGAGATGAAGAGGAAGAGGGTAGCAGAGGAGAACGGTCTCATGGACGCGACCACTGGGATTCCGATGTCCGTCTTCTGGTTAACTATACAGTTCTTCCTCCTCGGGGTGGTGGACGTCACATCTTTCGTGGGGCTCCTCGAGTTCTTCTACAGCGAGGCGTCCATGGGAATGAAGTCAGTCGGGAGCTCCATCTTCTACTGCATACTCGGGGTGTCAGCTTGGCTGGGGAGCCTGCTGATCCAGGTGGCGAACCGAGTCACGAGGCGTGGAGACGGGACCGGAGGGTGGCTGGATGGGAGCAACCTCAACATGGGCAAGCTTGATAGGTTCTATTGGCTGCTTGCTGTTATGGAGCTGGTGTCGCTCTTCATCTACATGTTCTTCGCAAGGAGGTATGTCTACAGGAATAACCAAAGGGTTGTGGAGGCAGAACATACGAAGGCTCCATTAGAAGAGGCTGCTGGTGATCTGATTATCTAGATGTATGTATATTCTACCAGACTAGAAACGCATACGTCATTTGTAATGTAAATCTACTGAACTACTGCACAGTTTTCTCTTTTTTTTAAAGAACTACCACCCACAGTGCATTGGCTGGACATCTGTGACTTGGCTGGAATGTACTCCCTCCGTTTCAAATTAATTAATTTCCATTTGTCCACACATGAATGTATCTAGACATTTTACACATATAGATACATCCATATGTGGACAAATAGAAGTCAATTAATTTGAAACGGAGTAAGTATATGGCTTCCTTTTCCATTACGGTCATTTTAATTCGCATGATTCTCAAATCACTGGAATATGAAGAACACACGACAAAAGTACCTTGCCGACGGGCAGCCTTGCGATGAATTCTGATCCGGCCAGGGCAGGCCCTGACATGTCAGGGGCCGGTGCAAGATAAGAAAATAGGCCCTATACACAAATAGTTACAAATCCTTTTATATATTTATCAGTAGAAACTTATATACCCAATACAATTCTCTCCAAATTTTTAAACACATATTATATACCATCCAAGTTTACCGTCGTCACCCCGAGTTACCATCACTACACGACGACATTACCAGAAGGCAAGCACGAGTGGTAGAAAAAAATGTCACGCATTTTACCATGCTGCATCGTCGTCGCGTGACGCAAAAAAGAGGGATGCAACACGAGGATTTCACAGGAGGTCACACCCATCCAAGTACTACTCTCGCCCAAGCACGCTTAACTTCGGAGTTCTAATGAGATCCGGTGATTTAGTGCTCGTATGATCGCATCCGACATGTTTCCGCTTAGCTTTCCCTTATGCTTGCCCCTCCGTCTCCGTCTCCCGCCTATACCACTCCAATTTACCGTCGCGACCCCGATTTACCATCCCTACAGGACGACACTACCAGAAGGCAAGCACGAGTGGCAGCAAAAAAAATTCACGCATTTTACCATGCCGCGTCGTCGTCGCGATGCAAAAAGGAGGGATGCAACACGAAGACTTCCCAGCAGGTCACCCATCCTAGTACTACTCTCACACAAACACACTTAACTTCGGAGTTCTGATGGGATCTGATGCTTTAGTGCTGGTGTGATCGCATTTGACATGTTTCCGCTCCGTTTTCCGTTATGTTTGCCCCTCCGGCTCCTTCTCCCGTCTATAACGCCCCAGTTTGCCGTCGCCACCCTGATTTACCATCACGACCCTAATCACGACACGACGACGCTACCAGAAGGCAAGCACGAGTGGCCGCAAAAAATGTCACGCATTGCCGCGTCATCATCGCGTGACACAAAAAGGAGGGATGCAACACGAGGATTTCCAAGGTGGTCACCCATCCTAGTACTACTCTCACACAAACACACTTAACTTCGGAGTTCTGATGGGATCTGATGCTTTAGTGCTGGTATGATCGCATTTGACATGTTTCCGCTCCGTTTTCCGTTATGTTTGCCCCTCCGGCTCCTTCTCCCGTCTATAACGCCCCAGTTTGCCGTCGCCACCCTGATTTACCATCACGACCCTAATCACGACACGACGACGCTACCAGAAGGCAAGCACGAGTGGCCGCAAAAAATGTCACGCATTGCCGCGTCATCATCGCGTGACACAAAAAGGAGGGATGCAACACGAGGATTTCCAAGGTGGTCACCCATCCTAGTACTACTCTCGCCCAAGCACGCTTAACTTCGGAGTTCTGATGGGATCCGGTGCTTTAGTGCTAGTATGATCGCATCCAGCATGTTTTCGCTCCGTTTTCCCTTATGCTTGCCCCTCCGGCTCCTTCTCCCGCCTGTACCTCCCCTTTTTACCGTCGCCACCCCGATTTACCATCACTACAGGACGACGTTACCAGAAGGCAAGCAGGAGTGGCCACAAAAACAATTCACGCATTTTTCCATGCCGCGTGACGCAAAAAGGAGGGATGCAACACGAGGACCTAGTACTACTCTCGCCCAAGCACGCTTAACTTCGGAGTTCTGATGGGATCCGGTGCTTTAATGCTGGTATGATCGCATCGGACATGTTTCCGCTCCGTTTTCCCTTATGGTTGCCCCTCCGGATCCTTCTCCCGCCTGTATCGCCGGTTTTTACCGTTGCCACCCCATTTTACCATCACTGCACGACGACATTACCAAAAGGCAAACACCAGTGGCCGTAAAAAAAATGTCACGCATTTTACCATGCCACGTCGCCGTCGCCTGACGCAAAAAGGAGGGATGCAACACGAGGACTTCCGAGGAGGTCACACATCCTAGTACTAATCTTGCCCAAGCACGCTTAACTTCGGAGTTCTGGTGGGATCCAGTGCTTTAGTGCTGGTATGATCACATCCAAAATGTTTTCTCTCCGTTTTCCCTTATGCTTTCCCCTCCGGCTCCTTCTCCCGCCTATACCGCCCCATTTTACCGTCGTCACCCCGATTTACCATCACTGCACGGCGACGTTCACTACAAGGAAACAGCTAATCACCGGCGTGGCATTTTTTGGATCACCGGCGACAAACGCCCACGTCGGTAACCTCACGCCAGTGCTATTTGGGATCACCGGCGAGTGCGAGGCCACGCCGGTGATCGTTTTGAATCACCGGCATGTGAGAGGCCACGCCAGTACCGTTTTGGGATTACCGGCGAGGGCGGGCACGCCGGTGACACTTGGAAACACCGGCGAGGGACAGCACGCCAGTGATTATATTATGGGAATTTAAAAAAAATACTGAATTAAGCAACGGCCATAGCAGCAATAATATATCAAATAACGACAGTAGCAGCGATACTAGTACCACATAGTAGTGTGCCAATAATAATACAATACCACTTATATTAGTGTACCATGTAACATTCCTAGCAGCAATACTAGTACCACGAGCACATACTAACTAGTATTAAATATCACTACTGCGGTTCACCGGTGGTGTACCCCCTCACCGTGAACTTGTAAACCGCATCAAAACAGAGCCAAATTTGCTCTCCATGGACACCTTGAAACCCTTCCGCCTCCGCCATATCTCTCCAGCGAGGGCCTTCGAAAAAGGCACTATCTCCTTCATTTCTGATAGGAACGTTGTAGACATGTCCATTGGAGTACATGGTTAGCTCGACCACAGATGTGGTGTCTCATCTATGCCTATATTGACATGCTTTAGGACTTCACGTCTTGCGAGGTAGGGATGCGCTGAGCAAAATTTAAAACAGAATTAGTCAGTGTTATATAGTTGAGATGAATTAAGAACAACTAAACTAGGCACATTGTTGGATAAGATATATACCGTCTTAGATAAGAAGCTTTGTGGTAGCTCTATGTAGAATAACTTGGAGGGGCCCCGTGGAATGGTAAACTGAGGGTGCTCAACCACCCACCGGCATGCACTAAGCCTCTTTGTCGCCACACTTGACGCACACGCGAGCCATTCAAACAACCTAATACGATAAGTTGAACATTGAGTATATTAAAAAGACATCATGATGTAAAATAACATAAATTATACATGAACTAGACAGAAGTATTCATGCATATCAAAAAAGACAAAATTAAACAAAATTGGACACATAAATTGGACAAAAGTAAAAGAGTTGTGCCTCATACTTAAATTGGACACATACACTACACGTCTACATCATCTAACTAGACATCTAAAACTATACATGTTAAATATTTAAAACTATACATGCTAAATATTTAAAACTGCACATTCTTATGTTCTAAAACTACACATCTACATCATCTAACTAGACATCTAAATCATCTAAAACTACACATGTTAATCATTTAAAACTATACATGTTAAATAATTAAAACTACACATTCTTATCATCTAAAACTACACATCTACATCATCTAACTAGACATCTAGATCATCTAGAACTACACATCTAAAACTACACATGTTAATCATTTAAAACTATATAAATATCTAAAACTACACGTTCTTATCATCTAAAACTACACATATAAACTCACCGGCGCGGTGGAGGCCGGGACGGAGAGAGGTCGACGCGGGCGGGGACGACGCGGTGTCGACGCGGGCGGGACAGGGCTAGGTCGATGGAGGCGGGAACCTGGTGGCATCGACGGAGGCGGGGATGGGTCGAGGTTCACGCGGGCGAGGTGGATGGAGTCGACGGGGGCGAGGACGGGAGAGAGGAGAGGTCGTCGCGGGTGGGGATGGGGCGAGGTAGACAGAGGCGGTGGCGGGGAGCAACAGGGGAGGTCGTGGCGGCGGGGAGCGATAGGGGAGGTCGTCACGGACGGGGACGGGGCTACGATTTGGAGAGGAGCGTGAGGGAGGAGGAGAGGAGCGTGAGGGGAGGCGGCGGCGGCGGCGCTGCGATTTGGAGAGGAGCATGAGGAGATGAGGATGAGGGGAATTAGGGTTACAAATGCAGTGCGAAATAGATAGTAAAGTTAAAATAAATAGAAAGAGACAATACAATTGATTAAATTCCTAGTACAATACGATATTAGATATGCAAAAGTAGTAGTAGTTGTTGATCTACAAAATGGATTCAAGTCCCATTACAATAAGATATTACATATAAAATTAAATTCAATTCTTTTTCACGGTGTTCTTTCTCTTCTTCGTAGAACTTGACCTTATGAAAGGATTGAATTTTTTGGAAGAAGGTAATGTGGTTCTGCTTCGTCTTGTGGTGTATGGCTCGTCGAAGTCGTCTTCTTCTTTAGGATCTTTCTCGGTCTCGACTTCATCAAGCCCAATGATACTCCTTTTACCTCTCCTCACGACTACACGGCTCGGCCTTGTCGGGTCTTTTATGAAAAAAATCATTGGGCCACATCCTTAGCAAAAACCCAGGTCTCGTTTTCGGCGGTGATTCGTTTCACATTGCTCTGTGCACCAATGGGTTGCGCTTCGGGTATAGTCATGGTAACAAAACCATGATCTTCATAGTCGACATTCTTTGCCCATCTGACGCGGAACATCGCCACCTTATAGTCTCCCGCGTAGTCAAGTTCCTAGATTTCTTCGATCCTTTCGTAGTATCTTCGTTTCACACCACCGATCTCTGATTCCATAGTTACCTCAGAGTTCTGGTACACACTATTTTTGTCTTTGGCCTTCGTATAGTATGTGAATCCGTTCATATCATACGCTTGATAAGACATGACATTGTGTGCGGGGCCTTGTGATAAGGTGTATATGGTCTCTGCATTTTCATCATTCACTGGCAATGGATTGTTCCTGACGGTCTTCTTCAACCAAGCCGCGATGGTCTGGTTATGCTCTTTACTAATCTGGTGTTCCATCTTCGTCTGCCCAAGAAGTGCATACTTTTCAATTATTGTCATTTTATGCTTCTCCAACCAATCATCCAGCACATTCACGTGTTGTAAGTAAACCGTGTGCGCTCGTTCAAAGTCGTCGCATCGGTCTAAATGGCCCACATGCAACACCTTCTTTAGAGTCGAGTGACCAGCCCCACAGAGCTTGTCAAAGTGCTTATTGGCGGGCACACCAATAGGATTATTGACGTCCATGTAGTTGTTGTAGAAAGAGATGCACTCCTCTGTTAGATATCCCTGAACGATGCTTCCATCCGGATGTGCCCTGTTATGAACGAAGCCCTTCACCCACCCATTCAGCCTTTCAAACGGGAACATGTTGCACAGAAAAGCAGGCCCGAGATATGGACAAGCAGATTCAACATCACGTTGAACATCAAAAGCGGGAAGTATATCTCAACCTCGCATAGTATAGTCACGATCTCTTCTTGTAGCCTTTTGAGACGCTTCTTACTGATACACTTTCGAGATATAACGTCCAACACATTACAGAGATCAAGAACTGTGTCACGGACGTGATTGTCCATTACACCTCTAAGTGCAACTGGAAGTAACTGTGTCATCATCACGCGACAGTCATGAGACTTCATCCAACTGAACCTGTGTTTCTTCATGTCTAGAAATCTGCGTATGGAGCCCGAGTAGTCGGTTGTTACTTTGATGTCGTAAAGACACCCAAAAACTTGTTTCAACTCTGCTGGAGTAAGAGTGAATCAATCGGGGGGAATATGCTCTTTGGTTTTCGTGCCCTTTTGCCTCGTGACAGCTGTCTCCTGTGTCTCGTGATCTAATTTCTTCTTCTTTGATACATGAAGGTCCTCCCTGATGCCTAGTTCTTCCAAATCTATTCTTGCCTTTGGTCCATCTTTACCCTTTTCCGGCATCATGAACAATGTGCCCAACATACTCTCGGTCACGTTCTTAATGATATGCATTGAATCAAGAGAATGTGGCGTATCAAGAAGTGGCCAATAGGGCAAGTCCCAAAAAACAGACTTCCTTTTCCATGTTCTGCAAAGAGGCTCGGGTGCCTTTCGTTCCTTTCCCGGCAAAGGGCACTCCTTCCAATTGTTCAACAATTTCAAGAATATCTATTCTTTTTCTCGGACGTGGCGGTCCTCGGGTCTCTACTGTATTGTCGAACATGTCTTTTCTTTTTCTCCACTCGTCATTTGGGTCAAGCCACCTCCGATGACCCTGGTACACGGTTTTACAGGACCCCAATTTTGATAGCTGGCGGTAAGCTGTCTCGTCCATACATTTGACAAACGCGTAGTATCCGTGGCACACCTGGCAAGACACATACCCTAACCCCGAAAAGTCTTGTATAATATCGCTACCTGGTTATGTTGGCCCTTGGATTAGCATAACCATGTGTCTGTATTTTCTCTTCATGCACAACCAAGGGGGCAAGTTGTACATCCATATAAACATGGGCCACGTGCTATGATTTGTGTTCTGGTTCCCAAACGGATTTAGTCCATCCGTACTAAGGCCCAACCTCAAGTTCCTTCCCTCATCTGCGAACTCTTTGTTCATATAGTCAACCTTTTTCCACTGCAAACCATCCGCTGGTTGTCTCAGCATGTTATCACTTACTTTTTCCTTTGTCCTTTCCTTGTGCCAACGCATTAGATTTGCTTCTTTCTTATCCTGGTAATAGCGTTGCAAACGAGGAATGAGAGGAAAGTACCATACAACCTTCTGAGGACTCTTCTTTCCACGCTTGTAACAGGAGTGACCGCACACTGGACACACTAAACTATTCGCGTGCTCGTTCCGATTGATGATGCAATCATTGATGCACGCGTGATATCAAGTGCGCGGCAAATCAAGAGTGCACACGATTTTCTTAGCCTCTTCGACATTCTGAGGCAATTTGTTCCCTTTGGGTAAAAATTCGTGCACATACTCTAAAATCAAGTCGAGGCATTTATCGGCGGCTTTTGTTTTTGCCTTGATGTCAAGAAGTTTAAGCGTCACGTCCAGACGGTTGTACTCGGGGTTGCTACCTTCGTACAATGGAGTTTTTGAGTCTATCGACAGTTGCTCCAGCTTCTTTGCCTCCCTATATGCAGCACGTTCATTAGTCGTCTTCTGACGAAGCAACTCTTGAAGATATGGGTCAGCCAACTTTGTTGCTAACGAGCTTTCCGTGCCCATCTCATCTTCTTCAGGCCCGACATCATCATCATGATCATCATCAACGTCAATGTTTCCCCTTCTTCATCATTGTTCGACGAGGACCATTCCTCAACATTGGGCATATTCTCATTGATTTCATCATCACCCTGATCATCTGACACCAACTCATAGCCTTCCATGAAACCACTTTTGAGCAAATGCGACAACAAAGTTCCTCTGAAGGGTCAAACATAAGTGTGTTCTCGTATTTACGACAAGGACATGGAATAACGCTTTCCTTCCTATCATACATTTTCTTCACCGCCGTCTCCAAATACGCAGCTGCGGCTACACCCCGATTGTCCATGTTCACCGCCATCGATACCTACACAAATATGTATACGAATTAAACCAAAATAGAAAAATTCGGCATGACCTTTGCTAAAAATGGGACGTATTGAGTGCCAGAAATTTGACGAAACGTCGTTTCGTCAAAACATTGGCACTCATTTTCCTGCATGAGAAACAACACACACCACTGAATATACATCTTCATGGCTGAATTCGGTTCCAACCATACATGAACAAGATAATAAATGCATGGCCGAAATATGGCTCCAACCCAAATATATATATATGCGATAGATCGAGTCGGAGATAGAGATGTTACCACAAGTAGTAGAACACCCAAGTAACTAGCTAGCTCCAATCCAATGTATCTTCCATTAGTAAACCTAGAGAGGGGGAGTTCAATTAATTAGAGAGTTAGTGAGTGTGGGCCAAGTAATTAAGAAAGTGATTGGTGGAGAGAGAGAGAGAGAGAGTAAGTGGGGGGGAGAGAGTGAGTTAGTGGAGGAGAGAGATTAATTTACCTTACTTGGAGTGTGGGAGGAGGGAGTAAAAAAAGAAGAAGAACCAAGGAGGAAGAAGACAGATCCAAAGAGGTAAAGAGTAAAGTGAGTGGTGGGGAAACGTGGTCACATGTGTCGGGGGAATACTTTCTAGATTAACCCGCGGCCCAGTGCGACTTACTTTACTCGCACGGACAAAGGCCCACTTGGGAGCAAGCCCAGTATTGAACCGCCATAAGGGGAAAGATCTAGAAGACATATCCCGGAGGACGTGAAGACCAAGTAGTCTCCGAGTAGGCCTCTGTGGACGTATTCCTTATGGGGGAAGTTTCCTTTGTAACCTGGCGAGCCTCTGTGTATATAAAGAGGACTCGCAGGACTTAGAGGGGTCAAGCTATCAAGCCCTAAACCCTAGCTCATACGGCGAGTACCAGATCGGATCGCCTCCATTGTAACACCTCGATTATCATATCAATACCAATCTAGGGTAGGCAGGAAGTAGGTCTTTTACCTCACATTGAGGGGGCCGAACCTGGGTAAATCTGTGTTGATCTTTGTTCCTGCGATCCCAAGCTCGGAGATGCTTGACTCGCGTAATCCCACACCTACGAAGTCATCTATGACACCTGACGTGACAAACCCACGACAGTTGGCGCCCACCGTGGGGCCTGCGGTCAAGAGCGTCACGTTCCGCGCAGGATCCATGAAGGGAGCTGAAGATCTTGTTGTTGGCCGTATCATCACGGTCAATGGCACACCCCTCATTGACGATTCAAGCTGGGGGCCGGAAGCTGACTACCTGGAAACCGGCCACATCATCCCGTTTGGATCTGTCCATGTCTTCGTCGGCTTCATTGGCGGCGAGTCAGAGGATCCATCGCAACATGGCGACTCAGAAGAAGGAGTCGCGGTAACAGTGGACCAAGAAGAAGAATCTATCAACTACGAGTCGCTGCCTCTTGAAGACGAAGAAGGCCAATCCATTGAGTATGTCCTTGAGGAAAGGCTATGCGGAGGCCCTGTGGATGGTGGCTCGCCCTCTGTAGAAGATCGGCACGTTGAAGGGGTCTACAGGACCACAGAAGCGGACGAAGGGCTGGGCATGCCACCAGGCAGCTTAGCCCCCACACCGCCGGAAGCAGCAGAACAAGCCGCGCTAGACGCATCAGGAGTCGCGGCATCCGCTGCGATGACGCCAGGAGTCGCGGCCTCAGGAGTCGCAAACAGAGAGACTCCACCTGGAGTTGCGCCTGCGGAATCAGGGTCAAGGGTAGCCCCCAACGCAGCGGTCACGCCGCCACAGGGAAGCGTGTTGCTTACGCCAATATCTGCGGTTAACGCGGCTGCTAGGGTGACAGAATTGGAGGCTACCAGGATCGGGCTATATGATGAAGTCCAGAGAATCGCGGATGAGAGAGCCAGGTTGGCGCGTGAGGAACAGCGCCTCCAACAGGAGCAACTGCGACTCATCGAGGAAACCAATACTCTGCAAGGAGTACAGGCCACCTTGCCACACAGACGCCATGCGAGTCGCCTGCAGCCAGGAACAGTAAATCCTATGGAGCTGTTCCAATCGCCTACCGCTGAACCAACAATCGCGGTTCCGTCAGTCGCCACCAACACGATCCCATCAGTCGCCACCAACACAGCGCACCCGGTCGCATGGTCAGGGGTCGCACAACCTTCAGTCGCGGTACCCACACACATGGCACCGTCTGCCATGGTTATGCGGTCCGTGGCCCCGTTAGCTGCGCCAGCGGTTCAAGCAATCGCTGTACCATCAGTTGTACCAGCGGTTCCATCTTTCGCAGCACCAAGAGCAGCGGAGATACCTGGATCAAGGGCCATAGTACAGGCTAACAACAGGGCCATGATGCCCCCGCCATTGCCGCAGCCAACCTTTGTTCAGCAGTCGCCACAGCAGCCTCAAAGGTTCCACACGCCGCAAGGACATTATGTTAGCCCAGTGGAGAATCTCTTTGCGGCTACAAACATCTTGGCCAGGTTAGCGCCAGCAGGAAACACGCCAATGGACAGAGAGGCACGGCGTGCCATTGAGATGCTGAGCACAGCAGTAATACAGCAGGCAAATATGTCCGAACACGCGGGACGGCTGCACTCCACCCCTACAATAGCAGAGCAACGGCGGAGAGAAGCATCCACGCGGAATCGCCGCACGTTGCGACTTCAAGTTCGGCTAGGCGACAAAGGGAAGATCAACCTGCGGCTCAAAATCAACCTCAGCAAGTTCAACCCATAGAAGTTGTGCAGCCGCCGCGGCGGCTAATCCAATAGGAAGGCCAGCTTCAATCTATCGTCGCGACTCAAAGGCCCAGTCTGTTTCAGCGAAAGAATCAGGTCTGAACCGTTTCCTGCAGATTTCAAAGGGCCTCGCAAGGTCGCCAACTACAACGCAAGCATGGACCCTGTTACTTGGCTCAACAATTACGAGATGGGCATGAGCATCCTAAACGCATCCGAAGAGATCTGCGCACGTTACCTAAACATGATGTTAGAAGGCGCAGCTCACATATGGCTGCAAAATTTGCCGCCAAATTCAATAAACTCTTGGGATGAGATGAAGGAAGCTTTTATCAAGAATTTCCAAGGAACATGCAAGCGACTCTGCAGCATAGAGGACCTTGAGCGTTGTGTACAGAAGGAAGGCGAGTCGAGTCGCCACTGGATGAGAAGGGTCGCAGAAATCATACATTCCTCAGATAACATACCACCCAGTTCAGCAGTCCTTGTCATGGAGAAAAATTGCAAATTTGAGCCGCTGGTCCACAAACTAGGTCGCATGAAGGACAAAGTCAAGAGCCTAAGCGAGGTAATGGCGGCGGCCAACAAGTATGCTAGCTCGGATAAAACCAGGGATGCATCTGATGGGGAGGAAGAGGAAAATACTGGCAAGGGAAAGAAGGCCAGTAGCAAGCCTCAACAACAGCAAGCTAGCAATGCCAATGCGAGTTATAACAAGCGCAAAAACGAGGAAGGAAACTCAGGATTAGTCGCAAATACGAACACTCGTTACAAACAAAGCAGCGGCAGAGGAAGGAATTTTCACCCAGTTAACTTGGAAGAGGTTTTTAACCGCCCCTGCGACATCCATATAGGAAAAGATGGGAAACCACCCAACCACACAAAGGCACAGTGTTATCATTACAAAAAGTGGAAGGATGGGCAACCACTCAACACAAACAACAATCATCAAAACAATGAGGGAGGTAACCACGGCGGAGGCAACAACAGCAACAACGCCGTCCCAAATCCGCAGCCAGATCAGCCACAGTTCCCAAAACAGTTGGGTCAGTATCATACCATTGTGGTGAATACTTCAAGGAGGGAACAAAAGCTGCGACGACGCAATCAGGCTGTTAACGCCATAGTACCAGCCGTCCCACAGTGGCTAAAGTGGTCCGAGCAGCCAGTAGTTTGGAGCCGCGAGGATCACCCAGGAGAAATAAATGAAGAGGGCAAACTCGCGCTGGTGGTTGCCCCTCAAGTCGCAGGGTACAAGTTGAGCAAAGTACTGATGGATGGAGGCAGCAGCATCAATATATTATACTATGAAACCTTCAAAAGAATGAACCTCCAAGAAAAGCAGCTACACCCATCAAGAACAACGTTTCACGGTGTCGTGCCAGGCATATCAGCTCAGCCATTGGGGCGAGTCAACTTGGAGGTCGCCTTTGGGACACAAAGCAACTTCAGGAGCGAGTATATCTGGTTCGAGGTTGTAGATTTCCAGAGCCCATATCATGCGCTGTTTGGCAGAGAAGCATTCGCAAAGTTTATGGCTAGGCCGTGCTATGTGTACCTAAAGCTTAAAATACCAGGCCCCAGGGGAGTCATCACCATCAATGGCGACAAAAGAATAGCTCAAGAATGCGAAGAAGGCGACAAGGCCATGGCCAGAGCAGCTTGCATCGCAGAGAGCGCGCCCATGCGCGAGTGCAGGAGAATTTTGATGACATCGTGAAGGCAAAGAGGCACCTGCCTGACTTGCGACTTCAGATTACGGCCGCAAGGGAGGCAAGGAAGTCAAAGGCTACAAGCCATTGCCAATAAGGACACATCCCAGGCATGCGAGTTGCCATCAGCAGCCGCAACAAAATCATTAAGAGTTTACATCATCAAGCTGGCCACTCAGGGCTAAAAACTTCATTCTGATCGCCACCAGGCGCGATCGACCCATTTCTGGTCGCCACTCAGGCGCGACCGACCCAATGTAACACTTCTGATCGCCACCTAGGCGCGATCGACCCATTTCTGGTCGCCACTCAGGCGCGACCGACCCAATGTAACACTTCTGGTCGCCACCTAGGCGCGACCGACCCATTTCTGGTCGCCACTCAGGCGCGACCGACCCATGTAACATCTCTGGTTGCCACCTAGGCGCAACCGACCCAAGCATCACTTCTGGTCGCCACCTAGGCGCGACCGACCCTATGTATCATATAATGATTCTGAAATAAAGCATCTCAAACTACCAATTGAGTTGTGAGTCTTTTATTTTTTAATCATTGGTTCCTTGGGGGCGCGGCAGCTTTTTAGCGCGGCCTATTCCTTGGGATCGCCAAACAAGTGGCATTTATCGTGATTATACTCAACCTCTCTTGGATGCGACTTGCACTATGCGGCCAAAGTACTGGGGGTGCGGCGTCAATCGAGTTTGATTGCCTATCATGGCCGCTCTCGACCCTGAACACGCACTTTTTACCTGGGAAATACTGAGCCGCGCAAGGGCCTAAGTGAGGAAAAACCGAGACAAATCATAAGGACCAGCCTATTGGTCGAAACATGTACTGCTGAGAGTACTTAAGCAAACCATAACATTGTCTTATGACACATAAATTCTAACAATTATTACAGGCCGCTAAGGGCCAAGATCATAAAACCATTGTTTCTCTTCTTCATTTGTGCGCAGCTTTTGGCCTGTGGGAAGGAGGAACAGGCGGCTTACCAAGCTTGCCAGAAGGAGCAGTCGCAGGCTCGCTGGACGGTTTCTCCGTCGTGGGCTTGGGGGCTGCAGAGCTGGAAACACCCGGTGAAGGGTTCTTCTCCTGCGGGATCACCGCACTGGATGATGGAGCGGGTAACTTCTCCCATCTGCATTATACTTGCCCATATAGGTCGCAAGATCTATCCCCTCCACCAGCTCAGTCGCATGGCCGCGCATGTCCTTCCAAGTCGCCGAATATTCTGAGGCCTTCAGCTCGGTGCCATCCACTTTCTTCGAGGGCCTGCCTTGTGCAACCTTGGCAGCATCAAAAGAAGGATAATATGTCTTGGCCAAAGCAAGAACATGAGCCGCACCGGTGCGAGCTGAGGATTCTTTCCAGTCCAAAAAATATTGAGGCGCCTTGAGCAGTCTCTTCAAAAGTCCCTCAGCATCAGCAGGAGCAGGCTTTTTCGGCAGAAGACAGGTGGACAGCGATCTCATGGCATCGCAAGCTTTTCGCGAAAACTCACGGATATACTCCAGCTGTTCTTGAGTACTGCCGCGCTGCAACGCGGCATCTTCACCTACATCGAGGCATGTCTCCGTCAGCTCTACAATATACAGGCAAAGATAGTAGAGAAAACAGATGCAGATATGAGTCGCAACACATACCAGTTAACTCTTGAGTCATGATGCAAACTTTGGCGTGGACAAGGTTATGGGCATCAGAAACTTTTTTCAACTTTTTCTCAAGCTCGCCAATGGCAACAGCCTTGAGCCTTGCGTCCTCGTTGGCTACAGCGATGGCGTCTTTCTGAGCACTGATTTGGAGGTCCAGCTGCTGGACCCTCTCTTGGAACTTCTCTTCAACCGTTTTAAGCCGCAGCTCGGTGGCTTTGGCTTGTTCAGATAATTTGAAGCTTTCATCAGATAGCTCGCCCATCCTGGCTTCCCTCTTCTTCAGCTCAACGTCACGCTGGCCAAGGAGCTCGCGCAGCCTCTCCAGTTCAGAAGGAGTATCCCCCAACTGCTTTTCCAAGGCGAGTTTGGCGCTGTTATGGAGCTTAGTTCCTCCTACAAAGAGTACATCAGTTAGTAAGTACATATCAACAGCTAAAAGAGAAGCATCAAGTCTCCCTTTACAGTCAAAGAAGAAACTTGATCCTTGGGGGCTAGAGACAGATAAGTGGAGACAGAAGTTTACCTTATAAGCCGCAGACAGGTCAGACAGTGCCTTGCGGAGCTCCATGGCTTGCTTGTCATTTGAGGCAATGATGGCCTCTGACAGTTTCTCAGCGCGGCTCATAGGAGGAGGAAGCAACCTCAGCACGCAGAATTGGCGACCGCAGGCTGTCAGCCGCTGGCGACTCAATCACCGGCGCATCAGCATCCTTGGCCATTACAGCTATGGAGGAAGGGTTGACCTTCTCCACGTCTTGGATCGTAAGGGGATCCGTTCTATCCTCCAGAGCCACCTCTTGGGCAGCTGTGTCAAGAACAGGGACCGTGGCCAAGTCATCAGTGGTGGCCACGCCCTCTACCATGGCGGTATGAGCCGCAGGTGATAAACGCGGCTCAACCGCGGTTTCAGAAACAACTCCAGGCTCAGCCGCGGATTTAGCCGCACTTCTGCAAAAAACAAGGGCATTGTGTGAAGAGGCACATAAACCAGAATAAAAGTATTATAAGCGCAAGGAAAGTCACTAACTCTGGAGCCATCTTCACAAAGGCCATAAGCTCGCCACTTGACGGTGATGACAGGCCTTGGGTCCCAGAATCTACGAGCAGAAGTTTGCGTGTCAGTAGAGGAAAAAGAATAAACAGTCAAGATGTCAAGACAGTAGAAATTACCAGAATGGGGACCCATGTCTTCTTCAGCTGAGGCGGTGGCTTTGAACACACGCCTGGCAGCGGAGGGGTCGCGCCCGTAGCAGGCTTGCGACGCTTCGTGGCCTCAGGATTTCCAGAGCATCAAGCTCTGGCCCTCACGAGATAGCCTCTTGGAGGCTCTACGGGGAGTTGGTCCAGCCGCGGCGACAGACTCGTGGCTGGCACTGGACTGTCATCCTCGTCCAGTTCAGTCTCTTCACCTTCTGAGGCCGCAGAGGCGACAGAGGGGATATCAGCAGTTTCGCTGCCCTCTAGAGCGGGCAGCAACTTCTTTCGTGTGGCACGCTTGGGAGCAGCAGTGCCGGCGACGGTCGCAGGCAGCGACCAGTAATTCTCATCAGCCTGGATCAGGAAGATATAAGTTGCAGTATTAAGAAAGGAATGCGACTCAACTACAAAGGCGAAAAGACAGAGAAGAGGAGTTACCTCAAAAGGCTTGTTGTTAACGCTGAAAGGGGCAAGCCCCACCTTGTCAAAGGAGATGTCCTTCTCCTCAGTCACGCGGGTGACGAATTCCACCCAATCCTCAGGCCTCCAGTCCGCAGCCTTGATGCGATCGACGTCAGCAGAGGTGCCTGTGCACTCAAGGAAGGATCGCTGTCGTGGACTCACGGGCTGGACGCGCCATTTGGTCCAGCAAGAGAGAAGATCAAGGCCAGTAAGACCATGACCTATTAAGGCGCGGACCTTGATCAGCGACTCATTGATGAAGGGCATGGCCGAGTCGCGAGGCTTTGATTTCAGTGCCTCGGTAGGCACGAAGGTGGTGTTGGACCAGGAGGGGAGACGAGTTTCGCCCTCCGGAGAAGTATCTTGGCAGTAGAAAAAGGATTTTTGCCAAGACCTGGGCCGATTTGCCAGGGCCAGCTTGGGAAGAACAGAGTTTCGATGGCGTTGAAGAGAGATGGCGCCTACCTGAACATAGGCGCCACCCTTGCAGACAAGTTGGCTGTTGCAGGTGAAAGAGGCCAGCCACAGATCGATGTTGGGGGCTATACCAAGATAGTCCTCGCACAACACATGAAAATTGCTCACCTGGAGCATTGAGTTGGGCCCGATGTCGTGAAGACGGAGGCCTAGGCGTTGCAGCAGATTGCGGAAGAAGGGAGAACCTGGCGGCGTGAATCCACGCTCCACGTGTTCCACGAACATTACCAGTTCGTTGGGCTTGGGGCGCGGCTCGATTTCATCGCCTGGCGCCCGCCAGACGCCGTCCTCCTTCGGCGGCAAGAAGCCAGCTTCGGCCAGATCCGCAAGAGTTTCCTCCGTCACCCAGGATCCTTCCCAGTTGCAGGAGATCCTGCGCTTATCGTCAGATGGCTTTGCCTTGGGCGCCATTGCGAAGAGGAGATTGGATTGGGGAACTAAGCTCGGATTGAGGAAGAAGACGGCGCGGCTAGGGATGAGGAGATTGCAAGGGCAAGTGAATAATGACCTAGGTGGCCGCAGCTTATAACTGAAGGGACCCGCAACTAACGGCACAATCTGCGCTCGCAACCAACGGCACAATTTGCGCCCGCAAAACGAGTAACGGTCCGCAATTAAAGGAAACAGAATATTTCCAGAAGGGGAGATGAGTCGCGCAGATAAGTCACAGCTCTGAATCGCATAAGTCAGAAGATTGGTCAGAACGTTTGCAGTGCGGCTCAGTGACCATTTCAAGAGGTCAGAAGATTCTCACCGTAAAGTCCTAACCAATCTTGGGGGCTAATGTCGGGGGAATACTTTCTGGATTAACCCGCGGCCCAGTGCGACTTACTTTACTCGCACGGACAAAGGCCCACTTGGGAGCAAGCCCGGTATTGAACCGCCATAAGGGGAAAGATCTAGAAGACATATCCCGGAGGACGTGAAGACCAAGTAGTCTCCGAGTAGGCCTCTGTGGACGTATTCCTTATGGGGGAAGTTTCCTTTGTAACCTGGCGAGCCTCTGTGTATATAAAGAGGACTCGCAGGACTTAGACGGGGTCAAGCTATCAAGCCCTAAACCCTAGCTCATACGGCGAGTACCAGATCGGATCGCCTCCATTGTAACACCTCGATTATCATATCAATACCAATCTAGGGTAGGCAGGAAGTAGGTCTTTTACCTCACATTGAGGGGGCCGAACCTGGGTAAATCTGTGTTGATCTTTGTTCCTGCGATCCCAAGCTCGGAGATGCTTGACTCGCGTAATCCCACACCTACGAAGTCATCCATGACACCTGACGTGACAAACCCACGACAACATGGCTACAGAATTTTCACGTCGCAAATTACCGGCGTGGTGGACAAAAGCCACGCCAGTAATCTCAAACGAATTACCGACGTGTGGACAAAAGCCACGCCAGTGATATGCTGGGTCCGTATCGCATGACAGACCATATACAATTACCGGCGTGTGCTCTAGTAGACTCGCCGGTGATTACACAGGAAGTTACCAGCGTGTCTTGATAGTCCCACGCCGGTAACATGTTTCACCGTGGCAAGATTTTTGGGCCCACATATAACCGGCGTGGCGTTAAGATGGCCATGCCGGTGATTCCACCGTAACACCGGTGTGGAAATTTTACCACGCCGGTGATTAGTTGCGGAATTTGGTCCCAGCAGATCACCGGCGTGGGGTTTGGGTGGACCGCCGGTGATTACAAGCCAGCTATTAGCTGTTTCCTTGTAGTGGTTACCAGAAGGCAACCACGAGTGGCAGAAAAAAATGCCACACATTTTACCATGCTGCATCGTCGTCGCGTGACGCAAAAAGGAGGGATGCAACACGAGGACTTCACATGAGGTCACACCCATCCAAGTACTACTCTCGCACAAGCACGCTTAACTTTGGAGTTCTAATGGGATCCGGTGATTTAGTGCTCGTATAATCGCATCCGACATGTTTCCGCTTAACTTTGGAGTTCTAATGTGATCCTATTTCCCTTATGCTTGCCCCTCCGTCTCCATCTCCCACCTATACCACCCCAATTTACTGTCGCCACCCCGATTTACCATCCCTACAGGACGACGTTACTAGAAGGCAAGCACGAGTGGCCGCAAAAAAAATTCATGCATTTTACCATGCCGCGTCGTCGTCGCGTGATGCAAAAAGGAGGGATGTAACACGAAGACTTCCCAGGAGGTCGCCCATCCTAGTACTAATCTCACACAAGCACACTTAACTTTGGAGTTTTGATGGGATCTGATGCTTTAGTGCTGGTATGATCGCATTCGACATGTTTCCGCTCCGTTTTCCGTTATGTTTGCCCCTCTGGCTCCTTCTCCCGTCTATACCGCCCCAGTTTGCCATCGCCACCCTGATTTACCATCACGACCCTAATCACGACACGACGACGCGGCCAGAAGGCAAACACGAGTGGCCGCAAAAAATGTCACGCATTGCCGCGTCGTCGTCGCGTGACACAAAAAGGAGGGATGCAACACGAGGACTTCCAAGGTGGTCACCCATCCTAGTACTACCCTCGCCCAAGCACGCTTAACTTCGGAGTTCTGATGGGATCCGGTGCTTTAGTGCTAGTATGATCGCATCCGACATGTTTCCGCTCTGTTTTCCCTTATGATTGCCCCTCCGGCTCCTTCTCCCGCATGTACCTCCCCTTTTTACCGTCGCCACCCCGATTTACCATCACTACATGACGACGTTACCAGAAGGCAAGCACGAGTGGCCGCAAAAACAATTCACGCATTTTTCCATGCCGCGTCATCGTCGCGTGAAGCAAGAAAGAGGGATGCAACACGAGGACCCTAGTACTACTCTCGCCCAAGCACGCTTAACTTCGGAGTTCTGATGGGATCCGGTGCTTTAATGCTCGTATGATAGCATCCGACATGTTTCCGCTTTGCTTTCCCTTATGCTTGCCCCTCCGTCTCCGTCTCCCGCTGTCGAGGAAAAGTCCCGAAGGAACCTCTCGCGTAGTGTTGTTCGAACACAGGGGACTGAAACACGCAATCAACAAAGTCCACGGCGACCTCGGTGAAGAGACACACACAGCAAGGAGACACAGCGAGTTACCCAGGTTCAGGCCACCATGATGGTGTAATACCCTACTTCTTGCTTGTCTGGATTGCACTGCTCAGAGAGGTTACAGTACAAGCGTTTGAGCCTGGCGTGAAGTTGAGATCTATCCTCTAAGGCTAGGGTGATGCACTATTTATAGTGATTCGGTCATCGTCCCAAATGCCTTGGCGGGAAGGGTTGCCACATAGCACCAAGACAGGGTACCGGCGCACTGCCCTAGCTCAGATAAAGCCACCGTCCATGACGCAGTTGCAAGGACTTGCCGGTGACATTGTCGATGACGCCCGCGGTGGCGCGTAGCGCCGTCCCAACCGTCTTGCACCAAAGAGGAAGGTATTGGGCTCCCTTTTGCTTGTCGTGGATGGTCGGCATCCTTTAAACACCAAAGTGGAAAGCTTTGGCTGGCATGCACTGCGACGGGGCGCAGGCGCGCGCGTCACTCTGAAGGAGACGCAGTTGCACGTGGCTCCTGACGCGGGGTCACGGGTGTGCAGTGTCTTGTCTTGTTCCGCACGAGGCCTGGTGACGATGCTTCCCTCACGAGGGTGGCCTCGCGAGGCCATCCCTCGGCCATCTGCAGCGTTTTCCCCTGAGGCTGCGTGCCTCAGGATCACGAGGCCCAAAAGAGCGTGTCGCGCTCCGTTGACTATTGACTTGTCTTGATCTTCCACGCGTGGTCTTCTGGGCCAGATCGGGCCGTGGTACCCTTGTTTCCACTGGTCCGATAGTAGCCCCCGGGCCCGTGTCTTTTCGCTCTACGTTGTTAGGACCCTACTTTCAGCCCAATAGCACCGCCGCTTCGGTATGCCAGAGTCAGGGCTCGACAAGGCCGGGGGTGCGTAAGGCTTAGAGAGGTAAGGGCTCTCGAGGCACGATGCTCGGGAGCCCCCCTTTGACGTGCAAGCAGCCCATGTGGCGTAAGAGAGAAAGAAGGCTCGAGAGGCGACAAAACCCACAAGGGAGGAAACTCAGCAAGTTCTGGACTTAGCTTTGCGAGACGTTTGTCTCATAGATGGCGTCCTGTTCCCTGGCGAGGTGTTTTTCCTCTCGAGGCTGGTCTGGAGTTCCACGGCCTTGTAGGGCGTCTTGTTTCCTGCATTGGACAGGGAGGCATACCCACAAGCAATGCACGGTTGTACAACTCATGCGCGCTCATAGGTTTCCTCATGTGTATCTCACGAGGAGAATAAGCACCAAGGTCCTTGGTGAGGTGACGTGCACGGGAGCAGGCCCATGAGCTAGAGCTCTTTGGTGAGGTAGCGTGCATGGGAGCAGGCCCATGAGCTAGAGCTCTTTGGTGAGGTAGCATGCATGGGAGCAGGCCCATGAGCTAGAGCTCGGATCCTTTGGGTTTTGCGATGCTGCTGGGATGTTCCCGAGGCACAGGCACCGTGCTCAGCCCCCGCTCGCGAGGTGCGCATGGGGAAAAATGTGAGCGCGAATGAATGTAAGAAAAACAACTCACCACAGCAATATTTCATAACGGCGCTGAGGCGCATAGGTTCATGCTGAACCGAAATTGTTCATTACACTTGGCGTGGCCAAGATAAAATCCGCCATGTCTGGGCATGGGGTTCCACACGGAGTGGCTGAGGCTTCTCGCGGCCCGTGGCGACGCGTTGTAGAGAGAGCTCAGAGGAGGTGGCCCTCGTGGAGGGAGAAGCTTTTGTGAAGCTGGGAGAGGAAGATGCATGCTTCCCTCTTCAGACAAAAAATGCCTGCCGCGATGTGATCACGGGTAGAACTTGCGTAGGTGCTCGATGTTCCACGGGTTTTTGACCGGGATGCCGTCTTCCGTCTCAAGCCGCACGCGCGGGCCTGGCGATGTGCGCGACCCTGTAGGGGCCTTCCCACATGGCGAGAGCTTGTGGAGGCCTTCTCTGGAGAGTATCCTCCTCAGGACGAGATCGCCTGTCTCGAGGGTGCGAGGGCGTATGTGGCGGCTGTGGTAGCGGCGCAGATCTTGCTGGTACTTTGCCGCCCGGAGGGCAGCACGGCGACGTAGTCCATCGAGCAGCAGCAGGTCGTCGTTGTGGAGTTCTTCCTGGTCGTCCTCGTTGAAAGCGAGGATCCGGGGACCCATGCTTGATCTCGGTGGGGAGGACTGCTTCAGCGCCATAGACGAGGGCGAACGGCGTTTCTCCAGTGGGTTTTGTGGCAGTTGTGCGGATGGACCAGAGCACAGATGGGAGCTCTTCAATCCAGTTCTTGCCGTGGGCCTTGAGGCGGTTGAAGCTTCTTGTCTTGAGGCCCTTGAGTACTTCAGCGTTTGCTCGCTCGGCCTGCCCGTTGCTTCGTGGATGGGCCACCGAGGCGAAGCAGAGCCGGGTGCCGAGGCTTTCGCAGTAGGCCCTGAAGATGCCACTGGTGAACTGTGAGCCGTTGTCGGTGATGATGCGATTTGGCACGCCGAAGCGGCAGGCCAGGCCTCTGATGAATTTCACCGCTGATCTCGCCGGTATGCTGCGCACCGCTTCGACCTCCGCCCATTTGGTGAACTTGTCGATGGCGACGTAGAGGTAGCGGTAGCCCCCGCTGGAGCGTGGGAACGGTCCCAGGATGTCCAGCCCCCAGACCGCGAAGGGCCAGGACAGCGGGATGGTCTGGAGCCCCAGTGCAGGCTGGTGGACCTGCTTGGCGTGGAATTGGCATGCCTCGCAAGCTTGGACAATGGTGGTTGCATCCTGAAGCACTGAGGGCCAGTAGAATCCACTCCTGAAGACCTTCCCCGTGAGGGTGCGCGAGGATGAATGATGGCCGCATTCTCCACTGTGTATGTCCCTGATCAGCTGGCGGCCTTCATCGGGGGACACATTTCAACGCGACTCCATTTGGACGTTTGCGGTACAGTCTCCCTCGTGAAGGCAGTATGACTTGGCCTGTCGAGCAACTCTCTCTGCTTCTGCATCCTCTTCAGGGAGGACTCCATCCCGAGGTACTCCTTGATCTCGTCGATCCAGCCCGTCTCTTGATGTGTCATGGCTAGCAACAAACGATCTCCTGAGGGCGGACCGCAGTTCGGTGCTCCAGATGTTGGTGCTGATGGGAGCTCTTCGTCGATGTCCACGTGGCTGCTTCTTTTGGCTGTTTCACCGACGCCTGGTAAGCCTTTCCTCGAACACGCCTGCCTGCTGGGCCTCTTCGCGACGCTCGCCTGGCGATGTCATCGCCTCCTGGTTCTCTTTCGTGGGATGTGCCTGAGCTCCATCCCCTTGAAGTGCTTCTCGAGCTTGCGAACCTCCTCGAGGTAGGCGGTCATATGACCGTCCTTAGGCGTGTAGCTCTTGTTGGAGAAGTTGACGAGGAGCTGGGAAACGCCCTTGATGAGCAAGTGCTTGATGCCGAGGGCGATTGCGGCTCTGAGCCCGGCGAGGAGGCCTTCATACTCAGCGATGTTGTTGGAGACCTTGTCAGTCGTGAAGCACAGCTGGACGGCGTAGAAGAGCTTGTCGCCTTTTGGCGAGGTTAGGACGACGCCAGCCCCTGCGCTCTGGCATGCGAATGCCCCATCGAAGTGCATGGTCCAGTGATTTGGCACTGTTTCTCCAGACGGCGTGGTTTCTGCCTCTCGAGGCTCTTCCTGCTGCCTGTCCGTCCATTCGGCGATGAAGTCTGCCAATGCCCTTCCTTGATGACTCTGGTAGTGTCGAAACGCAGGCCAAAGGGTTGCAACTCGATGTTCCACCCTGCGACGCGATCAGTGGCGTTTGGGTTGCGCAGATTTGCTCCAGGGGGAACGACGTGACCACCGTGATGGGGTGGCCCTGGAAGTAGTGGCGCAGCTTCCTGGTGATGAGAGCACGAGGAGGAGCTTCTGCTGCATGGTGTATCACTCGCGAGCGTCCCGCAGCACCGTGCTGACGAAGTAGACGGGATGCTCGACAAGCGTTGTCGATGGTGGTGCAGCGTTGGGCTCTTCGCGGGGCTCTTAGGGGCCTTGTCGAGGTTTTCTTGTGGCGAGCTCTCGGCGAGGGTGTTTGCTGGTTGCGCGGGCGCGACTTGAGGCTCGGGGCCTGAAGAGGGTGCTTCCTTGTCGGGAGGCTCTGGGCTTGGCGTGGCAGTGTCCTTCTTGGCGAGGACTGGCTCTTCCCTTTCCGCCACCAGGACCGCACTTGCTGTTTGTGGAGTGGCTGCTAAGTACAGCTTCAGATGCTCGCCGGGCCTTGGGGCGACCATGACAGGTGGGCAGGCCAAGTACTTCTTCAGGTCTTCAAATGCCTTGTCCGCCTCCGGCGTCCACTTGAACGTGCCAGACCTCTTCATGATCTTGAAAAATGGTAGCGCCCTCTCGCCGAACTTGGAGATGAAGCGGCCTAGGCTGGCCATGCATCCACCAAGCGTTGCATGTCCTTGAGGCGACGAGGTGGCTGCATTTCTTCTATGGCCTTGATCTTGTCGGGATTTGCCTCTATGCCACGGTGGGACACTAGAAACCCGAGGAGCTTGCCTGATGGTACCCCGAAGACGCACTTGGCGGGGTTCAGCTTGATGTTTACCTTGCGCAGGTTGGCAAAGGTCTCCCGAGGTCCTCCATGAGGGTGTGCTCTTCGCGAGTCTTGACCACGATGTCGTCGACGTAGGCTTCGGTGTTTCTCCCCATCTGAGCCCCCAAGGCCGTCCTCATGAGCCTCTGGAAGGTGGCGCCGGCGTTCTTCAGGCCGAAAGGCATGCAGACGTAGCAATACACACCACAAGGGGTGAGAAATGTTGTCTTCTCATCATCCTCCTTCGCCATCTTGATCTGGTGGTAGCCTGAGAAGGCATCCAGAAAACAGAGGAGATCGCAGCCGGCGGTGGAGTCCACGATTTGGTCTATTCTGGGCATCGGGTACGGGTCCTTGGGGCAGGCCTTGTTGATGTCAGTGTAGTCGATGCAGAGCCTGCCGCCCCCGGTGTGCTTGGGGACGACCACCGTGTTGGAGAGCCATGTGGGGTGCGCAACTTCTCGAATTATGCGTGCTTCTTTAACTTTTCTACTTCCTTGATGATGAACTCTTGCTTCTCTGGCGCCTGGCGCCGCGCTTTCTGCTTCACTGGGCGTGCGTTTGGACACACGGCTAAGTGGTGCTCGATCACCTCCCTCGGTACTCCGGACATCTCTGACGGTGTCCACGTGAACATGTCAGAGTTTGCCCTGAGGAAGGCGACGAGCGCGCTTTCCTATTTGGGAGGCAAGCCAGCGCCTATGGTGACGCTAGCCCCCGAGCCGCTGGCATCCAGCGACACCTTCTTCGTAGCTGCCTGCTCCTGTGAAAACAGCTGCTTCTTCTTCGCTGGCCTCTCGAGGGGCTCCATGTCCTCGTCAGCAGGGAATGCCACTGCAGCGGCCTTGTAGGCGGTCTCGACAGAGCGCATTGCGTCCTGGACTTGACCGTGGATGGCGATGGTGCCGCCACTGCCTGGAATCTTGACGATGTTGTACGCGTGATGAGTGACGGCCATGAACTTCGCGAGGGCGGGGTAGCCGAGGATGGCGTTGTAGGGCAGGCCGATGTACGCGACGTCGAAGTCGATTTGCTCGGTGCGGTAGTTCTGCTGCGTGCCGAAGGTGACCGCGAGCCTCACCTGCCCCAGCGGTGTAGTGGAGCCATTTGTCACCCCCGTGAAGGGCCTGGAGGGCATCAGCCACTCGTATGGCACTTGAAGCTGTTCGAAGGTCTCGACAGAGATGACATTCAAGCCCGCTCCCCCATCTATGAGCGTCTTGTTGACTGCGATGTTGTGGATGGTGGGAGTGCACACCAGAGGGATGGTGCCGACGGCCTTGGTTGACTTGGGTGGTCCTTGGAGTCGAAGGCGATGGTGTACTGCGACCACTTGAGGGGTTGGGACGCCTCAATCCCTGGAAGCGCGGCGTTGACCTCGCGAGAGAACTGCTTGAAGTGGTTGTTGGACTTGGGCGCCTGAGACCCGCCGAGGATGCACGCTATTGTCCCCTGGGGGTCCTGATAGCTTCCAGGGTTCTCGTCAGGGAGATTGTTGTTCCGCCCGGCGGGGTTCGCCTGAGCCCCCTGCTGCAGGTAGTTGCTGCGGCGTCCGCCCCCGCGGCCGCCACGGCCTCCACCGCGGCCGCCACGGGCTTGGTTCCTCTCGCGTTCTTTGCTGAGCTGCTTGAGCTCCCAGCAGTTTTCAGTCGCGTGGTTGTGCCTGTTGTGGTAGACGCAGAATGGGCGATTATCTACTTTCTTCTCGTCAGCCGCCGGAGAGGCCTCGCGAGGCTGCTTGGCGTCAGGCTCTGCCGCGAGGACGGCGGTGGTCTTGCGCTTCTCGACAAGCTTCCTCCTGCTCCTGGACCCCTTAGGAGGCTCTTCCCCCATTTCTTGCTTGACGAAGAGGAGACCCTCTTCAGCCTTGGTGCACTTGTCCGCCAGGTCGAAGAGTTTCACCACTGAGGTGAGGGTGTCGTGGATGCCGAGCTTCTCGAGCATCCCGCGGTTCGTGACGCCCTCTCTGAAGGAGGAGATGACGTGCGAGTCCGGGATGTTTGGGATCTTGTTGCGGACCTGGCTGAAGCGCTGGATGTACCTGCGAAGGGTCTGGTCTGGCTTCTGGCACACCGCGCGGAGATCATTGTAGGTGAGTGCGCGCTCGTACGTGCCCTTGAAGTTTGCTACGAAGACCTTGCAGAGCTCCTCCCATGTGTCGATGGTGTTCTCGGGGAGGTTCATGAGCCATGAGAGCGCTGAATCCTTGAGGGCCATGGAGAGCCAGTGGCTACACCATTTTACCATCACTCCACGACGACATTACCAGAAGCCAAGCACCAGTGGCCGCAAAAAAAATGTCACGCATTTTACCATGCCGCGTCGGCAAAAAGGAGGGATTCAACACGAGGACTTCCCAGGAGGTCACCCATCCTAGTACTACTCTCGCCCAAGCACGCTTAACTTTGGAGTTCTGATGGAATCTGGTGCTATAGTGCTGGTGACGAGGTGTTAACTCAACAATACCCATGGTTCGATACCTAGGGTTAAGATTAGAGGGGAGAGACGTGGTGGTGTTGGTAGTATCGTCGGTTGACAAGCGAGGTTTACCCAGGTTCAGGCCCCCGGAGGGTAACACCCTGCTTCCTGCTTGTCTTATTATTGATATATGAGGTGTACAATGGCGTCCCGGCGAGATGATGATCTCGCAAGGGCTATCACTACAAGAAATATGCTAACTTGTGACCCTCAATATTGGTCACAGAAATGGTCATGAACTGTCATTTGTGACCTTTTTGTGACCAAAACGATTGGTCAAAAGATGAGCGTCACTAATGGCAACTTGTGACCTTTTTTTGGGATTGGTCATAGAAGGTTATGACCAAAAATAAAGGTCATGGATTTTATGACCAAATTTTTTGGTCACTATCCATCTGGGCAGTCCACGTCAGATCCAACGTGGCACAGCTGACGTGGCAAAATTGTGACCAAATGAAATGGTCGTAAATCAGAATCAGCCCAGTCCAGTCCAGACGTCATAATGGGCCTGGCCCAATAATTCAGCCCATTTAATAAAAAAAATTCTCGTAATATTGGATAGCAACATGGGCCGAGCCCAGCAATTTGGCCTTTTATTTTATGGGCCGTAGCCATTTTGCGGTCCATTTATTTTGTGTCAATCTACTGGGCCTCAGCCTTTTGCCAGCCCATAATTTATTTGGGCCTCGGCCTCTTTTGTGGTCAATTTCTGGAATTTCAACAAAATAATATTTTGCTATTTTATGAAACCTAGTCCAGCTAAGATTGGGCCGTGGCCCTTTTAAGGTCCAATAGTGTTTGGGCCAAGGCCTCTTTTCGTACCCTGTAAACAGCCCAGCACAAATTCAAATTCAAACTCGAACTCAAATACAAATTTAAACTCAAATACAAATTCAAACTCAAGTACCCAGTTGCATTTCATATTCATATCAGAGTACATCAATTTCACAGCACAAGTTCACATAACTTAGCAGAATCTAATAGCAGAAACAGGTCCATCTACCAAATTCCCTAACTTAGAACCAGCAGGTTCACAGCCTCAAAGGTTCCCTACCAAAAAATGCATCAAAATGTACCAAAAGGCATTAGTAAGCTCCAATGCAGTAGCTTCTCTGTGAAGCTAGTTAGCAGTAGCTTCTCTGTGAAGCTAGTTAGTAGTAGCTTTGGCTCCAAGAAGAGCAAACAACTCAGCATACTTCGCATCTTGTTCTTCCGCCTTCTTGCGCAGCATCTCGTACTCTTTGTCACGAGTAGCCTGTGCAGCTTCAGCCTGCTGCTTCATTGCAGCCATCTCTTCTCTCATTGCTTCAGCTTGTATTTCAGATCTTTCCAGCTGCTTCTCGAGGTCCTGAACATGAGCAGCTACAACAGCGCTGGCTTTGCTGGTCTTCTTAGATGACTCGAGCCCTATGTTCATCAAGAAGGTGCTTTGCTTCACTTGCTCCTTGAGCACTTCCTGGACAATCTGAACATCTGATTTTGGCTCTTCGCCGTCTGGTACCGGCAAGTTCTTCCTTCTTTCCATCTCATCCTGGCATATGGAGGATTGCACATTAGTAGCAGGAATGATCAATTTCAGAACTTGCAGACATACTAGATGGAACAATAATGAATGTTCATTAATCTGAACCAAGCAAAAAGCACTAGAAAAGCAACAAAATGTTTATCTAGTGCAAAATTGACAGAAAGGTCGATAGTAGTTCGATACCATGTCAAGCATGCAAACAGATGTGGTAAAAACATATTATATATGATGAAACTCCAAACAGATGAGTAGACATCATGTCAAGTAAACCAAACCCTATGTAGTTCAGTCAGTTCTAGTTGCTCTCAAGGCTTGCAAAGCCTATGTAGTTAAGATTTCAACCATCAACCTCACATGCCCTAATAGAGGCATTGAAAACAGAATTCAACTTGGTTTTAGCACAATGCCATCAGAAGAAGCACCAAAGGAACTGGGCACAAGCCAATCTATCACCCAAAGGAGCACATCACTGAATTTTCATACAGCAGCAGCAAAGAGTAACTTACTATTGCAATCCGAGCTGGCTCCGAGAAACCATGTTTCTTGCTGTGCTGGGTTACCTTGAACTGGTCAATCGCAGTCAGCTCCTCAACCTTGCATTCTTCCTTCTGAAATGGTTTTCAAGGAGAATACAAATGTTATTGAGCGCCAATAAAAAATGTAACTCAACTAGAATTAAACCAGAAGCTCTCCAGGCAGAAGTTACTTACTTTGGCATAAATGTGTGCCACGTATGACCTCGAACCAGTTTTCTGTTGGAACACGACTTTTTTTCGATTCTCCACATTCGACAGACAGGTTTTCTACAATAAACACAGACTTTCAGCATTTTCTAGCACTAGCATATCATGTGCATAAGATAAACCAGGAACTTGATACCACAAATATGCATCAAAGAAGAATGCATACCTTGTGCTTCGGGGTAGACCACAGCTTGACCAGATCTAGCCATTCATTATCCTTCATATTTGGCACAGGAGACTTGATGCTGACCTGATTAGCTGGTACGGGGTCAAAATACTTCTTCTTGATATAGTGTCGTCTGTTCTTGGATACTTTCTGTAGCATATCAATGCACGCACCCTGATTGACCTTCTTGTCCATGTCCATGTTAAAATTAGCCTACAATGAGAAGCAGAGAAATTCATCATCAGCCAAGGCACAATGACAAATGTGCTTCTACTGTACTGATATAACAGGCAGAAAGACATTTGTTTCACTGAAGAATTAACAAAGACACAATGAAATTCTAAATTACAACTGACTGACATTGTTTCGCATCATCTTTCATGTTTATCTGATATTCTACCAAGTTAAGTTAATAAGAAATATAATTAAGATATGGTGATGTGAAGAAGAACATGACATTGTCATATAGCAAAGCTAACACATAGGTGTGTTACTGGAACCAAATGTGAATCTTGAACTTATATAATTGGCAGAAGCACACTAAATTTGCACACTAAATTCACAAAGACTATGTCAAATTCTGAATTACAACAGACTGCCATAGTTTCTAACCATCCTGCAAACAAAATAAGCTACGAAACAAGTACTTACAGCAACTTTTCCAAGATAATCTTTCACTAGAAGAGTGTCCTTTTTGTATTCCTTGAAGTGTGGCAGCACTGGTGTAAATTTCCTTGCATTCATTCCACACTCACTAGCAAGTTTCGCAGCCACCACAGGCTTCTCTGGGCGCTTCATCCCTTCAGCAATTTCGACTGACACCTTACCCAGGCCCTTGGTTATCCTTTCAAGACCGGCTCCCCTTCTATCTTTATGCTTGACCAAGGGACCTATCTCTGAAATTGAAATTGACATCATAAGTAAGTAGTAAAACCTGTGCATAGATGAATTGCCTACATTTATAAAATGCAGTAGTAAAAAAGAGCATTACTAGATGAACTTGCCTTCATCACGCAAAAGCAGCTCTGGTTGTTCAAAGAAGACAGCATCCCTGTCCACACGGACTGGTCCCCCTTCATCAGTGGATTGAAACTCGACATCCACTTGCAACTCCTTGTGCATCAAGCTCTCTTGCTGGTTGGTTGCCTCAGTCATCATTGATTTCTGTCTTGTGACTCTTCCAGGGACAGGTTCCAGAGTTTCCAACATTCTCTTTGAACTGGCTGGAGGATCAGCCATCACCCTTCCAGAAGGCACCCTTCCAGGAGGCATTGTGGTAGATGACTCTGAGCTCCTCCTCCTCTTGGTTGTCTTCTTAACAGCAGCCTTTTTCCTCCTAGAAGTCTGTGTGAGCACAACATATATACAGCAAGGTAGCAGCATTAGAACAAAAGAAAACTGTGTGAGCACAACATGAAGTTAACAAAACAAGGAAGCAAGCAAGCAAAGTACTCCCACACATCCCAAACAAGAAAGAATTTGCACACCTTAACAATAGGCTTCTCCACTACACTGTCGGCAACTTCCTCCCCATCATTATCTTCATTGTCTGTAGGGTTATAGTCTGAGCTTGCAGTGTCATTGTTGGTCACTCCGCTAACTTCATCACCTTCACTTCTCATCCTAAGAAATGACCCTAATGCTGCGAGGCCCATAGACTGTAACCTGTGGTTGTTTCTCATCATGTTTCTAGCCCTAAGCTTCTCGTACTCGGTGAGAGGTGCCTCTTTAGATAATAAAATAATTACCATTAGATGTACTAGTCAGCAACCCGTGTAACTGCACGGGCTAGCAAACTTGGAGCATAGAAATATTATATGTTTTCAATAAAATTCTATGTTTTAATGTACTTATCAGAAAAGGGTACAAAAAATTGTTTAAAACACATTATTTGTTCTAAAATATGTGATAAATATCATTTGTACTTTACAGGGGAGAATTGATTCATATTCCTACAATTACTTCCAACATATATAGTTACATTTATAATTCATATACCTCGACGAATTACTTCCATTTTTGGAGTTACCTTTACACTTACATGGTCAAACATAAATATATGTACGTGACGTTCGCTCAAACTGATATTCTCTAATTTGGATGTACTATAAAATAACAGTATCACATACAATGTGAACCTGAAACTAAAAAACAATTACTTACTTATAAGTAAGAGTGACTAGAAATTATTAGATCCATTGTCGCCTCCCAAGAAAGTAAGACTTGAGGTCCCACTTAATTGATTTTTTGCATAATTCAGTTTACCTATTTTATTAATCCTTAAGTATCAACATATGATTTATTAGATGCAATTCTCGAAAAACATATAGAAGATAAAGAAGAAGAAAATTATGAAGCTACTTGTGTGCATAAGAGTGCAAAGAATATGGAAGAAACTATTTTGGGAATCTGAGATGTTTTGTTTTTGCTATTTAGTATATATGGGATCCACGTTGTTCACTATATACACAAATACTTGAGGGTCCAGACTAATTACCTTCAGGAGCTTGCCATGTAAAGAGAAAACACCTTGGCAGCAGGATCTTATTTATCACTGTAGTGTAAAAGTTTAAGAAAATCCAGGTTTTTAGACGTAAATCATATTTCTGTTCCAAGAAACAAAGTATGAAGACCTGCTGTGAAGAAGCAGTATATTGCACTCCAGAAAACATAATATATATCTACAGGGGTAAAATTGAATTAGGCAATGAATTCAATCTCACTAATTTTAATTAATAAGGGCATATGAGGGGCTAGATCATAACTAAGAAATACACATTGAAGTACATGGTTAATCTCTCCGGAATCAACACCAAACGACTGCACATATGTTACTAACTTGGTAATATTTTCTGCACTCGAGGTGCATAGTATATAGACATCGATCTTCATAACAGAACTTATAATCTTAAGCCAGATAATTATGTGCTTCAACCTGTTTAAAAATAATTACTGGAAACAACATATATATATCTAGACATGCGTAACACAATCATAGCTCAAGACAGTATTTTCATGTTTATCACCAAGGTACCTCTCTGATAAAGCATTGGAAAACAAAGTACAAAGTATGTCGATATAGAATGAATACCCAAGTACGTAGTGTCTGAAAATATTCACAATGATCAGATAAAATTGGGGTCCGGTGTATATGTTTGAAACTACATCGTTTGTTTTAATGATTAGAGATATTACAGAGATGGAAACCACACATCCCATCCTTTTCTTCTCTATGCAAGGTTTAGCATATCAGAGGTTAGGTACAAATTGACGGGTCTCCTTGTACCTACAAAATTTATGCTTCTTTGTTTGGATAGTTGGAAATCAGAAGCATGCATTAGCCTTTTAATGCACCGTAAATAGATTTTGAGTGAATATATCATATACTCATATGTAGCATGTTGAAGTCATTACCACAAATAAGCATCTTGTTTGCTTAATGCAATTTCACAAAACCTGAAGAATATCAATAAGATTCAGCCTGTTCATGTCTAATAACCTGAAAAAAATATTGACTAATAAATAGGTTATGCCTTTCACCAAATTCATATAACGAAGAGCAGTACAAATGATGAATCCTCTTGTAGTTTTCTTCTCATGATCGATCCAACGGCGATTTATTTTCTAACAGAATTGAGTGCAATCAGCTTTCAACACCGGTAAAAGTTAAATTTGCAGATATAGTGTGAGAAGGCCTGTTGGATTCACTCATAGGGGCGCTGCAACAAACAGAAACTTTAGGGATATCAAGTTAGTTGTGTACTGAGTGTGCGTAGGAGCGACAGGCAGCCATATTGAATTTTGTCGTAGAGATGAACAGCTTCGCCGCAGGACATCCCTAGTTCTTTGTTTCAGAACGTCACCGACTGAGGCCTTGCAACGATAAAAAATTGCAGATAGCATGTTGTAGAAAAAATATTGCGCACAACAGAAGCTACTATTAGTTAGAAAGATCAATATGTAATGCACTATACCAAAAATTCAGGAGTTTTAGCGTTGCTTCAGAGGACATATTGTTAGATTTCATATATCATTTTATCCCTTTACAACTATAGATCTCAATAATCAGCCGGAAGAAACAACCATAGTGGAGATATATTCTGTAAACATTACCTCAAACATATGGCGATCAACTCAGGAAGGAAGGATGATTGGAGTAGGGCTGAGTAAAGGGGCATGCTAAAAATTATAATTCCGTTGCGCTGGAAGTGGTATCGTAGCTACGGATCAATGGCAAAGTCAGCGTTGTATACTGTTTGATCGAGGCACATGCATAGTCGGCGTCCGGCCGTGGCCGTGGTGAATTATTTCACGGTATATACTATAATTCACGACATGATTATTGATCTCCTCAACGCGTGTATCTTAGTTCCTGGGGATGAGGACACATCCATCAGACAAAATCTAATCAAACAAACTGTTCAAAGAAAGCCGTCTAGATTGTAGGATCGTTAGCAAGCGAGATCAGAAAAGCAAAGGAGCTAGCCCTTACTTGTGGGGATTGCTCTAGGCGTTTTCAGTTGAGCCCAGGCTTGCAGCACAAATTGCAGGGATCGATCGAAGAGTTGGCGCCGGTCACGCACATGCTGCTACGTGAATCCAACCTTGCAGCCATCGGACTGATCGGAGATACTTCCACTCTGATACCGGAGCCGCGCCATCGCTGTGTAGGAGTCAATGAATGTAGAAGATCCAATTAGAGCGTCGGAGATAGATGACCCGAAGTAGGATGCGCTGCCCTCGGGCGGCGGCGGCGCTTCTCCATCTTCTAGCGATATTCGGTGGAGTCTTTTATTTTTTGCGGTAATTTGGTGGAAGTCGAGAAGCAGTAGCGTGACGTGGGACAGAATCCAGGATGGTTACGACGTGATATATTCGGTACGCGGGGGAAGGTTACGACAACGTCATCTCAGCTGTTAATATTTTGATCGGATGGTTAATAACCGTTTAACTGTGAGGATTAACGTGGTGCTTCCGTTGGTGCCTCCAATTAGTAAATATAAGATGTTGAAATGCATGGAAAAGCAAGACAACACTAGCAGCTAAGGTATGCTAGCAGGTTTTATTTTCATTTAAAAATAGCCAAGGTATGCTACCATGTTTTATGTTCATTTAAACCTAGTTATTATGTAAGGTGGACTAACAGCAGACACAAAAATTAAACCAAGTTATTAAGATTATATGATTGACTTAGCAGATTGACACACATCCATAGATCAAACTGACAGAAAAGCAACATATTCAGATTGCCTCTTTTGGTAAATGGACACACAAATGGACCATCACGGTGAAGAAAGATGGAGGAAAGATCTTCTCGAGCTTGCAAAGAATTATTGGGATTTCTTTTTCAAGTCTTTTCAGAACCGATAACTTGAGTGTCTGGCAGCATAGTTCTCTAAAAAAATTACCCAACTCGGCAACCGCTTCATATATATCGTGATGCATAATTCCTCGGAGCCCCGCCGGTAAGATTCTTTGAAGGAGAATGTGGCAATCATGTGTTTTTAGGCCTTGAAGCTTGCATCCATCAGGAGAGACACATTTCTCTAGGTTAGCGGCGTAACCATCTGGAAACCTCACCGCCCTTATGAACTCACAGAAGGCAATCTTTTCTTCTTTACTCATTGTGTACCAAGCAGGTGGTATGTCAAACGAGTCTTCACCTTCTCTAGGTTTTAGGTGCAACTCTTCTCTTATTCCCATATCTTCCAAGTCAAGCCTTGCATTCACCGTGTCCTTGGACTTTCCTTCAATGCTCATGAATGTCCCAAGGAGATTGTCGGTGATATTTTTCTCGATGTGCATTATATCGAGATTGTGCCTCAGCTTTAGACCAGGCCAGTATGGCAGGTCCCACAAGCGGGATCTTCGGTCCCAACATTGGCCTTCCTCGCACTTTCTCTTCTTTTCCAGCTTTCCTGGTCTCACATCTTTCACCTTTTCAAGTTGCTGCTCGAGCTCTTCTTTAGTGAATTCCGCTGGCTTGTCACGGGTTTCAGTCTTACCATCAAACTCTTTGCTTCTTCGCCACTTATGGTTTGGGTCAAGGAAGCGACGGTGCCCAATAAAGCAGATCTTGCCCCTTATCCTCCTCGAGCAAGGGTCTTTGTCACACCGCACACAAGCCTGATAACCCGCTGTAATCCTCCCCGACAAAGTGTGCAACGCCGGAAAATCATGGATACACCATGTGACTGCAGCACGTAGATAGAATTTCTTCTTGGGAGTCAAGGCATCGTGCGTAAGTACACCACTCTAGAGCTCGAGCAACTCATCCACAAGAGGCTCCATGAAGACGTCAAAATCTTTTCCTGGAGACTCTGGACCCGGGATAAGCAAGGACATCATATAGTTAGACTGATCCATGCATGCCCATGGTGGCATGTTGTACGGCACCACAAAGACGGGCCACATGCTGTATGACGTCCTCTGGTTCCCAAACGGATTAAAGCCATCCGTGGCAAGGCCGAGTCTTATATTCCTTGGATCTGCCGCAAATTCTTTGTGGTCCTTGTCAAATTGTTTCCATGCCTCTCCATCCGCTGGATGGCTCAGCTCATCCTCCACAGGCTGCCGCTTGAGCTTGTGCTACTGTACCTCCTCTGATGATTCCTCTGAGAGAAACATCCGCTGCAGCCTCTTTTTCAACGGAAAATGCCTCAACACCTTCTCCGGTATCGACTTCTTCCCATCAGCATCTTTCCACCGAGACGCATTGCATTTCGGGCAGTTGTCATACTTTTCATAGGCCTTTCGAAACAGCACACAGTTATTTGGGCAGACATGTATAGAGACATATCCAAGCCCTAGCTTGCGGATTACGCGCAACGCATCCTCGTAATCCTTGGGAACACTGCTACCAGGGAACTGCAAGTTCAACAGGCTGAGTATTGCATTGAATGCAACATTGCTAATCCGGTAGAAGGACTTGACGTGAAGTAGCTTCACGGTGAAGGTAAATATTGAAAATTTACCCCCTTCAACAGCTGCGCGCTTGGCCTCCTCTAACACCTCGGCAAACATTGACCTTTGTCCATCAACATGGTCTTCAGAGTTGTACAGATCCTTCAACAAGCCAGGTATCCTATCATCCTCATTCACATCCTCTTCCTCCAAATTATCATTCCCTTGCAGAACATTTTCCATAAAAGCAATTCCATCATCACTACCATGGGGTGGCTACGCTTCAGCTTCAACATGTTGAGGTCCTCCCTCCATTGGCTCTCCATGATGGATCCACCTGTCATAGGTGCTGGCCATCCCATTAAGGAGCAAATGGTCTTCAACTCTCCCTTGAGCTTGCTCTTGACGGTTCAGGCATTGGCAGCATGGGCAAAGAATGCGATCATCCTTGGCAAAATTTCTACGAACACATTGCATGAACTCCTCCACTCCTTTCAGGTGTTCACTGGAAAGCTTTCGGACACCCTTTCTAATCCAGTTTATGTCCATCTGCAAAGACAACATAATGTCCCAACTTAGCAAAAATCCCAAAAACAAAACTGGCAATAAAATGCCCACATTTAGCTGCTGATTTTGTTCAACTATTCTAAAAACAAAACAAAAACTTGCAATAAATTAAATAGGTACTAAAAACAAAACAAAAACTTGTTGTTCTTGCTGGAGTCTGAAACTTTGTAGTGAGTAGCTAACAGTTTAAAAGATACTCCTCATGAACTTGAAACCTAGGTTAGCTAGATTGGTTCTCGGTATTACATCAAGAGAGCTGATAATAGTGAATGCTCTCCTCGTCATGAAAGAGATAACGAATTCTACATGCTAATTCTACATGCCCATCCTAATTCTACCGCGAACGGCAAGTTGGAGAAGAAGGGAAGAAGAGGGGGGAGAGGCCATGGATGCTCTACCTCGGATGGCGCTGACGGCGCTCCTGAGGCTGTACCGTTCTAGCCTCTGATGGCGCTCCTGACGCTGGGAGGTTGCTGCCGGCGGGGTCGTGTCGTGGCCGAGGCGCTCCCGACGCTGGGAGGTTGCTACCGGCGGGGTCGTGTCGTGGCCGAGGCGCTCCCGACGATGTCCCCTCGCCCCAGCCCCTCGCCGGCCCAAACCCCTCCGCCGGTGAACTCCGCCCCTAAGCCCCTCCTCCAGTGAACGCCGCCGCCCCCAACCCCCTCCGCCGGTGAGCGCCGCCACCAACCCCCTCCACCGGCTTCTTAGTTGTGAACCCAGAAGGGGAAATTTCTGCTAAGTCGTGGAAATTGCTGAACATAGATAGGAAAGATATAGATAGCCTTTTTTCAGTTAACTATCACCATCCCCTCAGTAGCCCATTGGTAGAGAGCAGAGCAACAACACGATAGGTCGGGGGTTCGAATCCCGCCCGCGCACATTTTTGCCCAGGTCGGGTGTGTAAGGGAGTGAAAAACTACATCCTATATACACATGCTTCTCCAGTAGCACAAAATCTCCTTAGTGGCGCAGTGGTTGGGAGCATATGGTGCGCAGCGCGGTCGTGGGTTCGAGCCCCACGGGCGCTTGTTTTTGCCCAAATATAGATATTTGTCATCCCACGGGTCCCACCGGTCAGGTCGGTCAACAAGTCAACATGTGTTCTCTCTTGATGGGTCCCACCTGTCAGTAAGATAAAAAAATAAATATAGATATTTGTGTCCCACAAGTCATCCCACGGGTCCCACCGGTCAGGTCGTTCAACAAGTCAACATGTGTTCTCTCTTGATGGGTCCCACCTGTCAGTAAGATAAAAAAATGACTAAGCAGTGACACATAAGCGAAAATGACAACTAAGCAGTGCCACGTAAGCGAAAATGACAGCTAAGCAGTGCCACGTAGGCGAGATCGCTGAGTTGGCTGTCAATTAATGCGAATGACCATTTAAATTGGTCATAATCGGCTAGAAAAAATATATTAAATTAGTGTTATTTGCATTGTGACCAATTCATGTGAGGAGATTATGACCTTTCTGACAGATTTGGTCGTTATATGTTCGGGTTTAGACCCTCCAAAACACCGAGTGACCAAATGGTACAAAATGGTCATAGATCTATGACCAATATTTTCAGGGTCACTGACAAAAGGTCATAGGATAGCATATTTCTTGTAGTGTATGGTGGTTCGGGTATTGTGTGTCCTTGATCGGCGGCCCTCCGAGCCTTTATATAGGAGGCTAGGTCTCGGGATCCATAACCGACTAGGTTTACAGGTAAGGAAGGTTCCAACCGACCTAGGGTTTGCTAAACTTGGAGAATACGTCCTCCTCTTGGGCCACCTTCGTGGGCTTCTGGTCGAGGCCTGTTCATGGGACTTAGCTCGTACGTGCACCAGGTATACTTATAATGGGTTACCCGAAGGGTACATGCCCGTCACTAGCCCCCGAGTGCATGGTCGACTCGAAGAATCGGGCAGGGACTCCTCCGTAATACACGTCATGTTCTGTTTACTTTGTAGTATCCCTGTTAGATCATGTATGCTGTGAGCATTCTGTTTTGCTTAATATGCTTGGGAGCCAAGATTTCCTTCGACTGTGTATGCTGAGCCGATAAATATGTCGACTGATGCTTAGTTTGTTTTGAGATCGAGCTTGCCTCGAAGGCGCACGTTGAGTCGGAAAATTCCTCGACTGATGCTTTGCTATTTTGCCTAGGGATTGACATAGTAGGCCTGGTACATTCGACGGATCGGGGCCAGTTAACTGCACTTTTGGGCAAAACCTTACTAGCCTACTTCAGGCTCGAGTCCCCGGATTCGAACCCGGAACAAGCTGGTCAGGTTCGACTCAGGCCGCGGAGGTCTTACAGAGCCGACCTGCAGCATAACTTTTGCGACCTAACGCGTCCGCTAGGATTTTCTTCATGTCTACTGACATGGAAAGTTGCAGGTGTTACAATGCTGGCAGTGGCCCCTGGCCAGACTCAACGGATCGGTGGGTCTTACCTTTACACTGTGTGTGCAGCATCGGAGGTTCATATGCGACGGACGCAATCCCGGGAATTTGTGATAAGGGTTAAGAAGATGAGTCGAATAATCTTCGACCTTATGTCGTTTTTCTTATCGGGTGCACGACAGCGCTCCCGATGGGAGTAGCCCCCGAGATCATGCTTAATTTCTTGCAGTTGAGGATGATCTCAACTTTCTGAAACTTGCGCAATGTTCAATAAAAAAAATTCAATTCGCTCCCTATGGGAGTTACGTTCACTGAGTCATGATGAAACGGTCGAGTGACCATATTTCCTCACTTTGATTTCCACCCTCAAAATGAACGAGGCGGTCGATTGACCCGTTTCTGCATAGTTGTGATTTTCACCCTCGAACCTAACGAGGCGGTCGAGTGACCGGCTTTGCCTTATTTTTTACTCGAATGCTTTTGAAGGATCTGCTTGCGATGACGTCAGGGATGACGCATTTGGCGACTGCGCCTTCTGACAGAGCGGTGGCGTGCTCAATATGACCGATGGGACGTGACATACGTGGGCCCAATTTTGCAGTGCTGACTGAAGACGGTGCCGTTTGGACTAATTTTGACCGTTCTGACGCGATTTTCACGGCGACGTGAAAATGGCCTCCTCGTTTCCTGTGCGTAGTGGGCGGAGTGGCCGGCGACGGCTGCCCTCCGTGACTGCCACGTGTACGGTTAGATGTGGATGGCGACCCACGATCTCTCATCAACGGTGAGGATCTGTGTCCTGTACGCATAAGTATGGGACCGGCGTGGTAAATTAGTTTTTACTTGCCATTTGCTCCCCGCCACCTCTCCTTCTGCATCTTCTTCTTCCTCGCGCTCTACTTGCATAGCCACCGTAGCCATGGCCAAGATGGCGAAGAGGAAAGCTGCCGCGGACGCCGCGGCCCCCACGGCGCCGAACGTCACCGCCCCGGGCGCAGGTGGCACGGCGCCGCTGAAGAAGAAGGCTGGAGGCTGGACGAGGTCTAGTATGACAGCCTCGAAGCTGGATGGATACCGGCAGGACGGGTGGCTGCCCTCCGCCGCGCTGCTGCCTGCTTGCATTCCCGGTGACGAGGTAAGCCCTCAACCCAGGGAGGGCGAGCGCGTATGCTTCCATGACTTCGTGAACAGGGGCTTCTCCTTCCCAGTTCACGACTTCGTGTGTGCGCTGATGTACGCATACAAGGTGCAGTTGCAAGATTTCACCCCCCAACTCCATGTTGCACATTGTTGTTTTCTTTGTGCTTTGTGAGTGCTTTCTCGGGGTTCATCCGCATTGGGGTCTTTGGAAGAAGATCTTCAATGTGAAGAGGAACGCCGGCTCGGACGGTGTGTATGCCGTTGGCGGCTTCAACATCCAGACTCGCAAGGAGGTCGAGTACTTCGACATCCAACAGGTCGAGTCAGCGCAGAACTGGCGCAAAAAGTGGTTCTACGTCAGCGCGCAGCAAGACGGACTGCCCGCATTTGACGCCAACACTAGTACAGAACGACATATCGGAAACGGGCCAAAAACCCCTTCGGCAACGGAGAAAGGGTCCGTGTCCCCAACCCTGTCACTGATGTGAAGGCCTTCATCGGTAACGGAGGCAAAAAAACCGTCACCGATGAGGGCATAAGTTGGCTACGGTTGCGGACCCATCTCCGTTTCCGATGTATCGGTGCATCAGTAATGGAGATTCTATTTTACTCCTTTGCATTGAGGTTCTTTCAGAAGCCTACAGGAGCAATTCGGTTGCCAAATTACATTCAAAATCTCACAGCAGAAGCACAAAGTTGCTACCAAATCCATTCATAACGTATATAAGAATTGTCATCATTACATAGCATCAAAAGATGAGTTACACATGCCTCGCTAATCCTATCATTCTCATGCCTCCCTAAACTTAACTTTTATGACACTCCACTCTTCTCCAGCTCCACCTTCTTCCTCAGTTCCGAAGCGCCGAAAACGGAATTCGACCTAGCAAAAGACTCGAGTAGCGGTTTCATGCTTCTCCAAATCACATCTGCAGCCAAATTGCTACACACATACACAAAATAGATGGAGAAACTAAAGACAAGAAACCACACCGAGCTCGCAAGCCTCCTTAGCAAATTAATCTTGCCAAATTCTTCGTAGCGAGGCTTGCTCCATCTTGGACGGTGTCGCCGAAATATAATAACGTCACCGCTGTGACATTTCGGCCACACTGTGCAAGACACTCTTAATTAAAAAACTGTTTTGAACAGTGCAGCGAAACGTCACAACAGCGACGGTTCACGGATATGAGCCCACTTTGTATTTAGCTCTTTTAAAGCTTGTTTGGATCTGCATGGCGCTTCTGCATATAAAATACATGGATGTCTAGTTAGAAAAGAGCCAAATATGATGCTACATGACATAAATACAATTTAAGATGAAAACAGTTTACACCTTAAGCGCCTATATCCGTGTGCTTGCTGTCCAATCGAAACGATTTGGAGGCAGAACTTGAAGGTGATGTTACCTTCAATTGACTCACCATTTTTATGCATTGTCGCCGAAATATACTATTACTTCATACACTAGCTACACAAAATCATAACGAGGATTAGCACATTGAAAAAGGGTTGAAATTAATCTATTAGACTTCAAATACTAAAAACAAACACAACACAATACTAGACTTCAAATACTAGACAAGTTGAAGGTAATGTATTCATCATCGGCAGTACTAAAAACAAACACAACACAATACTAGACTTCAAATACTAGACAAGTTTTATATGCTACTTTAAAAAAATGTAAGATCTAGTGTTGAGGGGTGTATTCATCATCGGCAGTACTACAATACTAGACAGAACACAATACTACAATACTAGACAGTACTACAATACTAGATCGGTAGATGCTACTTTAAATAAAATGTAAGATCTAGTGTCGAGGGGTGTATTCATCATCGGCACTAGACAGAACACAATACTAGACTTCAAATACTAGACAAGTTTTCTGTGCTACTTTAAACAAAATGTAAGATCTAGTCAGCTACATACCCGGGGAAGATGCACGGCAATAGACCAGTAGATCCGCGTCGGCGACATACTCGGGGAAGATGCGCGGCGGGTCGCCGACGAGCCGCTGGGGGGGATGCGCGGCGGCTCACGACGCGCCGCTGGGGGAAGATGCGCCGACGCGCCGCTGGGGGAAGATAGACGGCGGCGATGCCGGCCGGACGCGCCGCTCAGATCTGCGAGATAAGGGTTAGGTCTGGAGCCGTCGCCACACTATGACTGTGGAGTGAGAGTGAGAGTGAGAGCGAGAGCGTTAGGGTTGCCGCAGTGGCACATTTATAGCATATAATAACATCGCAAACGGAGGCGATAAACAACCGTTTCCTCTAATTTCTTCACTGACACACTGGGCCTACTTACAAAGGATCGATAGAGTAATTGAACTAACTATCTACTCTACTTGTTCTGCTTACGCCCTGCCTCCGCGCCATTGTCATCCGCGGCGCGGCGTCGCTTCTTGCCGGTTGCCTTTTCCTCAGGCACCTCCTCCTCCGGCACCTCCTCTGATGCCTCCTCCTCCGGCGCCTCCTCCGACGCCTCCTCGTCATCGTCATCGTCGTCGGCGTCGTATTCTTCCTGGCTAGAATAATACGGCTCCGGCGGGTCCTCCGGCTCCTCTTCCTCCGGCGACTCGTCCTCTTCGGAGTCGTCTTCTCCTTCGCGTGAAGACGGCGGGTCCGAGTCGTCGGAGTCGTCTTCTACAGAGCGTGAAGATGGCGGGTCCGAGTCGTCGGGGTCCGAGTCCGGCGGCCCGTCTTGATCCCACCATGGAACTTCACCGCGGTCTTCCGCGCTCGCGTCGTCGCTCGGGACTTCCTCGTTCTGCCACCAGGGTTCCGCCATGGCGGTTGTGCTAGTGTGGTAGATAATGTGGGAGAGAACGAAGGGGAGAATGTGGGACCTGCCTGGCTTCGCGCGGTTCCAGTCAAATTTTATTAGCGTCGATCAGGCGGTTCCAATCCCTCGTGAATTAAGCCGCATTGAACAGGCGCGCTTCCAGATTGCAACTGCAATTTCCCAAGCACATCGCAAACGGATATACATAAACAACCGTAGCCATAGAGATACATATTGGAAACGGAGACAAATTTATGACCGTTGCCAATACTTTTGGTAACGGAGATATAAAATTCTCCGTAACCAATGTTGACGGACCAGCCTCTGCCAGTCCTCGTCCGCAACGCTAAAATCGCGATTCTCTGTCGCCTAACACCTGCCGTTTCCATAGAGGGGTATCCGATGTGTCGTTCTGTACTAGTGCAATGAGCCTCTGGTGAAGACTCGAGCCTGGTTGCATTAGACAACCGCTGCGGAGGAGGCTGAGGCGAAGCCTTTGATGGAGAAGATGGCCAAACTTATGAAGACTGTCAGTCGCGAAGTGCGCGGCCTTCATCTGATTGCGAATTTCATCAAGCGGGGCGTGCAACCTTTGCGGGTGCGAGCGCACCCGATGTGGGTGTTCCAGGGCGCGCACGACCCGACACGATTGGCGGGAGAAGAGGGCTTGCCCTCACCAAGGGAAATAGATACCAGGGTGCGGTCGATCACCAAACTAACCGCCAAGGACAGCTGCCCGCTCGACTGCCCACGCGACGCGTTCGACAGCGATCACCCGCTGCCCGCGGTATGGTTTCAACTTATCTGTAGTATTTATGGGAAATATGTGCTTGTTAGCTTATGCATGTTTCTGGTATGTGTAGAATTGGGCGCCTGCCAAGCGCTTCCCTCCACTTCCCGAAGATGGGGAGTGTGCGGAGGCGGAGATTTTGTTGGCCGAGAGCGAGGCCGATAATATTTCTCTTGCCTCTGCTCACACCCCTACTGAAGAGGTGGAGGACTCCGAACAAGAGGAAGAGGAAGAGCTGCCTCTCAAGCGCCGACGCGTGAAAGAGACGGCGTCGACTGCGGCGAGCAGCCCTCTTCCTACTGAGCACGACGAGGATTCGGGTTCCTCGTCGCCTGATGCTAGAGATGTCTGGGTGGTAACCCCACTGCGTGCGGCGCCTCCCGAAGATACGCCTGGGTTTACCGCGCACCTGGACTATGCGACCATGCTGATTTCTGACGATGACGATGCAAGGTGAGCCTTTGCTTGATGTACTCGAGTTTTGTGACTGGTTCTGCTTTTGGCTTCGCAGTCTGATTTATGTTGTGCAGCCTGGCCAAGGACACTATGCCGAAGAAAGATGCGGCGCCCCTTGCTCCCGAGGTTACAACATCATCGGAAGATGCGGTTTGGGTTGAGAGGACCACCTCGGCGAGCATGCCCGCCGGTCCAAAGGGAGACGCGCCTTCTTCTTCGGGTGCGACGCAGCCAGATCGCCGTGCTCATGTAAGTTTGGTGTGAGGCTTATTATCTTATCGGGTGCGCGACAGCGCTCCCGATGGGAGTAGCCCCCGAGGCTACGCGCAACTAGGCACAGTCGGGCATAGGCTCATATGCTTATGTCTTTGCTTGTTATACTGCAGCCTTTTTACCGCACGATGCTAGAATCGGGTGAGGCCTATGTGCAACTGGAGCAGGAGCGCGACCAGGTGCAGGCTCAGCTGGAGCAAGAGCGCAACCAGATGCAAACCCAGCTGAAGCAGTCGCAAAGTGAGGGCCTTCTCTTCATACCTGCCAGTTTGTGGGCGAATATTTTGACGCGAGACTCACATCTTAACTTCTGCAGGCGAGCGAGCGGTTGCTCTGACTCGGGTGCATGAGCTGGAAAAGGAGCTCGGGCTGAGCGTGAAAAGCTCAAGGAGGTGTGCGACCGCGAGACGCTTCAGGCAGAGCGGCTCCGCTCGCTATCTCATGTGATGGGAGGTGAGTACCCTGTGATATTTGACTTACTTATGGTGATCTGGTTCTGATCTTGTATGTTTTTTATATGTAACAGAGGCTGTTGGGGCAGCACCCGCCATGGACGAAGGGTCCTTTGAGGATGTGGCGAGTGCCTTTGACAAGATATGCGCCCAAGCCAGAGAGGCTCTCAACAAGTCTGCGGGTGCGCTGAAAGCTGTCCATCGGCTGGTTTTTCCGAAAGGCACGCCACCCACGACCGTAGAGGGTCTGGCCGAAGTTTTCGGGACTGGGACGTCCACATTGGCCAACTACGCCCGCGCCCAAAAGGTAGGCGGCACCGAGACCTCCTTTGTTCTTCTGCTTGGCCATGATTTCGCAGGTGACTTCGAGAAAGCCGTAGCTGGCTTTCCGAAGAAACCCGACGGAAAAACTGCCGTGACTAGTGAGATGAAGGAGCAGGCGGGAGCGCTGTCAAGGAAGATGGTGGCGATGATGGAAGAACGTGTTGCCTTCCTTGTTGAGCGTGCCGCCCGCACCGCTAGGTCTATGTCGGAGTTGATGTCGTAGACGACAGGACCATCCCCTTTTGTCTTGTGTAATGAACTTGAATGCCGTATGGGGCTTTTGATCAATGTGATCTTTTGATTTGCGCACCTTATGACTTCAGTTTGTATGTGGAATTTGAAAAAAGACAGCCCCCGAGCCTGCTGGTCGGGGTTTTTTGCGAGTGAGATATGGAGCTTATGTTTGAACCTTTGCTTGTGTAGTCTCAAGCGCATGGTGGCTCGACTGGTCGAGCTTCAGGGAGTTCTTCTTCCAAGCCAAACACCCGAAGTGTGAACGACCAAAAGCTTATCGACTACTTTACACAGAAGTTCACAACAATGGAGAGAGAGCTGAAGGAGACGAAGGACGCCCTTGCTGACCTTCAGTCAAGACCGTCACCAGCCACGGAGCGAGAGCTATTTTTGCTGGCGGAGCTGGACAAAGTGAATCTTCAACTCGAATGTGAGTACACTCGAGTCGAATCATTATTCTTGCCGGGCTTGTTGACAATATGTCACTGTTATGCTTGTGCAGGCGTGTGCTTTGATAAACCGAAAGAGGAAACTCCACTGCGCAGACGCTTGGATGATCAAGCCAATAGACCAGAGTATTCGAGCCACCCTTTCTGGTCAGATCGAGCAAGGAGCCGAGTGCTTGTCCAGCTTCAGGACAGCGCCTGGCGTGCAGCCGTTGTGCTCGAGACCTGCAGGTTGGCTTTGTCGAGAGTGCATCAGGCGTTGTTTCCCTTAAACACCCAACCGGAAGGTCTATCAGCTTTGCTGGAAAATTTTCGTAAGGGCAAGGCCATCAAGAGATTTGTGCGAGAGCAGCTCATTGGCGGAGCAAATGTTGCACACGCATTTGTGCGGACCCATTATCCAAACATTGACTTGAAGAAAATTGCCCGGGGACCCGCACCCGTGCCTGGTGGCGGTCCGTGCCTATGCAGGAACACTACCAGGAGACTCGCACGGACGCGCTGGTCTTGATCCACCAAGTGTTGAAGGAGGAGGAGAAATGGGCCGCACCAAAGGATGAACCTGTAGAGTAGGCTAGGCATGTATTTTTTAGAAATTTTTGTAAAATTGCCTGATGAATTATCGCGATAAGCGTGTGTGTAACACATTTATGGGGCTCAGCCCCCGAGTATAAGTTGTGTATGCATAGCTCAGTTCCCTACCGATTGGGTGTATGCTAAAGTTTGGTTGACATAGCCCCCGAGCCTTCGGGTGTGTATTTTAGTTGCGATTTTTGTAACATTTGTGCGGCGCAGCCCCCGAGTGTTCAGGCGGAGCTGAGGTTTGAGCAACCTGATTAGGCGCAGCATCCGAGCGTTCGGGTGAGGCCAAGGTTTTTTTGTTTATGAACCTGGATAGGCGCAGCCCCCGAGCGTTCGGGTGAGGCCAAGGTTTTTTGTTTATGCAGATTGGTGGATGTTTGAACAGCACAGCCCCCGAGTGTTCGGGTGTGGCTGTTATGTTTGTGTGTGTTGTATGTGAGAAAGAAACGGAGAGATAGAGGAACATTGATTTTATTCCACTTTTCAATGCTAAGCTGTGGGCCGCCTTATTAAAAACCTTCCAGTCCCCTTAGGTACCCTGGTAAGGAAAAGTGCGCGTCTGAAACCCGCAGCTATCCGACATATCGCCTATTACATTTGATGACTGAGCAGTCTAATCTTAGAAACGGCGCAGATGCGCAACGTTCCAAGGGTTGTGCGAAGATTCGCCTGTCTTCGCGTGCTTCAGTCTGTACGCGCCACCATCGATGACCTCCGTGACGATGAAGGGTCCCTCCCATGGAGAGGCGAGATTGTGCACCTTCTTCTGTTTCAGCCGCAGCACCATGTCTCCGACCATGAAGGACCTGGTGCGCAGTCGACGGCTATGATAGTTGCAGAGGTTTTGCTGAAAAACAGCTGTACGAGCGAGCGCAATGTCTCGTGCTTCATCCAGCGTGTCGACGCTATCCTCGAGTGCTTCCTCCGCGTCTTCTTCGTTGTATGACGTGACCCTGGGTGCGTCTAACTGCACGTCGAAGGGTAGGACGGCTTCTGTGCCGTACACCATGAAGAATGGTGTGTACTGTGTCGATCTGTTTGGAGTAGTGCGCAGACTCCAAAGTACGGACGGAAGTTCTTCGACCCAGGCACCCGCAGCTCGTTTGAGTGGCACGAATTGCCGCTTCTTGAGCCCGCTGCATACAAGTCCATTGGCCTTTTCCACCTGACCGTTCGACTGCGGGTGTGCCACCGATGCGTAGTTCATCTTGATCCCTTGGACTTTGCAGAAGTCGCGGAACTCTTCGGCTGTGAAGTTTGTACCGTTGTCGGTTATTATGCTATTAGGAACCCCGAAGCGGTAGATGATGGACCTGATGAAGTTCACCGCCGTCGTAGCAGTCGAATTTGTGATAGGGACCGCTTTGATCCACTTGGTAAATTTATCGACTGCCACCAAGAGATGTGTGTGACCTCCACGCGAGGATTTCTTGAGTGGCCCAAACATGTTGAGTCCCCATTGGGCGAAGGGCCATGCCAATGGTATGGTTTTGAGCTCCGATGCAGGCGCGAGTGGCCTTTTTGCGAACTTCTGGCAACCGATGCACATTTGAACTATGTCCTCTGCATCCCTGAGTGCAGTTGGCCAGTAGAACCCTGCTCGGAAGGCTTTGGCCACGAGGACCGGACTGCTCGCGTGATGTCCACAGGTCCCTGCGTGGATGTCTCGAAGGATGGCCTTGCCGTCTTCGAGTGCGATGCATCTCTGAAAGATCCCTGATATGTTGCGCTTGTACAGCTCTCCTTTGATAATCGTGTAGGCCTTGGCTCTTCGAGTGATCCGACGTGACTCAGCTGCGTCATCAGGTAGCTCATCCTGTAGGAGGTATGCGAGGAAGTGATGTGTCCAAGTCGGTTCAATCAAGAGAACTTCGATTGGCGGATCCGTTGTGCTTGGCGGGATATCCTTGTCGGCTGCGGCCAGAGTCGAAGGCGCTGCTGGCTTCTTCACTTTGATAGATATCTGCGTGATACGCTCGAGGAAGACGCCAGGTGGTACTAGTGCTTTGGTGGAGCCAAGGTTGGCTAGCATATCTGCTTCCTCGTTGCTTTCGCGCCCGACGTGGCGTAACTCGCAGCCGTCAAAGTTGCCCTCCATGGTGTTGTATAACTCGCGATAAACGATCATGTTGTCCGCAGTGGCGTCGCAGGCTTTCATCGTTTGCTGCACCACAAGATTTGTGTCGTCGTAGATCATGAGGCGTGTGCACCCGCAAGCCTTTGCCATCTTCATGCCATGCAGGAGGGCCTCGTACTCAGCCTCGTTATTGGAGGGTTTGGCGACATCCATCTGCAAAACATAGCAAGCTTATCCCCTCGTGGAGCTATGAGTATGACACCTGCGCCTGCGCCTTCATTTTTCTTCGACCCATCGAAGAACATCGTCCATGAGTTGGACACATCTGGGACTCCTGGTAGCTGAGCTTCAATCCACTCGGTGGTGAAGTCAGGCAAGACTTGACCTTTGATGGCCTTCGGGTGTTCATACTTTATGTCTCGAGGTCCGAGCTCGATGACCCACTTGGCGACCCGCCCGGTCGCGTCTGGGTTGGTGAGGATATCACGTATGCCTGCCGCGCTGACCACGGTGATCGGATGCTCGACGAAGTAGTGCACGACCTTGCGCGACGTCATGAATACGGCGTAGGCTAGCTTCTGGTAGTGCGGGTACCGCTGTTCTGATATGGAGAGGACCTCGCTGAGGTAGTACACGGGCCTCTGTATGCTATGATTGTGCCCTTCTTCCGTACGCTCGACGACGAGGACGGTAATGACCACCCGATTGGTGGCGGAGACGTATAAGAACAGCGGCTCACGCTCCCGAGTTGCGACCAAGATTGGAGGAGTTGTGAGTGTGCGCTTCAGGTCGACGAAGGCTGCTTGAGCTCTGGCATCCACTCGAATCTGTCTGACTTCTTCATCAGCTGATGGAAAGGGAGCGCTTTCTCGTCGAGCTTGCTGATGAATCGACTGAGAGCGGCCACTCGACCCGCTAGTTAGTATGGCCTGTATCTTCTCCGGGTCCGCCTCGATGCCTCGAGCTAAGACAAGATAGCCCAAGAGCTGTCCGGCAGGTACGCCGAAAACGCACTTCTTGGGGTTGAGCTTGATGTTGTACCGGTTGAGATTGGCGAATGTCTCACGCAGGTCGTCGAGGAGGGTGTCCTCCTGTTTGGTTTTGATGACGATGTCGTCGACATAGACTTGGACGTTGCGCCCAATTTCCTTGCTGAGGCAATTTTGCATCATACGCTGGTACGTAGCACCTGCGTTCTTGAGCCCGAAGGGCATTGTGGTGTAGCAGTAGACGCCATGTGGCGTTATGAAGGCTGTTTTGTCCTCGTCTTCGGCCTTCATCCTTATGTGGTTGTAGCCTGAGTAGGCATCCAGGAAGGATAGGCGTGCGCAGCCCACAGTCGAATCAACTATCTGGTCGATGCGAGGCAGCGGGAAGTGGTCCTTGGGGCAGCACTTGTTGAGGGCGGTGAAGTCGACACACATGCGGAGGATCTCTGTATGCTTCTTTGGCACAAGGACTGGGTTAGCGATCCAGTCAGATTTCTTGATCTCGCGGATGAACTTGGCTGCGAGTAGCCTGTCGACTTCTTCACCTATGGCCTTCCGCTTCGGCTCGGAGAAGCGGCTCATCATTTGCTTCACGGGTCTCGTATCTGGAAACAATTCCCTGGGAATACCTAGCATATCGGCTGGACACCAGGCAAAAATTTCCCAGTTCTCACGGAGGAATTTGACGAGCGCGCCTTCCTATGCGGGAGTTAAGCTTGATGACACGTTGACCCTCTTGGACGGGTCCGTCGGGTGCACCTGATGCGACCGTGTGTCGTTTGTTGCGCTGAAAGCGACGTCGGGTGCCGGTTTCTTAGCTTCAGGGAATAATGTGCGGTCATTGGAGATGGAGAGCTCTGCGAGTTGCTCTTGCATGTCGAAGAACTCGGATATTTTGCTGAACTCCCTGTCGCAACTGTCCGAGCGCTGGAAGTTCCCGTTCACCGTGATGTCACCGTTTGGTCCTAGCATTTTTAACTTGAGATATGCGTAGTGAGGGACCGCCATAAACCGAGCGAATGTCGGGCGCCCAAGGATGCCGTGATATTGTGATTTCCAGTCGACGACCTCGAAGTCGATCTTCTCCGTCCTGAAGTTGCCTGGCCCGCCGAAGACGAGCGGGAACTGGACTGTGCCGAGCGGGTAGACCGCTTTGCCTGGGATGATACCGTGGAAGGTGTTGCTTGACTTGGGCAAGTTTTCCGTTGACTGGTTCATCTTGCGGAGCATATCTACAAATAAGATGTTGATTCCACTTCCACCATCCATGAAGACCTTGGACATGGCGTAGCCACCGATTTGAGCGTCGAGTACCAAAGCCGCGTGCCCTGGGTGAGCTATGGCAGGTGGATGATCCTCGCGGGAGAAGGTGATGCTGGTCTCCGACCCCTTCAAGTACTCAAGAACGGCGGGTGGTGCCATAACAGCCAGATTGACCTGTCGGGTTATCAGCTTTTGCTCCCTGTTAGAGGGACGCCCCTTTTGTATCATGTTCATCTGCCCGCGTGCCTCGAGATATGGTTCTGCTGCTGCCACCGGAGCTTCTATGAGCTGCTGGTGATGGATAGCGCCTGCTATGTTTGCGGCTGCTGGCGCCGGAAGGGGCGGCGGAGCCGGTAGCGCCGCCGCAGCCGGCCTCGGGTGATAGCGTTTGACGTAGCCAAGCGCTAACCTTGTGAATTTTCTACAGTCTTTCAGCATATGTTTCGAGTGAAGCTTGCCATCTTTACCTTTGAACATGTGGAATCGGCATTCTTCCTCGATTTACTCTTCGAGTTCGTGTTCGTTTTGCGGGTCTTCTCGGGGTTTTCTCCACTCCCGTTTGCGCTATCCGTCATTGCGCGGGGCGTAATCGCGGCTGCGATCATCATAGCAGCCGCCGTCACGATCGTCGTGACGGTTTTTGCCTCGGTCGCGCACATCGCGTGTGTCGACTGCTGCGATGAGGCCATCGCCTTCCTCATCATCATAATTATGAGATTTGCGCCTCTTTCGACGGTCACTGCTACGGCCGTTCTTGCGACTCCAGTCTTTGCTGTCGCGGCGTGGTGACCCGCTTTGCTTATCTCGTATCGAGTCTTCTCCGTCCGCCCATCCATTGGCGACCTTCAAGAGGGCCGCAACGGACTTCGGCTTCTCACGCCCGAGTGCTTCTGAAAGTCGAGCCTGGCGAGGCCTGCTGTGAAAGCATCGATGGCTCTGTCCTCCGATAGTGCCTATGGAGTTGCATATGGTGGTCCAACGTCGGATGTATGATCTCAGCGACTCGTCCGAGCGCTGCCTACAGGCTCGCAATTCTTCGAAAGTGGCAGGTCTGTCGCATGTCACGTTGAAGTTCTTGACGAAATCTTCCTCGAAGTCTTCCCATGAATCGTATGCGTGACGGGGTAAGTTTCTGAGCCAGGTGCGAGCCGCGCCCTCGAGCATCAGCTGTATGTACTGCATAGCAGTTGTGAGAGTGCCGCGTTGGCATGTGACATGGATCTTGTAGTCCTCGAGCCAAGATGCTGGCTCCTAGCGACCGTTGAATTTGGATGTTTCAGATGTGAGCTTGAACCCTTTGGGCATCCTGGTCTCGCGAATGTGTCGACTGAAGCATAAGGACCCACATGGCTCGAATTCATCGTCCGAGCGTGACTCGCTGCCCGAGGAGCGAGACCTCCCGGAGCGACTTTTGCTTACTCGATGCTGAGTTACGACTCTGTGCATACCGCTGTCCTCCGCACGGCGTCGAGTGCTCCTATCGCCATCACGACGTCCGCGATCGTGGTCCTCACGTATTGTAACGGTGCGGTCATGATTGCTGCGAGTTTGAAGTGCTCCTTGAGGACTTTCCGCGCGGCGGGTTCTGCTTCCACCATGTGGCGTGCTTCCTTCAACACCGTCGACTACCGGAGCTAACGCCGCAGCAGCTAACTTGAGGGGTCTGATTTGCTGTCGGCGCATTGCCCTGTTTGGATCATTTGCAGCTGGCTGCATTGTTCTGAGATATGCGGATATTGACATCAAGGCTCCCTCGGCTGTCTTGGTGACAGGGATTCCTTCTTCGTTGACTGTCATGAACGACAGATCCAGGTTGCGGGCGAGATCCGCTCTGTCCCTCTCAGAGAGGCGAGGTAGCCTGGAACGATGCCGTGCGGACGTTTGCCCTGTCGAGTGGAGGGATGACAACTGTGCTCGCCACGCACTCGACATGCTGGCCTATCTCCTCCGCTCGTCGAGTGTTGCTCTGTAGTTCTTCAGTCGAAGATTCTCCTGCCACATGAAGTATTGGTATGTCGCGAGTTCTTCGCGAGTCAAATCTTCGGGCATTAGGAGGCATTCTTCAATGACCTTTTTTGCTTTTGCTGCCATCTCCTCCGTGATGGTGAGCTGCGTCTGACCGTCCGGCATGGTTACCGTGGCGGGATATGCTTGTGGTGCGCGACGAGCCGCGGCTTCCGAAGTCTCGCCTTCTGTGCCGTTGTTCCCTAGAGCCATATAGACTTGAAAAGGGATGATGTTTGAAATTATGCCTTCTTCGCCACCGCTGCCACCGGTGGAGTACTCGAAGTCGCTGCAGTCCTCGTACTGCACGCGTGGTTCGTCGCTGTCGTATTGGAAAGCAAACTCGACATCGTCTTCGACTGCGCCATGGAGGTCGAAAGATGCTGATGTAGAGCTTGGCGAAACAGTCAATGAAGAAGCGTTTTTTGCCAACGACAGAATTGTGAATTGTGCAGTCGACGACGAGTCGGGTGACGCAGGTGCAGCCGACGAAGATCTCGGCAGCGCGGCCACAGTTGGTGTAGATGCGATCGACGGAGATGCGGGCGTGATTGCCGCGAGTTGACATGGATCTGTCAAGTTTTGCGTCCCCCAACGACTAACATGGAAATTGAAATTACCAAAAGTCATGTCCGCACCTGAGTGGAGATCTGAAAACACCGGGCGCGCGATTGGATGATGCGGGTCGAACCCGAAGGGACCGAAGTACATCGGCGCGACGATCGATGGAGGTGGCGAGTTGCCATTTGCTGGTGGAGTAGGCGAGTCGAGCTTCGCCGAAGGAATCGGCGGGTTGCCGTTTGCTGATGAAGTTGGCGAGTCCACCTTCAACTCCGAGGTCGGCGAGTTGCCGTTTGCTGAAGTTGTTGGCGAGTCGATCTTCGCCTACGATGTCGGCGAGTTGCCGTTTGCTGATGGAGCCGCCGAGACCGCAGATCCAACACCAGTCTTTCCCACAGACGGCGCCAATTGATGAGGTGTTAACTCATCAATGCCCATCGTTCGATACCTAGGGTTAAGATTAGAGGGGAGAGACATGGTGGTGTTGGTAGTATCGTCGGCTGACAAGCGAGGTTTACCCAGGTTCAGGCCCCCGGAGGGTAACACCCTACTTCCTGCTTGTCTGATTATTGATATATGAGGTGTACAATGGCGTCCCGGCGAGATGATGATCTCGCAAGGGCTATGATGGTTCGGGTATTGTGTGTCCTTGATCGGCGGCCCTCCCAGCCTTTATATAGGAGGCTGGGTCTCGGGATCCATAACCGACTAGGTTTACAGGTAAGGAAGGTTCCAACCGACCTAGGGTTTGCTAAACTTGGAGAATACGTCCTCCTCTTGGGCCACCTTCGTGGGCTTCTGGTCGAGGCCTGTTCATGGGTCTTAGCTCGCACGTGCACCAGGTATACTTATAATGGGTTACCCGAAGGGTACATCCCTGTCAGCTGGTATGATCGCATCCGACATGTTTCCGCTCCGTTTTCCCTTATGCTTGCCCCTTCGACTCCTTCTCCCGCCTATACCGCCCCATTTTATCGTTGCCACACCATTTTACCATAACTCCACGACGACATTACCACAAGCCAAGCACCAGTGGCCGCAAAAAAAATGTCACGCATTTTACCATGCCGCGTCGGCAAAAAGGAGGGATGCAACACGAGGACTTCCCAGGAGGTCACCCATCCTAGTACTACTCTCGCCCAAGCCCGCTTAACTTCAAAGTTCTGATGGGATCCGGTGCTTTAGTGCTGGTATGATTGCATCCGACATGTTTCCGCTCCGTTTTCCCTTATGCTTGCCCCTCCGGTTCCTTCTCACGCATATACCGCCCCATTTTACCGTTGCCACACCATTTTATCATCACTCCTCGACGACATTACCAGAAGCCAAGCACCAGTGGCCGCAAAAAAAAATGTCACGCATTTTACCATGCCGCGTCGGCAAAAAGGAGGGATGGAACACGAGGACTTCCTAGGAGGTCACCCATCCTAGTACTACTCTCGCCCAAGCACGCTTAACTTCGGAGTTCTGATGGGATCCGGTGCTTTAGTGCTGGTATGATCGCATCCGACATGTTTCCGCTCCATTTTCCCTTATGCTTGCCCCTCCGGCTCCTTCTCCCGCCTATACCGCCCCATTTTACCGTCGCCACACCATTTTACCATCACTCCACGACGACATTACCAGAAGCCAAGCACCAGTGGCCGCAAAAAAAAAAGTCACACATTTAACCATGCCGCGTCGGCAAAAAGGAGGGATGCAACACAAGGACTTCCCAGGAGGTCACCCATCCTAGTACTACTCTCGCCCAAGCACGCTTAACTTCGGAGTTCTGATGGGATTCGATGCTTTAGTGCTAGTATGATCACATCCGACATGTTTTCGCTCCGTTTTCCCTTATGCTTGCCCCTCCGACTCCTTCTCCCGCCTATTCCGCCCCATTTTACCGTCGCCACACCATTTTACCATCACTCCACGACGACATTACCAGAAGCCAATCACCAGTGGCCGCAAAAAAAAAAATGTCACGCATTTTACCATGCCGCGTCCGCAAAAGGACGGATACAACACGAGAACTTCCCAGGAGGTCACCCATCCTAGTACTACTCTCGCCCAAGCACGCTTAACTTCGGAGTTCTGATGTGATCAGGCGCTTTAGTGCTGGTATGATCGCATCTGACATGTTTCCGCTCCGTTTTCCCTTATGCTTGCCCCTCCGGCTCCTTCTCCCGCCTATACCGCCCCATTTTACCGTCGCCACACCAGTTTACCATCACTCCACGACGACATTACCAGAAGCCAAGCATACCCACTTCCTATGCAAAGGAATCTTGTAAGAAAATAAATTATTGAAGCATGAAGCTACTAGCATAGGAAGGCAAAACAAGTACAACTTCAAAACTTTCAACATAAAGAGAGGAGACTTAATATTATTGAGATATATGAAATCGTGTCTCCCTCTCTCATAATGACCAGTAGGTCTTAAAGAAATCAGCATATAAAAGCAACACAGAGAAAGCTCAAAACTTTCATCATAAAGAGAAGAAATTTAATAACATGAAGATTTCTATAACCATATTTTCCTCTCTCAAAATAATTTTCAGTAGCATCATGAATAGACTCAACAATATAGCTATCACATAAAGCATTCTTATCATGATCTACATGCATAAAAGTATCATTACTCTCCACATAAGCATAATCATTAGTAATAGTGGGAGTAAAACTATCACAACCATCATTGTAATCATCATAAATTGCCGGCATAGTATAATCATAACAACTTTATCCTCAATAGTAGATGGACTGAAAATAGCATGTTCATCATTGCAAACATCATATATAGGAGGCATATCATAATCACAATAAACTTTATCCTCAATAGTAGGTGGAACTAGAATACCACAATTATTATAATCATCATATATTGGAGGCAAAGTATCATCAAAGCAAATTTCCTCCTCAAAGCTTGGGGGACTAAAAATATCATATTCATCAAAACCAGCTTCCCCAAGCTTAGAGCTTTCCATGGCATTAGCAATAATGGTGTTCAAAGAATGTATACTAATAACATTACCACTATCATGCAAATAAAGTTCCATAGGTTTTTTAATTTTCTCCTCAAACACTTCATGTCCTAATTCAAGATAAATTTCATAAAGCTCTCTCATTTTTTTCTCCATTAAGCCTAACTAGTTCCTCTTCAATATACAAAAAGAAACCACCGAAGTGAGAGAGAAAACAATGACCACAGGAGTGCACCACAAATGCGACGAACAACTAAAGAACACGGACCCAACACACGGACAACAAGATGAATAAAGAACGAAGAACAAAGAGAAAAACATGGCAACAAAACCCAAACCAATCTCAACAGAACGAATCTTAACCGAAAGAACGACAGACCAGTAAGCCGACAACCTGCAAACAAAAAAAGCAACAAACAGAAAAATGTAAGTAAAACAGGAAAAGAAAAAAGAACAAACCGCAAAACCCACAATCAATAAAAGAAGACGGATCTAGTACACGGGCACAACATGAACAGAGAACCAAAAAATAGACGATCGCACGAGTGCACCCCAGAAGCAACAAAACAACGAAAGAACACAAATCCAGCACACAAGCAGAAGATGAACAAAAAACAAAGAACAGAGAGAACAACACGGCAACAAAACCCAACCCGATCTCAACAAAACTGACCTTAGCCAGATGGACGAAGGACCAGTAAGCCAGCAACCTGCAAACAAACAAGGCAACCAACACAAAAACATAAGTAAAAACAAAATATAAATAGAACAAACATCAAAAGCGACATGCAATAATAAAATACGGATCCACCACATGAGCGGCAACACGAACAAAGAACGAAAACGGACAGAAAGACACAGTAAGAAAATCCAAGACGATCTCAACGGAACGAACCTTAACGGGAAGAACGACAAACAAGTAAGCCGATGACCTGCAAAGAAACAAAGCAACCCACATTAAAAAAAGTAAATAAAACCGGAAAAGAAAAAAGAACACCGCAAAAGCAAAAGAAAAAGAACACTACAAAAGCAATGAACAACAGAAGAACACGGATCCAGCACACAAGCAATAAGATGAACAAAAAACAGAAAGAAAAATACGGCAACAAAACTCAACCCGATCTCAACGGAATTGGCCGTAAATGGAAAGACGACAGGCCAGTAAGCATCCGAGCTGCAAACAAACAAAACAACCAACAGAAAATAATTTAAAAAAAAGAAAATAAAGAAAGAACAAACCACAAAAGCAACGAACAACTAAAATAACATGGATCCAGCACACAGGCAACAACATGAACTAAGAACAAAGAACAACGAGAAAAAACACGATAAGAAAACCCAACCTAATGTCAACGGGAGCAACCTTAACCAGAACCACAACAGAAAGAACTTCATGGAGGCACGGCAGAACTCGAGGAACGAACAGCTAGGCGAGGAGGAAGAAACCACGACGAATCTAAATCTGCAAGAAACGAAGAAGCGAGAGCTGCGAGGGAAAAGAAATGCGAGCAACCGATTTGGGGACGAAAGAAAATGGGGACAGTATGAAGTAAATGGAGGATGGTATATATCAAGACGCGTTCCCACACAGTGCAACGTACCGGTCGACCAATGGCGAGACGCCAGCTAGGTCAACAAACAGTAACGGCGGTGCGAAGGAATTGGGCATGAGACGCCAGGCAGGGGAGAGGAAGAAGGGCCCCCAATCTTTACTCCCAGTGCAACGTGAAATCCCCACCGTGCCCCCAAGCTACTGTAGAAAATACGCAGCGCAAACGAAGCAAGGGGAAGCAACGTCGACGCAACGTGACGGGCAGCCGACATGTGGACCGGAAAAGAGCCGGGTGAAAGGACAAGGATGACGCCTAGAGGAGGGTGAATAGGCGATTTAAAACTTTTCCGGTTTAGGCTTGATAATTGCGGAATAAAACTAGGTGTTTAAATTAACAAGCCAACAACCTAAATATACTAGGCTCACCTATGTGCACCAACAACTTATGCTAAGCAAGACAAGCAACAAAGTGATAGCAATATAGAATAATTCAAGCACGAAGGCTATCACAATGTAAAGTACATAAGTAAAGAGCTCGGGTATAGAAATAACCGAGGCACACGGAGACGAGGATGTATTCCCGAGTTCCTCCTTTTTAGGGGAGTACGTCTCGTTGGAGAGGTGTCAGGCACCACAAAGGTCGATCTCAATGCCACAAAGGCTCACCCTATTCTCCGATGAACCGCACCACAAAGGATTGGTTCACCTTCCACTATCGGAATCCTTCAAGGCGGAATCCGGAGCCTTTACAACAACAATCTGAGGCACAACCCACAACTGGATTGGGGGCTCCCGAACGGCTACAAGTGACCACAAAGGTCTCAACCACCACAAAGGCGTCTAGGGTCCAATGACCCAAGAGTAACAAGCTCACAAACTTTCAACTTCCACGAATCCTCGTGGAGAGCACAAACCGATGCACAAAGCAATGGCAAGAGCACAAGTGCTCAAATCCTTCACTCTCAAATCCCACCAAAAGCAACTAATGCTTATGGGGGGAGAAGAGAGGAAAAACAAAGAAGAACTCAACAAATGGAACTTCAGGATCTAGATCAACTAGGTTCCCCTCACTTAGAGGAGGAATGGATTGGTGGAAATGTAGATCTAGATCTCCTCTCACTTTCCCTCAAAGATATGCAAGAATCATGGGAGGGATTGAGAGGAAGGCAAGCTTTTCCAAAGGTCAACAATGGAGGTGAGAGAGGGAAAAACGTGCTCAAGAGGTTAGAGAACCGTTGGGGAAGAAACCCCCTTAAATAGGTCCCTTTAAAAAGTGCCCGTTGGGCAGTACAAAAAGTGGAAATATTAAGAACCATAAATAGAGTTAAGTTGCCACACATTGGGAAGGTGTGGAACTTTCCTCAAGGATAAACCGATAATATTTCCAACATGAAAACGCAACAAGTTTTTCATCCAGACTCCGTTTTCTATGATCTTTGGCTTGTTTCGAAGATAATCACAAGCCATACAAGATCATGCATTACACATCATAGTCCATCATGTGAGGAGGAAACCATAAGGAGAGAGCTTGACTTCTCTAGAAAAGATAAGCCGGTAAAACCTACAATATCAAAAACGCCACAAGATATGCATAAGAAATCCGTTTTTGATGAAATAGAACTTGGTATGGAGATGAACACAAGCTCTAAATTCTCACATGGATAAAAGACAAATAAGAACCAAGAAAGATGATGATGCCAAGTATGCAAAGGTTTGAGCTCTCCACAAAGATGCGATCAAGTTACTCACTTGAGAGCCCCTCTTGATAGTACGTCGTCTATCCTATAACCCGGTCTCCCACTAACACCATGAGACCGGTAAAATAGAAAACCTATCAAGATCATACCTTTTCCTGCGCATTCCACTTGAGCTAGATGATGGCGATATTGACTCCCTCAAGTTGGAAAACCTTTCTTGATTGTGCTTGCTAGCACATGCTTGATGAAGACTTCTCCAAATACTCCCCCATACACCATCATGGGAGAGCCTCGCTTAGCTTCGTCTTCATGTATCCACTTGCACTTCATCTTCTTCTCTTGATATAGATGATGGCTTGGAGATAAACATGAATGTTCACTCAATCTTCTTTTCCAAGCCATGGTTGCAATAAGCTCAACTCTTAGATGACCATTCTTCATATAAACCCTTGGATAGAACCTTGATCATCATATAATCTTCTAGAGTCCAACACATGAACTCCAATCTTTTCCTATGGACAAGATATACAAGAATATCTCAATGCAAACATTAGTCTATAAGGATTGTCATTAATTACCAAAACCACGCATGGGGGAACACATGCACTTTCAAGCTCCCACATTTTGGTAATTGATGACAATCCCTTTTACGAGGGTTTATATAATGAATTAAGCAACCATGCACAACAAAGAGCAAGGATGCAAGAGCATGAAAGGCAAATGCTTAAGAACGAAACTAAAGCATAAACCCAAATTCCCTTAAACCCTCTAAACTTCTCCCCCGTTGGCATCGATTGCCGAAATGGGAGGAAAAATTTAGAAGGCCAATATAGTAAGAGCTCCCCCATAATATGTGCATTTCTCATAATATGAGTGAAATCAAATGCACGTATCCAATGACGAATAGTTGGGAAGGAGATCAAACTATATTGAGGATCCAAAGATTGCAAAAGAAAAACAAATTGAAAGATACTTCGACAAAAGAAGTAACCAATCAAAGGATCCGAAAAACCAATAGAACATAAGAAGATATTATGATAGGATCAACCAAGTGTTCTAACAATCAAGAGAGAGCTCCCCAAGGTACGTGCACAAAGTAGGATTTGCATTTCATTATGGAGTACACAACATGGAATCCTCACCCCTCTTAGATGATGTTGAACACAAACAAGTGCAAGAAGGCATAAAGATAGAAAAGAAGCAAACAACTTGCAACAAAGAAATGTTGAGCAACAAGAGAAAGAAGCGACAAATAAAGATTGCTCAACCGAAAATAGATGGTGTGATAAGGAGAGACATTTTAGGAGACTAATGCAAAGATGAGCATAGCATCAACATAGTCGTTCAATATAAGTGGCACAAGTGCATATCATGTCTTTCCATAAACACAACCAAATAGGCCCACAAGCTTATTAAGGCAAAAAGGAATACCAAAAGAAAACAAAGCTTGTGCCTTTTAGAACCACCAAAGAATCAAAAGCAATAAAAGGGTCACTAAAAATGGAATACCAAATAAAGATGTAACTACTCTCATGTGTATAAGTTTCTAAGTAGACATCAATCATGAGATATAAGTCCACAAAGAAACATGCACACACAAAATAGATACTACGGTGAAGAACATGATATCCAAGTGGAAGTCATATATATATACCAATAAGATCATTGCTTAAAAGCATAGCACAAAGCTCAATTTTATCTTAGAAGGATATAGATGAACTTCCAACACAATCTCATCATAGCATCAAAAATATCCACAAGGGAAAAAGATAGTGGGATGCTCCGAGAAAGATAACAAGTATCACAAAGGCAAATGATTTTGAAATCATCAATATTGCATATGAGAGACTTTGAGAGAAATGCTAGATTAACATATTTGGGATTGGTGAATCATAAAATGATTATTATATTCCCCTTGATATGTAATCATCCCGGCTTGCTCACATTTGCAATAAAGATGTTTTGCAAAACAAAGAATTGCAACAAAAGAGATTCATGCCAAGATACAACCTACACAAGGTTGAAAGCTAGAAAGTATGCATGAGGTAGATACTTGTTACCGAGATAGCATTGGTGATGTAGAAGATAAGAGTTCACGATCATCCGAGCTTGGCTCCAATAAGCACATGGTGATAACACCTTCCTTGTAAATGAGACAAGCTTCCAATGCATCTCCAATGTACCTAAAACAAATTCAAGTACAAAATGGTACCCAAACTCATTGGGTCCAAAGTAGTTAGAGCAACTACAATACATAGGACAAACTCCACATAAATATGTGCATATTGATATGAAATTGAATTTCATGCACATCTTAGCCATTTAGGATTTGATGGAGTTTATCCTATATATTGGATCAACGAAAGTAAGCATGCCATAAGATATACATAGTAAATATGCATGCACAAGACTTTCAAGAACCAAACGAGATACAATTTGGACAAAACACCAATTAAACCAAGAAAGCACACACAAGTGTGACAAGAAAAAAATTGTCCAAATTATATCAAAACCCAAATCAACACATGATTGAAGATACCACTTTGAAAAGATACCAAATGAAAGTAAGATACCAATTGATGAAAAATCATCAAGGAATAAACCAAACCCTCTACACTTTCATGATGGCACAAAGTACCAAGACGAAAATGTTTGTCTTCCAAAGAGACACGTCATCGGGATCAAATACCAATTGAAGACAACTAATGTTCAAAAGCATATAGGATTGCTCCCCCAAGATTTGTGCATTATTTATGATCTTGCATTTGAATACAAAATGCACACAAATGGGATCATCACTCTCCATACATATTATTCAAACACTAGTCATGTTCAAGGAAAGCAATAAGATACAAAACCAATTTAAAGAATGATGTTCTACTCAATGTAGGATAGCTTCCCAAGAATAGTGCATTATCAGAAGTATGACTTTGAATGTAAATGCACAAGAATGGATCATTGCTTTTCCTAACAAGAAAGCACAAAACAAATTTTGAGTAGAGCAAAAGATCCAAAAGATACAAGGAAGACAAGAGAGTTAGATCAAACAAATCCTTGGCAATAAAAATAAGGCAATTCAAAGCAAGAGCCAAAGTGAAGATGGTCCACAAATTTCACCACATATGAGTATCACTTGTCAAGGACAAGGAGTATATAGAGATATTTCTCGGTGGTATATAGGAATGATATTGAAGACCAATTTCACAACAAATAAGCATATGGCAAAAGATAAGATTTAAAGGCCAAAGCTTAAAAGATAGATATTCTTGATAGCTTCAAGTATTCACGCGATCATGCAAAGCCACTACAAAGAGTAGCTTGAAGCAATCGATTTCCCAAAAGATATGCGAACATATTTGGGGAAAACCGTACCAAGAATGTCCATCACAAACAAGATCCAAAAGAGTGATTAAAAAAATCATTTAGCAAAATGGAACTTGTTTGAGCAACATGCCACATAGGAATAAGATAATGAAGAATATCAATTCTAGGTGGCAATACCTCACATGTTCACATTTTCTAGGTTGTAATATGCACAAGCTTATTACTCCCCCATAATGTGATAATCCAATTTTTTAACAAGAGGCAAACAAAACCAACTAGAGATAATTAATGGACATTATAGAATTTGAATTTCTCATGAGAATGACATACCACATAGAGATAGATAATATTGATATATCAACACTAAGTGGTATTCCTCATGTATACACATTTTAGGATTGTGAAGTGCACGAAGCATACTCCCCCAAAATAGGATAGTCCATTAATCTCTCAAAAGAGAGCCAACAAGATAAGATATCAAATAAAAGCAATAAGGCTCAACACAAGTAAATGGTGTGCAAACCAACATACACATACTTGATTACTCAAGATAAGTAAGTAGAGAGCACAACACATACAAACACTAGCAAGGTACAAAACCTAACACATGCAAGGGTGCAAGCAACTTTCAATGTATATATGATTTAAATAAAAGTTACCGCAAGGAGGAACATTGGATATGAGATAGAACAATATAATCCAAATGACTTGGCTTGAGAAATATAATTGATGAAGATCCCTTAATTCTTCATGATGTAGCCAAGTCTCCAATGCCCTCCAACAACACCTATTGATCAAGTTTTAGCTTGTTGGTCCCCAACCAAGTTGGGTCCTAAGAGGTTAGTCACAATAGGCTTGGCAACCCAAATGGTTCTTTTCTTGACACCACTTTGAGTACCAACATATTTGGCAAACACATTGCCAACCTTATCCTTCCGAAGAGAATAAACATCATCAATATAATGGGGTTGGATAAGGTACCATTTGTGCATGAAGAAGCAAAGTGACCCTTCTCACGGCATAGGTAGCAACATCTTTCTCCTTCTTCTTAGTTGGAGTCTTGACTTGAGGAGGGGTAGCTTGATTCTTCTTGGGAAGAGGCCGTTCTTCAACTTGAGGAACTTGAGTTTGAACTTGAGGCTCTTCCCTTGTTGCTTCTCACTAAGAGCTTCTTCTTCAAAGGGCAAGATCTAACATGGTGCCCTTCAACTTTGCACTTGAAGCAAACAATCTTGGCCGAATCTTGACTTGTTCTTGGCCCTTGTTCTTCTTGATACTTGGACTTGTTCTTGTATTGGAGTTGAATCCAAGTCCACTCTTGTCATTGGGGCGTCTTTGAACACTCAACATATTGTCAAGTGTGACCCCAACATGACGCTTTTCCAAGTCTTTCTTCAAAGAAGTGACTTGGGCCTTGAGCTCATTTAATTCCTCTACATGGTTAGTATCAACACAAACACTAGAGGAAGTAGAGCTTCATTGTTAGAGCAACAAGGCAAGGAAAGTAATTCATCACAAGATTAGCAATATGTGATGTGAATTACTAGGACTAGCACATGGCAATAAAGCATTTAGAGAAGTTGTGCCATTGTCCACATGAGGCTCACAAGATGTTACCTTTGACATAATAGCCTCATGAGCTAACTTTAGCCTTAGCATAGGATGCTAGAAGATCATCATTAGAGCTAGATAGCTTTTCATGACTTTCTTCCAATTTCCTATACTTGCTAGTTAGCAACTCAAGTTGAGCCCTTAGCTCAACATTCTCCTTCAAAATAGATGCTTCACAAGAAGTGGAGTTAGTAGCACAAGCATCATCAATATTAGAAATGGAAGAAGACAACTTGGCAAGCTCATCATTTTTAGATAGTTGAGTTTGGAGTTGATCATGAGACTTGATAAGGAGAGAGTGTTCACTTTCTAAAGCCTTGTGGCTTTGTCAAGTCTCTCTATGTCCTCAATTAGTCTAGCATTGCCAACACCAAATTCAACTTTTTCCTTTTTAAGCACTTTATATTTAGCAATAGCATGATCTCTTTCCTTAATGATTTTAGCAATAATAAGATCATTTGACTCATCAAGAGATTCAAGTCTCTCAAGAGACACTAAGCTCTTGCTCTTCCTCAAGGGCATTCTTAAGGATGCTTTTCATAGATCCTCTCTCTCAATTTGACATTTCTCATCAAATTGAGTTTCCAAGTCCTCAATGATTTCCCTACTCTTAATAGCATAACAATGATTTCACTAGAGGAGGGATAGCTTTGCTACCTTTGGGGAGAGCACCAAATACCATCTCACCCTTCTTTGTTATGGATTCAACATCCATAAGCTCCATGAGAATCCTCATCCACATCATCACAAGATGTAGAGGGTTCCAAAGGTGGAGATACCTTTGAATCCTAGCCATAAGGCAAAAGTGGTAATGGACAATGATGAAGAATACTTGAAGCACCATTGAGCCCATGTCTTGTTCCAACAAATGTTGGGATTCCTCTACATTGTTAGCCACACAAGAAATAGAGGATATGGAAGTATTGTTTTCATGGCAACAAGACATAGAAGCATATCATCATGAGATTTAGTTAAACAACTATTACATGATATGCAAGGACTAGCAACACTAGCATGTAAAACATTTGGAGTGCTAGAAGTGTTTAAGTCCAAAGATAGAACATTGCAATGAGATAGAGATGAAGTATAGTCAATAGAATATTCACCATCAACAAAGCAATTTCTATCACCACTCACCATATCATTACCTTGTGACAAATCACATGTTGGTGAAGTGGAAGAAGTTGTGAACTCGTCACGGCCGGAGGTGGAGGGAGAACAATCATCCTCAATAATATTGGACACTTCATATTTATCTTGAAGCTTGGTCCAAGCTCATGAGCGTTCCGAAAAGGCATGATTGATGCAAGAACTACATCGCTCAAAACACATATAAGACATTAGATAACAGAGTATCGAGATAAGAGTTTTCCTCATCCTCTAAAGATAATTTTGGGAATCCTTTGGAGGAGAAAAACCCATATCTACAATTCTCTTAAAATTTGGACCCATGTCCCTAAAAGTTAAGCATGCGAATTTTCCAAACATCATAATTTGTGCCATCGAATATAAGAGTGGGATCGTGCACTAATTCTCTAACGACATCTTTACTCTCTAGGCGGTAAAGCCCAAAAAGAGAGCCCAGGCTCTGATACCAATTGAAAGGACAAGGATGTCGCCTAGAGGGGGGTGAATAGGCGATTAAAACTTTTCCGGTTTAGGCTTGATAATTGCGGAATAAAACTAGGTGTTTAAATTAACAAGCCAACAACCTAAATAAACTAGGCTCACCTATGTGCACCAACAACTTATGCTAAGCAAGACAAGCAACAAGGTGATAGCAATATAGAATACTTCAAGCACGAAGGCTATCACAATGTAAAGTGCATAAGTAAAAGCTCGGGTATAGAAATAACCGAGGCACACGGAGACGAGGATGTATTCCCGAGTTCCTCCTTTTTAGGGGAGTACGTCTCGTTGGAGAGGTGTGAGGCACCACAAAGGTCGATCTCAACCACAAAGGCTCACCTTCTCCGATGAACCGCACCACAAAGGTTTGGTTCACCTTCCACTATCGGAATCCTTCAGGCGGAATCCGGAGCCTTTACAACAACAATCCGGGCACAACCCACAACTGGATTGGGGCTCCCGAACGCTACAAGTGACCACAAAGGTCTCAACCACCACAAAGGCGTCTAGGGTCCAAAGACCCAAGAGTAACAAGCACAAACTTTCAACTTCCACGAATCCTCGTGGAGAGCACAAACCGATGCACAAAGCAATGGCAAGAGCACAAGTGCTCAAATCCTTCACTCTCAAATCCCACCAAAAGCAACTAATGCTTATGGGGGGAGAAGAGAGGAAGAACAAAGAAGAACTCAACAAATGGAACTTCAAGATCTAGATCAACTAGGTTCCCCTCACTTAGAGGAGGAATGGATTGGTGGAAATGTAGATCTAGATCTCGTCTCACTTTCCCTCAAACATATGCAAGAATCATTGGAGGGATTGAGAGGAAGGCAAGCTTTTCCAAAGGTCAACAATGGAGGTGAGAGAGGGGAAAAACGTGCTCAAGAGGTTAGAGAACCGTTGGGGAAGAAACCCCCTTAAATAGGTCCCTTTAAAAAGTGCCCGTTGGGCAGTGCAAGGAGGCCGGCCTGGAGGCTGGCCTGGGGGCTGGCCTGCGCAAAGAGGCCGGCCTAGGACCCGGCCTGGGAGCCAGCTAGGCCGGCCTGGAGGCTGGCCACCCAGAACCCAAAAATGAAACACTCATAACTTTTGCGAGAAAACTACAAATGGGATGAAACCAATTTTGTTGGAAAGATAGCGACAAGAGCTTTTCTCAAGGAGGAACCGATAATATTTCCAACATGAAAACGCAACAAGTTTTTCATCCAGACTCCGTTTTCTATGATCTTTGGCTTGTTTCGAAGATAATCACAAGCCATACAAGATCATGCATATACACATCATAGTCCATCGTGTGAGGAGGAAACCATAAGGAGAGAGTTTGACTTCTCTAGAAAAGATAAGCCGGTAAAACCTTCAATATCAAAAACGCCACAAGATATGCATATGAAATCTGTTTTTGATGAACTAGAACTTGGTATGGAGATAAACACAAGCTCTAAATTCTCACATGGATAAAAGACAAATAAGAACCAAGAAAGATGATGATGCCAAGTATGCAAAGGTTTGAGCTCTTCACAAAGATGCGATCAAGTTACTCACTTGAGAGGCCCTCTTGATAGTACGCCATCTATCCTATAACCCGGTCTCCCACTAACACCGCTCAACTCTTAGATGACCATTCTTCATATAAACCTTTGGATAGAACCTTGATCATCATATAATCTTCTAGACTCCAACACATGAACTCCAGGTCACGCACTGACAGTGTACATGTCCGTATAACCTGAAGACATAGAAGTTGACATTTTTCTCTGACCCGAATTGTCAACAATGCAATGCTCAGAAAATGAGTATAAAAGAATATATAGTATACAGATTGAGAGCAAGAGGTGAGTGGCTGATTAAATTAAGACTTTACACCCACGCGCGTCTAACGAATAAGTAAGAATCATTGCTGCAGATACAGTGTAGGAGCGTAAGGATTACATATGTTAATTTTCACTTGCAGCATCCTCTCATTTTCGAAAAAAAATGAATTAAGATGGTCTTGGACCAAAACTTCCTTGAAGAACACATCCACATGGACGTGTACTGTGTACAGACCATGGGCAACGGGACACGCCGACTCGCAGATCAGCTCCGTATGAACAGATCGATTCGCAACAAAGAGAGCTCCCGGTGTGGCGTGGGTGGTAGTGGTGCCACTCGGCTCCCCTGACCGGGAACCGAAGCAACCGATCGAATCTATTCTCAGATGTAATGTACGGCACACAGACACACAGTTCGACTCTGGAAAATTGGTGCAAGGATAGTGCGCTGGAGAGCCATTAGACCTTGCCATGGTTGCCTACCTCATGCGGCACAACGCATGGTCACGGTATATTATTTGACGCGGATGTGATGCTCGGAACCGGCGACCGACGACGCATCGAGAATGCCTGGAGGTAGGGGTGGAGGAAAGATAGATGAGAGACACTACGGAGGAAGGCAAGAGAATGGGCTAGCATGCGACAGTAACTCCACGGGCAGTTACAGGAAGCGACAAGTCGCAGAATCATAGCAACATCAGAAGAGGAATCGAGCTGCCTGATGAGATTTTGCACCGGGACAACTTTGAAAGGACGGGGCATTGGCGCGATGCAACGGACAACACAATGGATAGCTGGAGAATCGAACGGCTCTAGTTAACTGATGATGTGGATGGGCTGCATGTTAAGATAGACTAATTGAATGATACTTTAGTGGGGTTTCCTCTTATAAGAGGTATAGATAGATTTTTTTTAGATAAAGGGCTTTATTACTCAAAAGTTCAAGTATTACACCCGGCCTCTGCATAAAAATGCACACAGCCGCAACCAAAGTACCAAGTAAAAAGGAAGTGCGAGAATAGACGGATTACAATCAGCAGAGAAATGTAAAACGCCTATGTCATGGCTAGCTGAACAGCCTATGGAGGACAAATCCGGCGATCAAGCGGCCACCCATGTTGTGACAAAATGTCCCTTGCCACCTCCTCCAAGCGTGCACACGCCTCCATAAAGAGGTCTCGATGTCCCACACGCTGTAAGGTGGACCACGTACGGAGAGTACTTGTGCATCGGTAGAGTACCTGCAAAAGAGAAACATTTTTGTCATTGAAAACCTTGTCATTTCTACTAAGCCATAGCGACCATATAACGGCAATCGCTCCCACCCTAATAACTGTTCTAAGCTTCTTATCAATCCCATGTAACCAATTGCCAAAGATATTTGCAACAGACTTGGGTGGATATAAGTTAGATGCTATTTGGATGGATGACCATATAGAACGAGCGAAATCACATTCGAAGAATAAGTGTTTTATTGTCTCTTGTTTAGAACAAAACATACACTTTGTACTTCCATGCTAATTCCGTTTGACAAGATTATCCTTGGTTAAAATGACACCCTTACGAAGATACCACGAGAATACTTTTATCTTTAGTGGAATCTTCATTTGCCAAATTTTTTATGATCATCGACTGGAATATCAGAATGTACAAGCGCCCTATACATGGAGTCTACCGACAATTTTCCATTCCCGCATAAATTCCAACGAAACTCATCGGATCCTTGTGTAAGCTGGATTGAAGCCAGCCGTGCCAACAAAGCGTTCCAAGACATTAATCTTGCACCGAATAAATCACGTCTGAACGACACATTGGGGGAGAACACTGCATAACAGTGGCAATAGTATCCCCTTTGTGGCGTACAATACTGTATAGGGCCGGATATTGTTCCCGGAGGGTGGTAGTTCCTAACCATTTATCCTCGCAGAATCTAATCTCCGAACCATCCTTAATATTAAATACACCGAAGCGAAAGAAATGCTTCTTAGTCGCCATCAGTCCGGCCCAAAAGTGGGAGTCACCAGGTTTCCACGACACATGTGATGCCGCCTTCGTGCCAATGTATTTCCTTTTAAGGAGCATTTGCCATATACCGTCTTCGGTTAGCAACTTAAACAGCCACTTTCCTAGGAGGGCTGAATTCTTGATGCCGAGATCATGAATACCCAACCCTCCCTGGTCCTTTGGTCGGCAAACCACATCCCATTTAGCCAGTCGATACTTCTTTTTCACACCATCCCCTTGCCAAAAAAATCTTGATCGGAAATAATCCAATTTATACAAGACTCCTTTTGGTAATTGGAAGAAGGATATCATATACAGTACCATGTTTGTGAGTACCGAATTAATGAGAACCAGCCTTCCACCCAGGGATAGTAATTTGCCCTTCCAACTAGCTAGCCTCTCTTGCAGACGTTTCTTGACGTGTCTCCATTCCGCATTAGTCAATCTTCGATAATGGATTGGAATGCCCAAATACATTATGGGAATTGACCCTGGTCACAACCGAATATATCGGCATACTGAACAGCTGCTTCCTGTGCTTCGCCAAAGCAAAATAATTCGCTTTTATGGAAATTGATTTTTAATCCCGATAATTGTTCGAATGCTGACAATATCAATTTCAGATTCGACGCTTTATCTATATCGTGTTCCATAAAAAGAATTGTGTCGTCCGCATATTGAAGGATAGAAAGTCCTCCATCGACAAGATGAGGAACAACTCCTTCAATTTGGCCATCCGTTTTAGCTCGTTCGATCATGATGGTCAACATATCTGCCACTATATTGAATAGTATAGGCGATAGTGGATCACCTTGTCTTAAGCCCTTTTTTGTTTGGAAGTAGTGGCCGATGTCATCATTGACTTTTATCGCTACACTTCCCCCTTCAACATAGTTACGGATCCATTCACACCAGGTGTCCGAGAACCCTTTCATTCTCAGGGTCTGTAGAAAGAATGGCCACTTAACTTTGTCATACGCCTTTTCAAAATCGATTTTGAATATAACCCCATTAAGTTTCTTCGTGTGCATTTCATGTACAGTCTCGTGTAGAACCACGACCCCATCTAGTATATTCCTCCCTTGCATAAAAGCAGTTTGGGTAGGCTTTACCACATGATCTGCAACAGAATTCAACCTAATTGTCGCTACTTTTGTAAAGATCTTGAAGCTAACATTCAGGAGGCATATAGGCCGATACTGTTGTATCCTCTCGTCCCCCTGAACCTTAGGTAACAAGACGATTTCCCCAAAATTAAGGCGGAAAAGTTCGAGTTGCCCAGCATGAAAACAGCCGAATAACTCTAACAAATCAACCTTTATGAGTTCCCAAAAATGCTGGTAGAATTCAGCTGGGAATCCATCAGGTCCAGGTGCCTTATTGTGCTCCATTTGGAAGACAGCCTTGCTTATCTCTTCTTCAGAGAAGGGTGCGATGAGCAGGCCATTTTCCTCCGGAGTAACTTGGGTAATATCATATGTTCGTGTCTCATCAAGAGTGAAGTTACCTTCCTCCGGAGCACCGAACAGACCCTTATAGTAGTTGGTAATATAATCTTTGAGCATGTCCTGACCTTCGATCAGCCCCTCATCTTGGAGAAGAGAATGAATGAGTTTCCTCCTATGTCTGCCATTGGCGACATTGTGAAAGTATCTCGTATTCGAATCCCCTTGCAAAATGAATTGTGCCTTGGATCTTTGGTACCATTTAAGCTCTTCTTCTCTCAACATCCGACCTACCTGCTCATTCGAGTGCCGTTTTAGGTCACTCTCATTTGCTGATAGGGGACGCGTTTCTGCGAGTTTATCGAGCTCATCAATAATGGAACACAGGCGCTCCTTTTCTTTCTTAAGCATACCGGTGGTGTGGCGTGCCCATCCACGTAGGAATTTACGCAAGTTGCGCATTTTTGCATTCCATCGTTGAATAGCATTGTTGCCCACGACCGGTTGGGCCCATATCCTTTTGACCAAATCATCAAAACCATCACGCAACAGCCATCCTAATTCGAATTTGAAATGTGGTTTAACGGTCGGTTTCAATGTACCAGTGGAAAGGAGAATGGGGGCATGATCCGAAAAAGCTTCAATTCGTTCTAAAGCCCGAACCGATACCAATGGATATTTATCCTCCCAACGGGAATCCATCAATACACGGTCCAGCTTCTCGAACGTCGGCTCTGGGAGACTATTAGCCCAAGTGAATTGTCTCCCCGTCATATGAACCTCCCTTAGAGACAAGCTATCAATTACAGCATTGAATAAGAGAGCCCAATGACCATCGAATCTGCCCTTACTTTTCTCGTGACGGTATCTCAGCATGTTGAAATCCCCTCCTATAAGAATAGGGTGTGGGTTATCCTTAGCTAAGTTAACCAATTCTCGAAGAAAAGCAGCCTTAAACTCTTCTTGGGCAGCACCGTATACAGCAACTAAACTCCATATAAAGTTGTCGGACTTATTTCGGATATTAAATTTAATGTGGAACTCACCATCCGAACGGTCCAACAACTCCATGGTATCAGTTTTTATGCCGAGTAACATGCCACCCGATCTTCCTCGAGGGGGACAAGAATGCCAAGTAAAATCTACACCACCAGAAAGGCGATCTAGTAGAGTGCTTGGAAAATCTCGTCTACCCGTCTCAGAAATAGCCAAAAAATCCAACTTGTAATCCCTCACATGATGCACAATATTTAAATGTTTAGCCAAGTCGCCTAGACCTCTGCTATTTTCAAATATGCCATTCATTGGGAAACTATTGGGAATTTCGACTCTCTCGCTCTTTTACGCGAAGATTTGTTCTTTTTACTTTTAGCGGATTTAGATCTCCGGCCGGTAGCATACAGGTCATCAAAAGATCCCAGCTGAGCCTCGTCCAAATCCAACTCCGTAACCTCTCCTACAAGATGTTATAGAAGCTGTCCATCTAATGTGTCATTCGCTTCATCATCATCTAAAGGAGGAGGTATCGGTCTACTCGAAACACTAGGTGATACCTTACGGCGATCATATTCTACATGTCTCAAAATATTAGCCGATAAAACAACTTCGCTTTCATTCCTCCCTAAACTGACGCCAACACTGGACAAGTTTGCAGTAATTTTTGACGGCGGAAAAGAAAGGAAGGACTTCTGGGATGGAGACATACCGGGAGGCGGAGTAGAGAAAAGTCCCGCCTTGCGTCGCATTGCCTTGGTCAGGGAGTCCTCGTCCGTCGCCGATGCTCCGTCGTGCCCCGAACGGTGGCGTTCACTACGCCTAGGCGTAGCCGTAGGTAGCGAACGCCCCCCAGAAGGCGCCTCCGTGACGGGAGAGGGTGGTGGTGATGTAGCAACCCTCCCCTTCACAAAGGTCTCCGAAGAAGCACCCGTAGACGGTGAAGGCACCATAGGGGAAGGCAATGTTGGTGTAGCAGCCCCCACCTCTATGGTGTCCGACGTCAGCACCGGCGAGCTCGCGCCGGCGGCCACCATGGGGCAGCCCAGCGAGCCCACCTTCAGCTCCTCCGATGCAACCCATGCATGGTTGCCCTCCACAGCAGCAGCCCCGCCAGGGCTACCTGCCGCATATGCAGGCTCCAGCGGCCCAGCTGCACGTTCAAGTGGCTGTGAACCAGCTCCACTCAGCGCACAGCTATCTGCCGCGCAGGCAGCCTCCAGCGGCCCAGCAACGATCCCCAGCTGCAGCGAAGCAGCGCCACCACCCGACGCGCCAGGCGACGGCGCACGGCGAGCGCCTCCCGGCCGCGCGCTAGCAGGTGAAGCGGGCCGAGTTACCTCGCCAGGCCCATCACCTCCGGCAGCTTCCGTCGCCAGGTGAGCAGCACTATCTTCTCCGTCGCCCAGCAACACAGGAGAGCCCACAGATGGTGGGCCGAAAACAGCGGCATCCTCAAGCACCGGAAAAATGGCAGATTAGATAGATAGATTAACTCCCTCAGTTGATGTTCCAACTTTTTCTGAATCACATGTATATTGACGCTTTTTAGTGTGTTGTCTACTCATCTCAATCCTACGTAGGCCACATTAAAATATTCAAAACATATTATAATTCGGTACAGATGAAAGCAGTTTTCCTTGTTGCACATTGTGGGTAGCCCGGCTCCTCACAGAAAATCTCTTTCCGCCCCCTTTTTTCTGATTGGTAGCCCGGGTCGTGCGCCTGCGCCCCTGCCGAGCTCGACCCGAAACGGCTCTCAGCCCTGCCCGCTCGAGAAGCTCAGATCGACCTTCGCTACTCGGCAGGGCTGAGCTCGCCCGAAAAATCATCCCCGCGCCCCGCGCCTGGCCTCCGCCCGACAGGGGTCACCCGCCCCCCACCTCTATTTCCCCCCAAACCGCTCTCTCTCACCCATCTCCTCTCCACCACGTCCGAGCTCCTTCTCGCACCACCATGATTGGCCACCACCCGCGAGCCCCTACGGCCGCACCGTCACCGTCAAGATACTCCCCGTCGGGATCGACCTCGGCCAGCTCCGTTCCGTCGTGTCGGCGCCGGAGACGGGCGACGTCGTGCGCCAGGTCGCCGAGGCCTACAAGGGGCCGCACCGTCACCGTCAAGATACTCCCCGTCGGGATCGACCTCGGCCAGCTCCGTTCCGTCGTGTAGACGTCGGAGACGGGCGACGTCGTGCGCTAGGTCGCCGAGGCCTACAAGGGGCGGTGCCTCATGCTGGGCGTGGACGACGTTGATCTCTTCAAAGGGATCGGGCTCAAGTTCCTGCGGATGGAGCAGCTGCTGGTGGAGCACCCGGAGCTCCGAGGCAAGGCCGTGCTCGTGCAGATCGTCAACCCCGCGCGCAGCGAGGGCCGCGACGTCCAGGAGGTGCAGGACGAGGCCGACGCCATCAGCGCCCGGGTCAATGCCAAGTTCGGCACCCCTGGGTACACCCCCAGCGCGTGATGGAGGACGAGCTCAGGCCCGTGGAAGAGGATGACGCGGTCTCCGAGCGCTGCTGCCCGTACTTGCCGCCTCTGAAGCGTGGAAATGGAGGGCGCGGCCTCCCGGCGGCGGCTGCTCTCGCCGCCGCCGGCTTCTCTCGCCGGCGGCAACGCCTCCTCTCGCCGGCAGCGGCGCCAGGCCTGATCGCTTTTTAAAATTTTAGTTCAAGGACCTGATCGCTTTTTTAGTTTCTGTTCAGGGACCTGATCGCTTTTTATAAAAGTCTGGCATGGTCCAGATCATACAGGCTACCAAACAGGCTCTCAACTCAGCACAGCTTACCTTGTACAACCTACCAAACACCCATAGTGAATTTTTTTTTGGATGTGCTGAGCATAGCTGGACTGGTCATGTATGTGTTGAGATGGAGCATACAGGCTATCAAACACACCCTCACTGTATTACTAACTATATTAAAGCTGTGCAAAATCGCCGCACCGCAGCGCTCCTCTACTGTAGCTTATCTACAGTAGCTACTGTAGATAATCTACAGTGTTCGACAATGCACGATCTGCGCCGTCCGCTGCCGATCGCACGGCTCAGAGAACGCGTCCGTGACGGATTTGCAAAAAAACCCTTAACAAACCCAGAAAACAAACCCGCAGTCCACGGTTTCACGAGAAGAAAACGCCCGCAAGGACCTAACCGTAAATTGCGGAAACGACAGGGACTTTTTTGCAAAACCGCCTGCACACGGTCTCCCTCCTTCTTCCTCTCTCTCTCTCCCGCGATGCCGCGGGTCGCCGCCGCCGCCTCGCGCCTCTCCGGCCAAATCCACGGCCACGGAGAGCTCCGCCGCGCCGCCCTCCACCTTTTCCCCGCGGATCGCGTCCCGGGGCGCCGCGGCCGCACCGGGATCGACGCCTCCGTGCAGCTGGCCGCCGCCGCTTCCGCGCGTCGCCGGCGCCGTTCCGGCGACCTAGGATAAGCGGCGCCGCCAGCTACGGACGCCCCGCGTCCGCGCGCGTCGGTCGCGCCCAGGCTCGCGTCCTGGAACGCAGCGGCGCGCCGCCGGCGAGCTCCGCCCCGCCGCGGCAGAGCCCAGCCGCCGATGACGCCAGCGTGACGTCGCGTCTGGGGTGGGCTGGCCAGCTGGGCCGCTGTTGGGCCGGGCTGGCTGCTGCCAGCTCGGCCCTTTTTTCTTTTTTTTTTACCCCTCTGTTTTCAAAAAAAAAAATTCCCTGCTTCTTTCTAAACTCTGAAAATTAATTAAATTTAAAAATGCAGGGTTCTCCCAAATTTCAATATATCTCTATATTCAAAACTAAACAAATTTTGACTCACAAAATTCCAAATTTGAATTTTCCACACAACAATATCTTAAAGACCGAAATTTAATTAAAATTGAAGTGCAAAATTTCTCCTAAATTACATTATATACAAAACTAAACAAATTTTGACGCACATATTCCCAAACTTGAATTTTCCATACCACGATGTTCTCAAAGAAATTTAAACAAATTTTAAATTAGGAAAGGTGTAATTGGTCAAGGTGCAAACATTTTCTAAATTTCAGTACATTTCAATGTGGACACCTTCGCGTCATTCAGAAAAGTATAAATTTCAAAGTCCCCTTTCAAATTACTCAATTCATACCAATTTCTAACAAATTATTAAAAAACAAAAGATACTCATTACACATACTTTGGAACCTTCTCCGAAATATTTCAAACCTTCAAACTTCCAAATAATACAGACCATCTTATGTAAACAAATTCAAAGAAATGACAAGTTTTACAAAATCAAACTCTTTATATCTACCCATCACAGACAAAATGTCAACAACATTTCAGAATGATCAAAAAACAAAAGAAACAACTTTTTGTAGCAGAATGCAAACATATTTGAACATTTCAAATTGGTAAACTATCAAAGACAAACTACATACATTTCCTCTTATTATGTGAAGTTAAAATTAATATATACTCACACAATGCATTTCCTCTACTTATGTAGTTCAATCAAATACTTATTGCAACATAAATACACATTCCACCAAATCAATTAGCTGACTATTCAAACTACCCTAAAATACATCAAGATCCCCATAAAAAAGTGCTTACTACTCTAGAATATATCAACATGCTCAGATAAACAAATGCTAAAAATGTATGGAGAAAAACAAACATGTTTTAATATTTTCAACTGGCGAATATTCGGATAAAATCTAATTGCACTTCCTCTAATTACATGGAATTAAACATATTAAATGCTCACACAATGCATTTACTCTAATTGTGAACTCAAATTAAACATTTCAAATTGGTAACTATTTACAAGTAATATGCACCCCTTCTATTTATATGTACTCTCCAATTTAAAAAACTTCTCTAATTACGAAATTCAATTGAATAAATGTGTATCCCCACAGATCGACTTCAATTGAATAAACGTGTATCCCCACAGATCAACTTCAAATCACTATTGACAAAAAAAAAACATTTTCCAAACATTTCTATTTGAAATGTACCAACATGCTCACAAAAAAATGTGAACTATTTGAGTCAGCATACAAACATATTCAGACATTTCAAGTTGCTTAATATTTGGAAGACATCCAAATGCACTTCCTCAAATTACATAGTTTTTTTTGCACATTCCAATTTGCTTAAGAATTTGACGCACTATAAAATATATCAACATGCTCACAAAATTAAATGGCAACTATTTTTTGCCAGAATACAAACAACTTACAATATTCCAAATTGCTTAATATTGAAAAAATCATCCAAATGTACTTCTTCATATTACATGTATTTCAATTTAATAAATACTCATACCATGCATTCTCTAACTACGGAGTTAAAATGAAAATTTATGGCGAAATAAGAAAAAAAATCAAACAATTTAAATCGTTGCGTACTTGGAGATACTCTACAGATCAAATTTCAATGGATTTTGTCATTTCGAACTACAACAAAATACATATTCTCTAACTATGGAGTCATTTTACAAATTTATGAAAAAATACAAACTAACAAGTGCCCACAGAATTCAGTAAAGGCGCGCCGTGCCGACGAAAACAATTTAATTCGGCCAAAATTTGAAAATACGGAAAGAAAAACACTTGCTCCAATTATATGGTCAAATAGATGGAGTTGAATTTCACAAAACAAACTCACTAATTATGAAATTCAGTTCGACAAATGATCTTTCGCACACATTATGGACTTAAATTACAAATTGACAAGCAGACATAAACATTTTCAAACCTTCCAACTTGCTTTAAGATTGGACATACTCTAAGATATATCAGATTTTTTTCTTTTCAAAAACAATTTGGGTAACTGTTAAACTTCCGACATGTGGGCCTACCCTATTTAAGCAGATTAGAAACAAAAATTGTAGAGGTAAACTTCTTCTTCCAAAAATCAGAACATTTAAATATAAACAACTTTTGAGCATGTACATTTCCAAAAACAAAGTTTCTTCCCCAAGTATTCACAAATATAGCAAATATATGAACACTAACACAGAAAACTCCCTTCCTCTAATTACGTGGAGTTACATATATTAAATGTTCACATAATGCACTTCCTCTAGCTGTGATCTCAAATTAAACATTTCAAATTGGTAAATATTTAGAAATAATATGCACTCCCTCTAATTACATGAAATTCAACTGAATAAATGTGCATTTCCCACAGATGGACTTCAACTAACTACTGATAAAAAAATAGAAACATTTTCCAACCATTTCGGTTTTATATGTGCCAACATGCTCACACAAAAATAAATGTGAACTATTTAAGTTAACACAACAGCATTCTCATTTCCAATTGCTTAATATTCCGATATTCCACAAAATATAACACAAATGCCCAAAAAAACAACTAACTACTGACAAAAAAATAGAAATATTTTCCAACCATTTCGATTTTAGATGTACCAACATGCTCACAAAAAAAAAAAGTGAACTATTTAAGTCAACATACCAACATTTTCAGACATTTCCAATTGCTTAATATTCCGATGGTCCACAAAAATATAACGCAAATGCTCAAAAAAAAAACAACATACTCATATCAAATTACAAAAATATTACAACATTTCATTTTGGCCAATATTTCGACACCATACAAACGAACTTTCCGCAAATGTAGGGTCAAATTCAAATGGATTTTCCTGATTTCACTTAAAAATTGACGTCGAAACGCAAACATGATTGACCATTTCGATCCACTGAATATTTGAATAATGTATTTCGATCCACTGAATATTTGAATATTATATACAAAATATCCGAAATGCACAAAAAAAAATGCTACCTATTCATGACAGAATAAAAACATGTTCCAACATACCAATTTAGCTAACATTTTGGTTAACAAAAAATATATATACTGCAAAAAAAAAACATCAAGGACGTGCCGTGACGGCACGCCAAATTCAACTAGTTCTAACATACGCAGGTGCAATCTTTTTAAAAAAAAATCAACGTACAAATGCACTTTAAAAAAAGGGTCAAAGATCTAAAACCAATCACCGCAACCACAAGAACTATTAACGTCAAGAGCAAGCTGTACATTGAAATAACAATTGTCCGTATTATGTATAGGCACTGCCACCGATAGTGAAATAGGGGTGATTCGACTAAACCAGCATACATTTATGACACAGCTTCTTCCAAACATATTTATAATTCATGAAACTGCTCAGGTATCAATTATTTCTGATACAGAACTGTCACCCGCTATTTCTTTTCGTCGCCTCCATACTCTGTAGAATTCCCATTCCAGAAAACATTTCTATCATCAGAAGGACCTTGTTCTTCACTGCTCAGAGTATGAATATTGCCACCAAACTGTCGGGGCCGCCTTCTTAAAGTATTTCCAGAGCTATGAGTACCTCCCGCTTGTTGGCTCCCATTACTGTCAAGAGGCCGGGATTCAGAAGCTGCCTCCATTCCAGGACGATTCCAGGGTCCAGAGCTATGTCCTGTACCAGAGATGTAAACGTAATTTCACTGGTCAGAAATGAGAGGACTTGCAGAACTTCAATACTACTCTCCAATTACAATGACTCCAAATAGACCAACCTTCATTTCCCAGTTGCTCAGGATTTGATGGAGTGGGATTTACCCTCAAGTAGGACAATGGATTCACATATGATAAGGCTGTCCCAAGAAGGCCAAAATATCCCCGACCACCTGAATTGTCTGAATCCACAATATGGTCCAAATCGCTGGATAGCAATGGCGATTGGTGCCTTGCCACCTTAACAGTTGGAACAACAACAAGGGCCTGGCGGGTTTCAATACCCAACTCATACAATGAGGTTTCCATATCTGAACAAGAATTTGACGACCAGTTAGATCCTAGATTCCATATAAAATCATAAAATGGATATTTGAAAAGGAACAATAATAATTGTAATGCATCTCAACACAAGTCAAACAGAGTGCAACAATACCCGAAACACCTTGTTCAGATTTACATCATTACAGACAAATGCCAATGAAGTTAAGTTAACCTCAAGAGGGGAATTCCCAAGCAGATTTTTCTTCTGAAGTGAGTCTGAAATATTTTTTCCATTCCTGAAAGTAAGGTGTATATTTTTTTTCAAAACTCAAACAAACGTAAAGTTTGACCAAGTTTTTCGAGAAAATCATAAACATTTACAATACCAAGTGAATATCAATAGATACATCATGAAATATATTTTCATACGATGTCCATATACTATTATAGTTGGTCGTCGTTTTTTCTAAAAACTTGGTCCAATTTTACGTTGTTTGACTTTTGAAAAAAAAATATCCGCCTTACTTTTAGAAAGAGTAATAGCTAGAAATAGTCCAAGCACATATTGCCAACTTATATGGACTAAAATGACAGGCTGACTTTCATGTTATCCCTTCATACCAAATAGATGGTGCATTAGAATGTGTGGATGTGTGCAACCAAACTTGCGAACAAATAGTTTAACACTCTTTGCCAATATAAAGTCCTGGCAATTTATCAAGGGACTCCTGGAGAAGAGAAGCGAAATTTCAAAAAAAAACTTATGGTGTATTTTTATGGCATACTCCCTCCGTCCTCGAAAGAGTGGACGTTTGGGTCTAGTATTTTTCCACAAAAGAGTGTACGTCTACACCCCAATGCACATAGCCTCTAATCTATTAATTCTTAATTGACTCATGGAGCAACTTGTGATCTAGCTATTGGCTGCATACTCACTCGAGTCCCTTGAATTACTGCCTTAATTACTGCATGCGAGAAATATGCATTTAATTGCCTTCTCTCAATGGTTGCATGCACGCATGGGCTTTGTTTTCAAGTCGTCGCCTAAACGCCGACAAGGCGTCCAGTCGCGCTGGAGCCGACGACTGGGAGCGACGCCCAGGAATTTCAAGTTAGGCGCCCGCCTAGGGGAAAAAGGCGTCGTCCCGCTCATCTGGGCGTCGATTGGGTTGGTTCGGGCGCTCGCCTAGGTGAATTGGCGGGAAATTTTGGGGGGAATCGGGGGGAAACGGGCGGGAATTGGAGCGCAGCTATGAGGGATAAAGCAAATCGAGCGGGAGAGGGAGGGAATCCACTACCTTACAAGCGAATCGAGCGGGAGAGAGAGGGAATCGAACCCTACAGAAGCGAATCGATGCCGTCACCACCAAGCTTCACCGGCGGCGCCGCCAAGCTTTTGCGTCGGCTCCAACTCCGTCCTGCGGTAAGCCTCCTTCCTCTGCTTCTCTCCTCCGCCTCCCTCTCTATTTTCCTCTCGCTCCCTTCTCCCTCCAATTCAGTGCGCCGCTCTGCTCCTCCCACTCCCTCCGCCTCCTCCATCTCCAGCGCCCCCCCTCTGCAGCTCTGCTCCTCCCTCTCTCCCTCTCGAGCCTCCCCTCTGCTCCTCCCTCTCGCTGTTCTGTTCTGCTCTGCCCTCTTCTTATTTCCCCTCTGCTCTGCTTCCACTCACTCTTCTCTACTTCTCTTTGCTCTCTTGTTGCAGCAACGGGTCATCTACTCCGATGGATCCTGCAGCTGCTAACTCCGGTAACCCGGCTTTGCAGTATGCTTTCTGGCCAGATTTAGAGAGGAAGCATATCCTCTTGTGTAGGTTGTGCGGTCAGAAAGTCCATGCTGGAATAGGAAGGTTAGTGTGGCACCTTGCTGGAAGTTCCACTGATGTGATGAAGTGTCCCGAGTCAACCACAGAAATTAAGAAAGAGATGTGCAGCTACTTAAATAGAAGGAAGTTTAAAGCCAGAGAGCGAGCTATAGACGAGGAAGATGTAGCTGAAGTTCAAAGACGTCGTTCCATCGTCTACACATAATGAATTGAGGATTGGGGATGTGTGCATGCCTCTCTCCCTGGGACTATGTGTTTTAATTTTGTGTTTCGAACTTCTGAACCTTATGTTGTTGAATGTATGCTACTGCTAGTTGTTATTTATGTTCCTAAATCTCCAAATTTGCTGTCATATGATGCATAATTTCATTTTCCTGTCATATTATTTATTTATTATTATTACGCCCAACGCCCAATTGTCGCCTAAGCGGCGACATGTCGACATGTCGACTCAACTCTTCGAGCTCGACTCGACTCGACTCAGCGACTTCCGAACAGAGCGCATGGGGCTGCTAATTTCCTGTATTGATTAGGCCCTGGAGCCTTTTCTTGATCTATGTGTAAATCTCCAAAAGCACACTCTTTCGCGGACGGAGGGAGTAACACAAACTCGAGTAGATCTCCAAAATGATACACAAAATATTTCATATTTCACATGCAAACGATATTAGTAAATTTTCATAGAATTAACCAGATGATCATATTTCTTCTAACGTTGCTAACATGTTGTTAGGATAAGTAATGGCCAAAAATAGAGGCAGTGGAGAGTATATGATCGTACAATAATCTATTTTACAAGAAAAAAATAACCGCATATATATTACAAGAATATACATCGTATTCGTATTTGATAAAGTTTTCAATGGTATAAATTGATGATCAAAGTTATATCATGCAAAACGAAGCCACCATGTAAACAGAGACAAAGAGAATATTAATTTTGCCACATGCTTGTATACTTGAAGCTATATTCTCCATGGTTTTTGAGTCGCCGACTAATCGCCGAGTCGTTTTCCCAAAACCATGGCGACTCGCGACTAATCGCGCGACTAGGGCGACTATTCGCGCGACTAGGGCGACTATTCGCCGAGTCGTGGGCATGAGCGGCGACTCATAAGCCGCGACTCAAAAACCTTGATATTCTCTCTTCGCCCTAATTTATTCACTCTCTTTGCTAGGTATTTATACATGGCTACTAACAAGATACATCATTCCTCGTCATCAAAGAATAATGAATGACACAATGCTAACACCTTGTTTGACTCCCAAGAATGGAATTTGATTCAACCAATGATATCCCAATCCAATTCTGATAGAATTTGAATAGATTGTACAAGATTCCAATTCCAATATAATGTTTGGATGTCACATGAAAATGTAAGTTATTCATTATGAAATTTTGTAGTTTAGAATGTGAATCTTGTGTTCACAGATAAAATTTACTCGAATCAACTGAAATTTGAGAGCCATTGTCGACATGCAGATGAGCTACTATGAGCTTATCGGTAGACCAAACGTATGTCATGTACACACTTTTGTAAAACTTCCGTACTTTTTCAATCCCTCGTTCATACTATTAATAAAATTTGATGGGTAGTGTTCGCATCCCGAAGGACAGCTTTGAGTTTATTGGCAGATCAATTTGTGCATGTTGATGACACGTACTTGTATAGGTGGCTTTCATAATACTTCGATATTAAAATTTAGGTTTGGATGTCACACCATAAAATATTCACTAGAATATCTGAAATTTTCAGAAATGACTTAACGCATAGAGGAGCAACTTTGTGCCTTTCGGTGGGTCCATGTGTGCATGAGTGTGTGGGAACCACAAATTCCATGTGATTCTTTGCTGATAGCAAAGAATTGGTTAAGTCATATTTTAACTCTCTGGGATTGGGTTCGGAATTTATGATTCCAATTCCTATGGCGGCCAAAGGTTTATGTTTCTGGAATCCACTTCCGATTCCAGAATTTCTAGGTCCAATTCTTGGAAGCCAAAACGATGTGTAAATAGGAATTTTCAGCTTTAGAACTTTCTAAAAGTTGTGCAGGTCAAAATGTGAATTAACATAACGAATGAAGGGACTACTAGTTTACAAATAAACATTGCTAATTGTAGGTTTAGAAGCGATGGTGACTTATCTCTGCACTTGAGCAGACAACAGCACATTATAAATATAGATACGGCATTTCCAGTGTTCCATCTTGAGCTTTAGGGTGGAGCTACTAATTTCAAATGATCCAAACCTGACCGTCTGGAGTAGGACGCTCACCCTGTGGAATCCTAAACCATCTTGTTCCAATTGGTAGTCGGAAGCACATTTTATGCAACATACAAGCGCACTTTTTAAACTAGAAGCTTAATCCATAGATTTTGATCGAGCAAACAGTTGCCACTCATTTGCAGCTAATTAACGACACATAACGTACAACAAGCCCTCACGGTCTCACCCACGTAGAAGTTGAAGACTACGAGTAATTTCCTTTTAGTAGAGAACTGAGTGGAATTAGTCTCTCGTCAAGATGCAGGATAAAACAACAGTTTATACCATAAATATGTCCACAGGTGCAGGGTGAAGATTCAGTACCTTGTTCCGTGAATACTTTTTTTGGATAAAGCATCACAAGATTATATGATCCAATCCCACTACCTTTGTTTTCATCCACAAAACTCTTCACCTTCCTTAAAACATCTTCTTTTGTCAATTTAATCTGCAGGCTAGGTCCATTAGGTATACGAATGACCAGCTGAATATTATCTTTGTTTGCAGAATCTGTGGTCACTTCAACAGCGCTTCTAGTAGTTGCCTTATCTTGGTCCACAGGCAACTCTAAAGAAATACTTCTAGTAGTGGTTATGCTAGCAGCTGGCTCGGAAGGGACTGCAGTGCTACTCCCACCCAACTTATTCTTTCCTTTTAGCGACGTACTACCTGTTTGATTTGGATCTGTGGAACTGTCCATGTTTGAGCTCGTTGAAGAATCTGGCAACACAGAGTTACGTGCTGAATCTAACGTTTCCTCAGTGCTTATATTGCATGGAGCTGAATCTGATTTTGAGCTTTCACTTGTCTTGAGAAGTTCCTGATGCAGATACAAACAGTGAGTTATCCCTTTTCTTTCTAATGCGCTACACCAAGCAAACTTTCTTAAAACTGAATTGTAGCAGACTAAGGACATCAGGGAAAAACTTACAGCATGGCTTGTGCTACTAGGTGGCTGTGCTACCAGATCAGTAGAATTAGTAAATCCACCGACTGCAGAAGACTCTGAAGAATGAATAGATGACTTAGAATGATTTTCTGAAGTAGATGAATTTTCTGGAGCAGGCCTAGTGGTAGAAGCGCAATTTGCAGGATCAGCCATTCTTGAGGCAACTGATGCTGTTAACAAGGTTGCCGCCGTCTCCTACAACAATCCACAATAGCTTGTCTTTAGCAATGCTATAGCACTAGTCCTAACACAGTTCATATGGTAACAGGTAACAAAATCATAATATGTCATACAGAGAGTAAGAAATATCTTATTTCTTTTCTCGGATATATGTGCCCGCAGATCAATCGGACAGGTCAGATTTAGATGTGACGGTACACAAGTATAAATCTTAAACATAAAAGAACATAATTTAACACTTCATGATGGTTGTTACTGAAGCAGAAGATCTCAACCGGACTCTATGGAGGTGAGATCACTCATGAGTTTGACTGAATTTTAATAAAAGAGTCGCCTATCCTTGGATTGATTAATATACTTTCTCTGACCCATGCATATGAACATTAATGGAACTCCAGATTTGTACCACACAGTTTTATTTATAGCATATGCTTACAAGGTCATATCATTTGACATGTGGCAGAGTGGAATTAAAATTATGAACTCGACAACTGTTTGAGCAAAACAAAAGAAACTAGAAGAGGTAACTTTGTATAGCCTCGCCGACGCCGAGATAAACGCATTATAGCTTAAAGCAGCTGGCATATCACTTTGTGCAACAATTCAACACAAATGCATTTCTATGTTCCATACGATCAATTGTTTTCCAACTTCTTGTCATCTTGCGACCTAATTTTTTGTGTCATTACCCCAAGACTTGACACAGGGACAATATTCTATAGTTTCTTAATAAGGATAAGTTGTTTTACTTACATATTGATTGATTAACATCAGATTAATGCACTTATACGGGCCATTTCTTCACTATCCTACTAGTTTGACTCCTTATTTAAAAGGTTGGTTCCAGTAAACTGAGCGAACCATCGTATCATTGTAGAGATGGTGCTCGAAACTGTATAGGTCCATGAAGGTTTCAATTCATCGTGGAAGATTTTTCCTACTTACAAAGATTCGAGTTGGTGGTCGTCAGTTCATTCTTTTTCTAGCCTTCTTCGTCTTCACCCTGACATGCGCGGCCATACAAACCTACGAGCGTAGCAGCAAGCTACCGTCTACAGTCCGTCCCCGGTAAATGAAAATATAAAGGTGAATTAATTTATTACTTGAGTAAACTATCTTTCATGTTGTTTTTTTAGTTCTTTAGTGTAGCATGGGCCTCTTACTAGTTAACCTGATAATGCCAAGTAGCATTAGTACTGTGGACATCATAGTAGTTACTCATTACAGTTACACCTCTTTCAAGGAGCCGCACTAAAAAGAGGACACGTAAACGGGAAAGTCATGTGAACTTCTAGACATGGGATATACGCACCAAAAAAAGCATGTACATATACTGTTCCAGTGAGAAGGGCAGAGTCATACATGACTTATTTCTGAAGTGAACTCTGCTACCCAAAGTGATCCAAAAATGCAAGTATAGCAATGGATGTAACTGAAAACAACTACGGAACATGCTTGCGTAAACTTAAAAAATGATCTGTATTTTCAACAATTTATACCTGCAGGTGAAGGGCAGCCCAAGATTTCTCGATGTTTTCTTTAAGATCTTCGGGGCTAATATACCCCTCTGCGAAAAGACTCAATTAAGAACTGGTCCAAAAGATCCGCTTAATGAAAGACAGTTTCCTCACAGAAAATTGTAAGTATTCATGTATTCATACCATGATTCCATAGCATAGCACCATTCAGTCCAACGACAGATACACTTGGGATAGACTTCTGTGGATCTGATTGAGAAAAAAAGTCAAGGACAAAACTGCACAAGCAAATTAGAACACGATTATAGACATGAGGAAACAACATATTCTTTACCCCTAAAAAAGGAAACAACATAGAGACCATTTAAATACCAAAATAGCTGTGCTGTAAGAATCTGTGAAATATACTAAAGCTATAACAAGAATCAAGGCAGGTATAGCACCCATTTATAACTGTACAGTGTATAAATGAATCCGACGTGATCACAAGAACTAAGGGTGTAAATTTTAGATAGCTTCATTTTTGCGTTGGCAAGACCCTCATCGTGGGATTCAACGGTACAATCTTGGTCGGACTAGAATCGTACAGATTCCAAAATTATACCATTTTAGTACTACATATGCTCCTTGATATAAGAACAGAGGTAGTATTAGTCTAGAGTAGAACGTGAATCAGATTCTATGTAGGATTGGGATCAGAACGGTTCCGTTGGATCATACAACGTGGTTAGATCACGACAGGACAAAAACATTGTACGACATATCTGCATAACGAATGAGAACAGATGGGGCACAAGAAATAGGATGGTTCATTTATCCAAATCCACTAACAAAGCACCAATTTAAGTAGTGGTGTTGGTTAATCCGACTAAGTACAATGCTTGTGCCTTGAGGAAGGGAATCCAAACAGAGGAACTCAAGATTAGTCATTTTGAGAAAAACAAGGACTATACAACAAGAGGGTATTACTCGTGTAGACCCCACCCACATGGGGACTGGTCTTTAAGAGAATTTTATCTGTGGTAACTACTTCAGTTTGTGACTATTATTTTATGTTTTTTTTATCAAACCACTAACACTCCATGATGCTAGTATGATGTGCTTGGGGATGTAACATTGTAACTTCTAAATTAAGCATATCAAAAACATGTTTCATCATCAAAGAAAATTTCAAACAATTATAGATGAACGCTGTCAAATAATTGATACCAGAGTTTTAAATATACAATCGGTTGTTGATCCAGCTGCTAATCCAGAGCAATCATCAACATAGTATCTTTTCTCAAACACGCATTGGAAGAATGCCAAGAAGGTGCATAGTTCATCCCAAACAAACAGAAAAGCAAACAAAACGAAGAAAAGAAGGATTCCAAGGCATCAAAAGGCAAATTTGTGTGTATAGGATACATATAGCTGAAAATTGCAAAGCATCAACATTGCCATGTTTTAGTTGCAAGAATATGCAACATCTGCTTATCACTTCAGCCACCTGCGAATACAAACATAAGTGGTTGCGCGAAACAATTTGTTAATACAATATGTTACAACGACAAAAGAAAAAGAAGTTTGAAGAAACTCACATGTTCATCAACCAATGTGCACTGTTCCAACCTACTTGAGGTCTCATCTTCACCTGAAATGAAGCAATACCGGTACTAGGATATCAATCTGGACATGATTGTATTGGATAGTATATTTTCCTTATGCAGAACAATCATGGATATAACAAGGATACAAGAGTAAAATTTAACAAGAAACCCACCTGATACGTAGATTACAAAAAGTTTTTTCTCCCTTCTTGATTGATTAATTGCCTCTGGAATTGAACCTTTGTACGTCAAGGAATCAAGCGTCTTTTCCATCTGCAATTAGAGAAAGGGAAAGTGTATCATTACATGGACATGGAATCATGTCTACATACCAAGTAGATTAGGAAAGGAGAGTTCCAAATTGTCTCTTAAAGATGGTGATGTCAACATAACTAGAGATTTTGCACTAAAAACTTGCTTGTCCTTTTATTATCCTCTTGAGCAACTAAAAAATCTCTGCTATGCATAAGGCAATGGACTAGTTGGTCATTAAGTTACATGCATCCAATAATATAACAACAAATGTGTTCACATGGAACTAAATGAATAGTCCCTAAAGAATAAATATGCATTTCCTTCTCGTGAACAAACACAATTCAAAATCTCCAGATTTACTACAACGGAGAAGAAAGAGGGTTGACTAGTGTTCCGACAGGCTAGATGTTCATTTCCACCGTGTCGAATTATACATACAAGAGAACAGGGTCACAAAGAACAACACGAAATTGTAATGGTACTGGGCAAAGACACATTTCGGCGGTGTGTTTCCGCAAAGGTCGGAAAATAGCGGAAAAGAATCAACTGACACGTAGGTGGAAAGCACGGAGGGGGAAATAACGAAACAGAAAACAGATAGATTGCTCGAGAATTCAGCTGAATTCTGAGACTGGTCAACCAGGGCTTACCAAGAAATAAGCAGACTGTATTATTAAGACCGGCCAGGAACAGGGTGGAAGTCTAACGACTGAATCTTGTACACGCACAAGCTAGGCGAGTCAAGCAGACGACAGATTATCCGAATCGCATGTCACTACCAATTCGTGGTTTATATCTAACCTAATAGCGGAACTACGCCCTGGCCCCACGAACAGATTGCTGAAAACTTTCGGAAAGAGGAGTGGGGCTAATCCGTCACCCGAAAGATTGGTCGAGAATTCAGCTGGAGAGTGGTACTGAGCAATTGACTTACTGATAAAGGCCGATCCGGATCCCGAATCCGGGAGGAGGGGAAGATCGAAGGACGAGTGGTGCGGCGGAGTAGGCAAGGAACAGACCAGACGGCTTCTTGGACCGGCGGTGGTGGGCAGGCAGCCGACTGACAGAGGGGAGAGATCGACTGGAGGTGTGGAAGGGAAGATGAGGACCCTGTACGCCGGCCCGAGACGAACCCGATTCAGGTCGAGGACGAGGAGTCGTGTTGTGTTGTCTACTTTTTTTTTTTCAGAGAACAGTTTGTGTTGTGTCGTGTATGGGCCGGGTTCTGGATGGACTTTGATTCATCTCGACGTCGAGATTAGAGCATCATCTCCACCGCCGCGCGGTTTCCCCTCTCGATAGGGTTTTGGATCCTCTCGTCGCACGCCGGCGTTGAGATTTCGTTTTCCCTGTATCCACCGCCGGTGATCTACGGATTCACTCGGGCTTATCAAGGGGCGATCCTTGCATCGTTTCCCAGCCTTGGCGATCTGTGTCGTGACGGTGGGTGTCTAGGGCTCCTCCCAAGGTTCCGTTCAATCTTTTGGGCGGCTGAAGATGGCTACGAGTGGTTCCAGGTCGGCTGTACTCAGTGGCGGCGCCAGTAGGGGGTCGAGCCTGGTCGGCCGACCCGGCTCAGTTTGGGCAGGAAAAAATTAAGGTGTAGAAAAAAGAAAAAGACACCGTGGCGGCGCCAGTAGGGGGTCGAGCCTGGTCGGCCGACCCGGCTCAGTTTGGGCAGGAAAAAAATTAAGGTGTAGAAAAAAGAAAAAGACACCCGCGTCTTCATCTTCCCGATCCGACCTAACCTTCTGCCCGCTCTGCCGCACAGCACACTCCGCGTCTCCGCCCCTGCCTCATCTCCCCGTGCCGCCACACTCCGCCCCCGGCCAGCCCGCATCGCGCCGGCGTCGGCGGCCGCCCCGCCCCGCACGGCGCTGTCCACCGCCCTGCCACCCCGGCCGCCCTGCCCCGCCCCACCCCGGCCCTCTGTCTCCTGCCCCGCACGGCCGCCTCCGAATCTCCGATGGACTCTGATGAAGATGAAGAGTGGCTACAGATAGTGGCCGAGGAGGAGGAAATTAATCTGGTAGTGGCTCGAGCTCGGCAAGAAGAAGAGGCAGAAATCTCAAGAGGGCACGCGCCGCACGCCATGAGCAGGTAGATTTCCCCTTTGGATTTCATATTTTTGTTTTGATGTCTACTTGTCTTGTGAGTTGTGACCAGTAGCATGTAGTAGATTGCTCAAATGCTGATTTCGATTTCAATGTTGTAGGACACTCTGAAAGTGCATGTGTTGCCCCATGCGTGGTTTTGTTAATTAATGACAATCCTTATGGACTAATGTTTGCATTGAGATATTCTTATAGATCTTGTCCATAGGAAAAGATTGGAGTTCATGTGTTGGACTCTAGAAGAATACATGATGATCAATGCTCTATTCAAGGATTTATATGAAGAATGGTCATGTGTAGAGTTGAGCATATTGCAAGTATGTCTTGAAGGATTCAAGACATCATCTTTGTGAAACGGAGCTTAGCGAAGCTCTCCCATAATGGAGTATGGGGGAGTATTTGGAGAAGTCTTCATCAAGCATGTGCTAGCAAGCACAATCAAGAAAGGTGTTCCAATTTGAGGGAGTCAAGATCGTCATCATCTAGCTCAAATGGAATGCTCAAGGCAAAAGTATGATCTTGATAGTGTTTCTATTTTACCGGTCTCGTGGTGTTAGTGGGAGACCGGATTATAGGATAAACGGCGTACTATCAAGAGGGGCTCTCAAGTGAGTAACTTGATCGCATCTTTGTGGAGAGCTCAAACCTTTGCATATTTGGCATATCATCTTTCTTGGTTCTTATTTGACTTTTATCCATGTGAGAATTTAGAGCTTGTGTTCATCTCCATACCAAGCTCTAGTTCACCGAAAACGGATTTCGTTTGGAAAACTTGTTGCGTTTTCGGTTTTGGAGGTTTTGTCGGTTCATCTTTTTAGAGAGGTTTTACCTTTCTCATTTGGATTCCTTCTCACATGATGGACTATGATTTTTCTCTTCATAATCTTGAAGAGCTCTTCGTTACGATTCCAACGAGTTCAAGATCATCGAAATCAGAGTCCGGATAAAAAAGTTACAGCCTGTACTGGAGTCTGGTGAAGGGATCGAAGCAATAATAGGTTGGAACTGTGGTGGAGCTGGCGAGCCTGCGACAGTTCGAGAGGTCAAAAACCTCGTTGCCTCTTTCGCCCCATCTGTTAGGCAAGACACGGATGGAAAACCTATCTAGTTCTTTTGGTTTCAATAATTGTTTTGCTGTTTCTAGTGATGGTAGAAGTGGAGGTCTGGCGATGTATTGGAAGGATCATGTTATGCTGGAATTAATATTTTTTTTCTCAGAATCATATTGATATGAAGGTTATGGAACAGGATAAAGAGCCGTGGAGGCTCACAAGAATTTACGGGGAAGCACAAAGATCTGACACTTGGGACCTGTTAACCTCTTTGAAGGCGGCTTCTAATTTACCCTGGGTATGTATGGGCGATTTTAATGAGGTGCTTCGCCGAGAGGAACACTTTGGTGTTGGTGACCGGGATGAGGCACAATGCGAGGATTTCTAGAGGCGGTTGATATTTGCGGCCTTTGCGACCTAGCATACACAGGACTAGACTGGACCTTTGAGAAGAAGGTACGTGGCGGAACTTACACTCGAGTATGTCTTGATCGTGCTCTAGCTGATCCGAACTTGTGGTCGATGTTCCCTTTTGCTGAAGTTCGCCACCTCACGGCTGCTAAATCAGACCACTGCCCCATTCAACTGCTTGTTGATTCCCGGCCTAGGGCGCCCAACAGAAGAGCACGACAACGGTCTTTTAAGTACGAGATGATGTGGGAGACTCACCCGGATTTCCATGCCACCGTTGAACAATTATGGACTGGGTCCGGTCAGTCTACAACTGTTGATGAACCGACGGAAAAGCTTAAATTAGATTCGAGCAGTTTAAACAGATGGGACCGAGAGGTATTTGGGGAAGTTAGAGTGGAGCTCAAGAAGCTCCACGCCAGGCTGGGTGAGCTGAGAGCTGATCCGTTGAGGACCGGGCCTAATCCTGAGGAATTAAAGACATGTGACAGGATTGTAGAACTTAACCACCGTGAGGTGATCATGTGGCGCCAACGATCACGCATACAGTGGTTGTCTGAAGGTGACAGTAATTTTCCATCGTAAAGCTTCAGGCCGTAGGCGAAAAAATAAGATCGAGACCCTCCAAAAACCTGACGGTTCGGTTACTCAAGACCATGACACGATCAAGTCTTTGGCTAGGGATTTTTACACAAATATGTACACATCCGAGTGAGTTCACGGTATGGAGGAGGTGCTAGATAAGGTCCCAGTTCGGGTTACCAATGAGATGAACGATGATCTGGCCGCCCCTTATGCCGAGGAGGAGGTGAAAACGGCTTTGTTTCACATGTATCCCTCTAAATCCACGGGGCCTGACGGTTTCCTAGCACTCTTCTTTCAGCGGCACTGGGACTTGTGTGGTGCGGAGGTAACTAAAGTAGTTCTGGATGTTCTAAATGGGAATGAGAGCCTATCTGCCCTTAATGCTACTTGTGTTGTGCTAATCCCCAAAGTGAAGCAACCGAATTTACTTACTCAATTTCGTCCGATAAGTCTCTGCAATGTTATCCTGAAGATTGTATCTAAAGTGCAAGCTAATAGGTTGAAAAAGATTCTGCCCGAGATTATTTCGCCCGAGCAATCAGCTTTTGTTCCCGGAAGATTAATTACCGATAACATTATATCAGCTTATGAGTGTTTGCGCTATGATATGTCCAAAACGTATATATAATTTTTGATTGTTTCATGTTAATATTATGCCTTTGACACTTGTTTTTATATTAAGTTTATGATTTATTTGGACTAACCTATTAATAGTTGCAAAAGTGCACAATGTTCTTGTTTTACTCTTTGATGTGTAGGAATTATCAAAAATACAAGAGGAAACCTTGTTGGAGTCGAATTGGGACTTTCCTGAAATCTGTCTGGAAACTCTTTTTGAAGATTGTCACGTACCGGACAGAAGACGATGTCAAACGGAAAAAGTCTAGTCGCGAAAGTTGCAGGAAATTTTCTCCTAATGGATCTGGATATAAAATTCAGCCCAATCCGAGTCCGGACGGCCGAGATAAACCCGATTTACCGAAACCCTAGATGGGATGACGGGAATCTGAGAAGCTATATAAAGGGAGGAAACCTAGGTCGTGGCCAACACCCCATACCCACGAATTTCCAGCCACCAAAGCCACGTTTTTGCCTCCCCATGGATCCCATCTCCATGGGGGAGGGCTCCCAATAAGCCATGAAGGAAAAGGGCTAAGGGGCGGCGCTCCCCCTTGTTGCCGGCGGCGCGGGAGGAGCTTCCCGCGCCACCGCCGATGCCGCCCCGCGCCTCTCGCTGCCCTCTCCGCCGTCTTCACCGCCATCTCCACCGCCAACTCCTCCTTGTATACAGTGGTTCATCCTCCCACAAACCTCTGTACCGCTCTATGTAAACATGGTGTTTGGTGCTATAAGTTATTATCCTATGATCTATGTCATGCTTGCGTAGCTTATTTGTCTTTTAATTGCTTGGTTGAATGTCTTTGGTTTATTAGAGTTGTATGTTGATATGGTACTGTCCTTTGGTGTCCATTATACTTGTGCGCGCATGGATCAACATCACGAGGTTGGTAGTATTTGTAAACGAAGGGGGGAGTTCTGCCGGAGCGACAGAAACCTGAGATCGCGAACCGGTTAGTTACACATTTGGGAGTAAGAGGACCATAAACTTAAGGCTATGGTTGGAGAAACCTTAATGCATTGTTAGTTTATGCGGATGTTTGCTAACAATCCAATCATATAGTACTTGTAATCCCAATTAGTGGAGTGCATGTATATTTAGCCTCTCCCACATAGAAAACTGCATCGAAGACAATGAACCCGATATCTTCACTAATTAATCTTGGACAAAGCCATCACAATTACCACCACTTTTCCACACTCATGGTACTGTTAGTTTATGGTTACTTAGTGTATTTTATTGCTACAGCACTAACATTTACTTTATTGTATTTATTATCTCGCAAAGCTATCTCTCATACACCCGTACTATTACTCTAGTATTATTTCCTAGTTAGAGCAAACGTTTAGTGTGCGTAGAGTTGTATCAGTGATTTATAAAACTTGAGAGAATACTTATCCTACCTTTAGCTCCTCGTTGGATTCGACACTCTTACTTATCAAAAAGGCTACACACGATCCCCTATACTTGTGGGTTATTAAGACCTTTTCTGGCGCCGTTGCCGGGGAGCCATAGCGTAGGTGAATATTCTTGTGTGCACTTGTTTGCTTTACCTCTAAGTAATTTTTATTTTCAGTTTTAAGTTGTTTTCTATCTTAGTATGGATAGGGATTGCGAATTATAAAAAAAATTAGTTGTACTTGTTATCTAAAAACGTTTTCAAAAAGAAAAGTGATTGGAAAGATGAGTAATGGTTAAGTGGGGGTCGACCTTGAACACTTGTGTTCATGCCTATGAAAACAAAACAAATCTTTCCATGGAAGCTTTTCATCAAAAACATGTAAATGTTGTGTATATATCTCTGTACATAAAAATAAAATGCTAATTATAGTCTCTAGTTAAATGAAAGTTGATAGTTTTGCTTTGCTGTCCAGAAACAGATTTTCTGTGCTCCACCGTATAAAATGTTTAAAATCACCAAAACGTGATCTTGATCTGAAATTTCTTGAGTGCAAAGTGATGCTTATTAGCTTTCTTTCATTAGACTAACTTTTTGTGATTTGAGTTACGTAGCTGTCTAGAAAAATTCGATCTTCACCGACTGTTCAATTTAGACAGATTCCTCTGCTTCACTGTAAAAAATCATGATAAATCTCAGAATAGTATTTTGACCTGAAAATTTTTGTGCGTAAAACTGAGATTATGATCTGCCTTTCATTAGTTAAAAGTTTTTCGATTTGAGCTACTTAACTATCTCGTTGAATGCCATCTTTACGGACTGTTCAGTTTTGACAGGTTGCTTTGTTTATTCAATATTGTACTTGGTGTTATTAGTTTCATTAGTTTTTCGACGGACAACGGAAATCATGAACACCTTAGTATATACAGTGGCTAATGTTGAGTAAAGATTATAAAACTTGTCAATGCTTGAACATGAGTGAATTTTATTTAATGAGTACTAACCCTACTAACGAGTTTTGTGAAGTTTTATGTGGATGTAGTCTATAAGTTCTAACCAATAAGGTGAGATGAGATGAACAAGAAGACGAAGAGCTCAAGCTTGGGATGTGTAGGTGCATCCCTAGAACATATTCAAGAAGATACAATCATCTAAGTTTGGGGATGACCGAGTCATCCCCCTATTCATCAACTAACATGAGGTTGTCTCGTTCATACTCTATATTACCCGTCCACATGATATGTATTGTCTTAGCTTGTATTATAATTGCTTTTATATGTCTTGGTTTTACCTTCTTTAGTTTTATTAGGCTCTTTACTTGGTTTCAATTGCTTCTTTACTTTCACTTATAAATTCAAAACAATAAAAATATTTTCTTTTGTTTTGCTTCTTTGTTTGGTTCTTTATTTTGATTTTGTTTGGTTTTTACTTTTGATTTCTATTTAGAGTTTTCCTTGCTGTAGCTAGCATGTTTAGCCCTTGCTTAGCCTCTGGTCTCTTAGTTAAACAAAAATAAAGTACCAAGTTTTACCCATATTGGCTTAGTTGATACATATTTTTAAAAAGTGATTTTCTGTTTTCAGCATCTACTACTCATTGCGCGATTTTTCATATTTTACTGGAAACTCTAAAAATTACGTAAAATTTACTGATGTTGTATCACCGAATCCTCTGCATGCACAAAAATTGGCTAAAATTGAGTACATGTTTAAGAGCACCTAAAAATTACGTTTGCCAGCTGCTGTTTTTCTAGACAGATTTCGACTTTTATTGCAAGAGTGGCCTCTTTGCGTTTTGTTTGATTCTTAATGGTTCTTACCTTTCATTTAGAAGATGGCCATTTAAGCAACCTCTCTGTAATTTAGAAACAAAATTTGATTTGGTTTAATAGCAGCACTTGGAAATATTATGTATTGCAATAAGTGCCTACCTAAAAGGCGTTAAAGAAAAGCGCTTATGGGAGGCAACCCATTATTTTTATTTCTGCAATTTTTCTTTTCTTGAGTCAAGGTTTTGTTTACTTCTGTAGCAACTCCTTTGTATCTTTACTTTCATGCATTGTTGTGCCAAGAATATCTCTAATGATAAGATGATGCTAGATTTTGATTGCTGCGTAGAAACAGATTTTTGATGTTCACTGTACGCAAATTATAAATTCATAGAAATGTGATTTTAATCTGCAAATTTTTGTGCGTAATCCTGATGTATGTATACATCTTTCGTTAGTTCAAAGTTTTTCGATCTGAGTAACGTAAGTGACTCGAAAAAATTCGTCTTTGCAGACTGTTCTGTTTTAGACAGATTATGTCATTTATTTTGCATTCTCTCTTTTACTAGTGTTGAGTGGAATTCTTTTTTGGGTGGAAGAGCTTCACGTAACATCAGTGGCTGTAGCTAATGTTTAAAGTAACGGTCATATTGCGTCCTTACAGAACATGTGAGTTTTTGATTTTGCACTAACCCTCTAATGAGATTTACTTTGAGTTTGGTGTGGCGGAAGTTTTCAAGGGTCAAGAGAGAAGAGTGATATAATAGGATTAAGAAGAGTGAAGAGCTTAAGCTTGGGGAGGCTCCCATGGATCTCCCCAGCATATTTCAAGAAGACTCAAGCGTCTAAGCTTGGGGATGCCCAAGGCATCCCCTTCTTCATCGTCAAAATTATCAGGTCATCTCTAGTGAAACTATATTTTAATTCTTTCACATCATATGTGCTGTTCTTGGAGCGTCTGTATCTTATTATTTATTTATCTTAGCATCAAACACCGGTTACATTAATAAGTTGATCGTCACATATTTTATTTACCTCTGTTTTCAATGTTTACTTGGTTAATGGATTACTTGTTGAAACTTAAAAATGATGTGTGAATAATACTGTTTAGTAGTTTATGTTTTCTTATGGTTAGTCTCAACTAGCTAATAGTGCATATTATGTTATTTCGATATTAACATGCATTGTCCTATTCATAAGATGGTATGGAATTGTGGTATCCTCCTCTGAATGATTTACTTGAATCGACTTGGCTCATGCTCACCCATGTTCATGACTGAAAAATAAAAGTCAATTAAGCCTTGATGATTGATGACCCACAAGTATAGGGGATCGCAACAGTCTTCGAGGGAAGTAAAACCCGAATTTATTGATTCGACACAAGAGGAGCCAAAGAATATTTATAAGACTTAACAGATGAATTGTCAGTTCAGCTGCACCTGGAAATAGACTTGCTCGACACAGTTTATCAGTAGCAACAGTTTTATAGCAGTAGCAGTAGTGAAATGATAGCAGCAGTAAAACAAAAGCAGCAGTAATAATTGTAGACAGCAGGATTAAAATACTGTAGGCATAGGGATGGATGAACGGGCGTTGCATGGATAAGATAATTCATATAATAGTCAAACGTAGGGCAATTGCAGATAGATAATAATAAAGTATTCAGGTAACAATCAATCATAGGCATGTGTTCCGTATTTAGTCGTACGTGCTCGCAATGAGAAACTTGCACAACATCTTCTTTCCTACCAGCCCGTTTGCAGCGGGGCCTCAAGGGAAACTACTGGTAATTAAGGTGCTCCTTTTAATAAAGCACCGGAGCAAAGCATTAACACTCCGTGAACACATGTGATCCTCACATTACAGCCATCCCCTCCGGTTATCCCAATTGTTGTCACTTTGGGGCCTCGGGTTCCGGACAATTATATGTGTAAACAACTTGCAGATATGATCTAAAACAATGATTATTCTCATAATTCAATAACATGTTCAATCTAAAATCATGGCACTCGGGCCCTAGTGTCAAGCATTAAGCATAACAAGTTGCAACAATGATATAAAGTACTAACAACGGATACTAGGCACCATGCCCTAACAATCTGATATCTATTATATGAATGATCTCATCCAATCCCTACCATCCCCTTCAGTCTACATCGGGGATTACTCACACATGGATGGGGGAATCATGGATGGTTGATGGAGAGGTGTCGATGATGATGATGGCGATGATCTCCTCCAATTCCCCGTCCCGGCAGGGTGCCAGAACGGAGTTTCTGATCCCCAAAATAGGGTTTTGGTGGCGGCGGAGCTCTGGAGTGTTTCTGGAAAAAGCGTCGATCCCCCTCGGGTTTTTAGGTCAAGGGGACTAAGTAGTCGAAAGGGGGACGCGAGGTGGTGCCCGAGGCGGCCACACCACCCCCCCGCGCGGTTCAGGCCAGGCCGCGCGGGCCCATGGTGTGGGGCCCTCGTGGCCCACCTCCGTCTCGTCTTCTGGCTCCGTGTGTCTTCTGGAAAAATAGGAACTTCAGGATGTTTTTCGGGATTTTCCCGAAACTTGACTTTCTGCACAAAAATAAGACACCAGGGCAATTCTGCTGAAAACAGCGTTAGTCCGTGTTAGTTGCATTCAAAACACACAAATTAGAGGTAAAACAACAGCAAAAGTGTTCGGGAAAGTAGATACGTTTTGGACGTATCAACTCCCCCCAAGCTTAGCTTATTGCTTGTCCTCAAGCAATTCAGTTAACAACTGAGTGCGATAAAAGAAACTTTTACGAACACATTTGCTTCATATGATGTAAATATTCTCACTATATGATCAAGTACTTAGGCAATTCATAATAAAGGAATGTAGATAATGCCACCTAGTAGCTATGTGAACTATGAAAAGATACCAACACACTAAGAATAAATAACATGAAATAAATCCATTTGCAGGATTGCAATGTTCATAATAAGATATGATAAAGTGGTATCTCGCTTGCCTTTATTTGTAGAGCAAAACATAAATGCCAAGGCACCTCTGAAGTTCAAGTGAGGACTAGAGTAAAAATATCAAAGATAAGAGCATCAAAGTTATACCACAGTTAACCGTATTCTGGGACAAGCACATTACACTAAGAATGACAGTTATGCTCTCGAGAAGGTGCTCAAAGAAAGGATGGTGACTCAACATAAAAAATAAAAGATTGGCCCTTCGCAGAGGGAAGCAGGGATTAAACATGTGCTAGAGCTTTTTATTTATAAAAGAGGTAAAAATTGTTTTGGGAGGTGGTTGTTCCTGTCAACGAATCAGAAAATGGAAAGTACAATATGACCCCTGCCAACCAGACTTTTAAGAGCGGCTCCCATGAAGGACGTTATTTCTACCAGCAAGGCAGATCATCCCTCTTTTCTCTTTTGTTTACACATGCAGATATTTCACTGGTATCATTGCTTGTCTGATAAATCAGGGCAAAAATGTGAAGAGAATTAAGCGGTTAAAGTTGTAATTAATCGGGACTGGGCACCCCATTTGCCAGCTCTTTTTGCAAAATTAATGGATAAGCGGATGTATATGCCGCTAGTCCGGTGGTAAAGTCTGTTTGACAAGTGACATAAAGACATCCACCCCGTCCTCATGAGCTAAAAATAGTGTCACAAAATGAGAAGTGTTTTGAAGGTTTTAAAGGTAGCACATGAAAATTTACTTGGAATGGTTCGAAATACCATGCATAGGAATTTTTGGTGGACTCTTTGGATAACTTGGTTTTTAAGGATTTGGAAGCACGAGCAGCATTCCCGCTCAGTACAAGTGAAGGCTAGCAATAGACTGGGAAGCGACAATCAAGAGAGCATAACCGTCATAATCATGCTTGCGACAGAATAAAATTAACGGTGGCATAAAAGTGATACTAGAACTCTGAGGCAAAATAAATCATCAAGGCTTAATTGACTTTTTGTTTTTCAGTCGTGAGCATGCGTGAGCATGTGCCAAGTCAATTCAAGTGAATCATTCAGAGGAGGATACCACCATGTCATACCCTTTTATGAATAGAACAATGCAAGCAAATATCTATATGACATGTTATATACTATTAGTGAATTGGAACTGATCATATGAAAACATGAACTACTAAGCATCCATTAAATAACATTGCCCCTCATACGAATCAGCTAAGCATGTCCACATGAGCGAGTATATGTACAAAAATGAAAAACAAATAGAGTTCATACCAGCCTCTCACCACAACTCGAGTTGTCATAAATCGTCATTATTGCTTTTCACTTGTGGCTTGAATGATATGAAATGATAACCAAGCTCCAATGGAGTCACGGAAGACTGTTGAACTCTGCAACAACTATACAAAACCGAAGAAGAACAACAAATATTTTTGGGTTTTCGATTTGAAACGAACAAAGAAAGAAACAAACAAATAAAGCAAAATCTTTTTGGATTTTTGAATACTAAACCGAAGCTAAAAGATAAAGCAAACCAGTACTAAAAGTACACAAGAGGTAAACAAAGAGAAATAACAAAATATTTTTGGTCTTTTTGGGTTTTGGAAAATAAAATCAAAACAAGAAACAACAACGAAAAAGAAAGAAACTGAAACATGGATATACAAAGTACCGACCGAATATGATATAAAGTGAGTGAGATGTCGGTGTACCTCCCCCCAAGCTTAGGCTTTTGGCCTAAGTGGAGATCAATCATCCCATGTGGGCCACGCAGGGCGCCTCCAGTGTATGACGAAGAAGATCCCTCGTCCTGGTGTGAGCTCCAGGATGCACCGGTATAATACACGGTATAATCCTCAGGGGGCGCCTCGTACGTGTGTTGCTGCTGCTCGGGGTAGTGCTGCGAGTGGAAGTTGAGCGCACCTAGATGCTCGTCCAATTCCTCCTTTGATAGTGACAGCGGCTTCCTGAAAATACTGAACAAACTAGGCTGCGGCAAAGGAACTTCCTTTTCGGACCCGTCAGTAAACAAAACTTTATAAACTAGACAACCTGCATGAGAGTTAGGTGTAATAAAATGATGAAGCTTCATAGCAGCAAGGTCAAGCCTTTGAGGGGGTAACAACTCATCAGTGGGATCAACAGAAGGCCTAGATAAGCTAAAACACGCGCAGCAATAATTCCTCCAAAATTGGTCCTTTTGCAGCAAGGCGACGAGCAATCAAAGCACCGAGGTTATAAGTTTTATTATTTTAAGTGCAGCAGCCAGAAAAGCTAAATGGTAGTTTGAAATGTTACTAGTGTTTTCTCTAGCAAGAACACTCGTGGCAAGATAATAAGTAAAATATCTAATGGCTGGGAGTTGAATGTTCCTTATCTTGCCACGCTGCGCTGTACGGTCATCATCATAAGTCACCTCCCGGTAAAGTTCCAGTAGCTCGGGAGGTTGCCCCTGAATTCTTCTTGCTGTCCCAGATGGAGCAATACCTACGACTCTGCAAAATCTTTTCAGATCCATGGTGTAAGGTTTATCATAAATTTTAAATGCAACAGAGGGACTGAAATGAGTGTTATTGAAGGTAAAGCTCTCAACAAAAATCTTGGTGAGCCTTGCATATTGCTCACTCTCATCCTGCATAAACTCCATCAAACCAACTTTGTTAACAAGGAATAAGAAATCATCAAGGATCCCTGCATCTCTCAAAAAGTCAGTACAAGGGAAGATAGATGCATGTGCAACACCATCATCCCCTTCATCACCAATCCTTGGTGTCATAAGGTCCTCATTGTAGGATGGCCTACATCGAGCAGCAGACCTTGAAGGCCTTGTTGCTCTTGGTGCTTCCCTCTCAAAAATCTCTCCATAAGTGTGATTATGCATCTTCCTTTTCGGAGAGCAAATGGTCCAAATCTCAGCAACAAAGATGGCTGAGCAAGGAGATCGAAAAACTCGAGCAACAGCAGCAAGAACACGGGTTTGAACAATGGTGGTGTGTTTGGTCGGAGAGAGAAAGAAATGAGAGGAAGATGGGTGAGTGAGGGCCAGGTGGGACCCACACCATGCCACGGCGCGGCCCACACCCCTGCCGCGCGGTGGGGTGGTGTGGTGGCATGGTGGGTCCCCCTGGTCAGCTCCAGGCACTCCCACATTCCTCTTTAAAAACTAAGATTTATGGTATAATTTTCAGAAATTTTTGAAAACTTTCATTTTGCACATTTTCTGGTATTTAAATAATAAACTTAGAGCAGAAATAGAATTTTATAAAGACCAATTTCAACTAAAACTTTGCAAGTTCAGTAACATAACAGTAGGTAAAACAAGGTTGAGAAATAAAATGTTGTTTAGTGCTTCTATGCATTTAAAACATATTTGTTAACAAGGTTGATCAAGTCTTGTCACCAAATAAATTTTATATGACATAAAAGAATTAAACCACATGAGACAATCATGTTACCTTAAATTGTATAGCAATAGATCCAATCATAATACTTTGAAATCCTTCTTGAGGTTCATAAATAGGGCAATCAATACTTCCCACTTTGATAGTTCTAAGATTGGCTATTGTATTTACTCCATATATCTTGTCCGGCTTTTTGGGAAAATAAACAGTATGCTCTTTGTCATTAACATTGAAGGTTACTTTTCCTTTGTTGCAATCAATAACAGCCCCTGCAGTGTTAAGAAAAGGTCTCCCAAGAATAATAGACATATTATCATCTTCAGGCATTTCCAACACAACAAAGTCAGTTAATATTAAACAATTATTAGCCACTTGAACAGGAACATCCTCACATATGCCAACAGGAACAGCAGTAGATTTATCAGCCATTTGCAAAGATATATCAGTTGGTATCAATTTTTCTAAATAGTCTCTTATAAAGAGAAAAGGCATAACACTAACTCCTGCTCCTAAATCACATAGAGCAGTTCTAACATAATTATTCTTAATAGAGCATGGGATAGTTGGTATACCTGGATCTCCAAGTTTCTTTGGAACCTTACCATTGAAAGAGTAATTAGCAAGCATAGTAGAAATTTCCTCATTAGGAATTTTCCTTTTGTTAGAGACAATATCTTTCATATATTTTGAATAAGGAGGCAATTTAATAGCATCAGTCAAAGGAATTTGCAAAAAAAGGGTTTCATCCATTCACAAAATTTATTATAGTGTTCCTCTTCCTTTGATTTATGTTTCTTATTAGGAAAAGGCATTTGCTTTTGCACCCAAGGTTCTCTCTCATTACCATGCTTTTTAGCAATGAAATCTTCTTTAGTATACTTTTTATTCTTAGTATGCTTTTCAGGTTCATCTTCACTCTCCTCTTTATCAGAAGCATCATTTTTATCCTTATCATTGTTATGTTCATTACCACTTTCAGTTTCAGCATCAGAGATAGATATACTATTTGGATCATTAACATGCTCATTTTCTTTAATTGATTCAGGAGATTCTTCAACATGTTTATGTTTCTTCTTCTTCTTTTTCTTAGAAGGAGTACTAGTTTCATTAGCTAGTTGAGAATCTTGCTCAATTCTTTTAGGATGTCCTTCAGGATACAAGGGATCCTGAGTAGAAGCACCACCTCTAGTTCCTACTCCATAAGCATGTTTTTCATTTTCTCTAGAAGCATTAACTAGCAGATCTTTTTGTACCTTAGTGAGTTGATCTATTTGAGTTTGAACCATATGGAAATGTTTAATAAGCATTTTAACATCATTAGAAGTTCTTTCCACAATATCATGCAATTTACTCATAGCTCTAGAATTTTCCATCAGATGATTCTGCACTCTCATATTAAAGTTATCCTGCTTAACAATATAATTATCAAATTCATCTAAGCATTGATCAGGAGTTTTAGAATAAGGAATATCCCTATCATCAAAATGTTGGAGAGAGTGTACCTCAACTACTGATGGGTGAGGAATTGGCTTACATAATTCTTCTATTGGTGGTAGATTCTTCACATCTTCAGATTTAATACCCTTCTCTTTAAGAGATTTCTTGGCTTCTCTCATTTCTTCATCACTTAGTTCAAGAATTCCTCTCTTCTTTGGTGTGGGTCGGGGTCGGCTCAGGTATAGTCCAATCATCATGATTTTGGCTTATTTTATCCATTAATTCCTCAGCTTCATCTGGAGTTCTTTTCCTGAAAACACAACCAGCACAACTATCTAGGTATGTCCTAGATTCAACAGTTAGTCCATTATAGAATATATCAAGAAGTTCATTTTTAGCTAATTGATGTCCAGGCCGAGCTCTGAGTAAAGAACAAAACCTTGCCCAAGATTTAGGCAATTTCTCGGCTTCCAATTGTTTGAAATTAAAGATTCTCTGTAAAGCAGCATGTTGAGCACTAGCAGGAAAATATTTCTGGAAGAAAGCATTAACCAAATCCATAGGACTTTTAATGGATCCAGGAGATAAACTATTAAACCAAGTTTTAGCTTCATCTTTTAATGAGAAAGGAAATATTTTAGTAACGAAGTAACTGCGTTTCTTAATGTCATCAGAAAACACACTACTTAAAGTAGAAAGAGTGTTCATATGTTCTACAGCACTTTCATTTTCAGTTCCTCGAAAAGGTTCTTTCTCAACAATAGATATATGTGACAAGTCCATAGAGAAATCATAATCTTTATCTTTTATATCAATGGGAGATGTAGCAAACTTAGCATCAGGAGACAGTTTGTAATTAACAGCACGTCTTGCAAGAAGATTTTTAATAGCACTAGCATCTTTAGAAGCATTGCATTCTTCAATAAATTCATCATCAAGTTCAACATAAGTTTCCTCGAAATCATCACTAGTATGATCTCTTAATTCAGGTGAACTAACAGGTGTAATGGGACTTTCATTAGGTGTTTCAGCATTTTCAGTTTGTTTTGACTTAGCAATTGTAGCATCTAGAAAAGGACCTAATGAACCACTCTCATCAAGCACAGTAGAAGCATCATCAAAATTTCAGAAGTATTTTCAGATTCAGCAGAAGTAGCAGCACGTGAAGTATGTGTATGTGGTGGTGTGACAAGTTGACTTATAACAGACGGTGAATCAAGAGCAGCAGAAGTACTCAGAGTTGTACCTCTCCTTGTAGTGGATGGCAGTATGCGAACCTTCTTATCATGAGGTTTACCCATGATGAATGAATTGCAGCGAACAGTATCACTCTCAGGTGAGCTTATAAATAGAGCTATGCTCCCCGGCAACGGCGCCAGAAAATAGTCTTGATGACCCACAAGTATAGGGGATCGCAACAGTCTTCGAGGGAAGTAAAACCCAAATTTATTGATTCGACACAAGGGGAGCCAAAGAATATTTATAAGCCTTAACAGATGAATTGTCAGTTCAGCTGCACCTGGAAATAGACTTGCTCGACACAGTTTATCAGTAGCAACAGTTTTATAGCAGTAGCAGTAGTGAAATAATAGCAGCAGTAAAATAAAAGCAGCAGTAATAATTGTAGACAGCAGGATTAAAATACTGTAGGCATAGGGATGGATGAACGGGCGTTGCATGGATAAGATAATTCATATAATAGTCAAGCGTAGGGCATTTGCAGATAGATAATAATAAAGTATCCAGGTAATAATCAATCATAGGCATGTGTTCCGTATTTAGTCGTACGTGCTCGCAATGAGAAACTTGCACAACATCTTCTGTCCTACCAGCCCGTTTGCAGCGGGGCCTCAAGGGAAACTACTGGTAATTAAGGTGCTCCTTTTAATAAAGCACCGGAGCAAAGCATTAACACTCCGTGAACACATGTGATCCTCACATTACAGCCATCCCCTCCGGTTATCCCAATTGTTGTCACTTTGGGGCCTCGGGTTCCGGACAATTATATGTGTAAACAACTTGCAGATATGATCTAAAACAATAATTATCCTCATGATTCAATAACATGTTCAGATCTGAAATCATGGCACTCGGGCCCTAGTGTCAAGCATTAAGCATAACAAGTTGCAACAATGACATAAAGTACTAACAACGGATACTAGGCACCATGCCCTAACAATCTGATATCTATTACATGAATGATCTCATCCAATCCCTACCATCCCCTTCAGCCTACAGCGGGGATTACTCACACATGGATGGGGGAATCATGGATGGTTGATGGAGAGGCGTCGGTGATGATGATGGCGATGATCTCCTCCAATTCCCCGTCCCGGCAGGGTGCCAGAACGGAGTTTCTGATCCCCGAAATAGGGTTTTTGGTGGCGGCGGAGCTCTGGAGTGTTTCTGGAAAAAGCGTCGATCCCCCTCGGGTTTTTAGGTCAAGGGGACTAAGTAGTCGAAAGGGGGACGCGAGGTGGTGCCCGAGGCGGCCACACCACCCCCCGCGCGGTTCAGGCCAGGCCGCGCGGGCCCATGGTGTGGGGCCCTCGTGGCCCACCTCCGTCTCGTCTTCTGGCTCCGTGTGTCTTCTGGAAAAATAGGAACTTCAGGATATTTTTCGGGGATTTTCCCGAAACTTGACTTTCTGCACAAAAATAAGACACCAGGGCAATTCTGCTGAAAACAACGTTAGTCCGTGTTAGTTGCATTCAAAACACACAAATTAGAGGTAAAACAACAGCAAAAGTGTTCGGGAAAGTAGATACGTTTTGGACGTATCAATGATCTATTTTGCCTCAGAGTTTTAGTATCATTTTTATGCCTCCGTTAATTTTATTCTGTCGCAAGTATGATTATGACGGTTATTGCTCTCTTGATTGTCGCTTCCCAGTCTATTGCTAGCCTTCACTTGTACTGAGCGGGAATGCTGCTCGTGCATCCAAAATCCTTAAAACCAAGTTATCCCAAAGAGTCCACCATAAATTCCTATGCATGGTATTTCAAACCATTCCAAGTAAATTTTCATGTGCTACCATTAAAATCTTCAAAATACTTCTCATTTTGTGACACTGTTTTTAGCTCATGAGGACGTAGTAGTTGGGTTTGTTATCTTCCATGCTAAATTAAGCCCTCGACTTGCATGCTTCATCTGCTCGTCACTAATTTTGCAAAGAGCTGGTTAGACCATTATAACATCTAAAAAGTAAAATAAAATAGGCACTCCTCCATGGTATGAGATTGTTGGCAGGCACCTGAGGATTCGGTTAGCCATGGTTTGTGAAAGCAAAGGTTGGAAGGAGTGTCATACTATATAAAAGTGCATGCTATAAATGCCTAATATCAATAACTCGGAACCGCTCTCAACTTGTTTAGTATGGAAGATAACAAGAACTCTATTACTGATTCGTTGACAGGAACAAGCACCTCTCAATACATTTTTACTTCTGTTTTTAATAAAAAGCTCTAGCACATGTTAATCCCTGCTTCCCTCTGCGAAGGGTCAATTTTTTATTTTAATGTTGAGTCATCATCCTTTCTTTGAGCACTTCCTCGAGAGCATGACTGTCATTCTTAGTGTAATGTACTTGTCCAAGAATGCGGTTATCTGTGGTATAACTATGATGCTTTTAACTTTGATATCTTTACATCTAGTCTTCACTTGAACTTCAGAGGTGGCTTGGCATTTATGTTTTGCTCCACAATTAAGGGCAAGCGAGATACCACTCTACCATGCTTTATTATGATCATTACAATCTTGTTGATGTTTATAAATTTCATGTTATGAGCTCTTAGTTCGTTGATACTTTTCATTAGGTAACATAATTGCTAAGTTTTATTATCCTTACATCATGCAATTGTTAAAGACGTGATCATAATATTTACAATCAAAAATTATTTTGTTATCATTTACCTACTCGAGGACGAGCATGAATTAAGCTTGGGGATGTTGATACGTCCAAAACGTATCTATAATTTTTGATTGTTTCATGTTAATATTATGCCTTTGACACTTGTTTTTATATTAATTTTATGATTTATTTGGACTAACCTATTAATAGTTGCAAAAGTGCACAATGTTCTTGTTTTACTCTTTGATGTGTAGGAATTATCAAAAATATAAGAGGAAACCTTGTTGGAGTCAAATTGGGACTTTCCTGAAATCTGTCTGAAAACTCTTTTCGAAGATTGTCACGTACTGGACAGAAGACGACGTCAAACGGAAAAAGTCTAGTCGCGAAAGTTGCAGGGAATTTTCTCCTAATGGATCTGGACATAAAATTCGGCCCAATCCGAGTCCGGACGGCCGAGATAAACCCGATTTACCGAAACCCTAGATGGGATAACTGGAATCTGAGAAGCTATATAAAGGGAGGAAACCTAGGTCGTGGCCAACACTCCATACCCACGAATTTCCAGCCACCAAAGCCACGTTTTTGCCTCCCCCATGGATCCCATCTCCATGGGGGAGGGTGATACGTCTCCAACGTATCTATAATTTCTTATGATCCATGCTAATATTATACCAATTGTCACATGTTTTATATACACTTTATATCATATTATGACATTTATTGGACTAACCTATTAACAAGATGCCACAGTGCCAGTTTCTGTTTATTCTGTCTGTGTATTGCAGAAAAGGCCCGAAAACCAAAGTGCTCGGAAAAATCCAGAAAAATTACAGAAATTCTATTTCGCCAGAAGACCCACGGAGCCTGAAGGGCAAGTCCAGCGGAGGCCCACGGCCTCCTCACCATGCCGTCGCGCGGCCTGGAGGGGGGTGGCGCCGCCACGTGGTGAGGCCGCCTCGTGCACGCCCTTTGGCCTATATATTGCTCCTGCCCCGAAAACCCTTGAAGAATCGACGATTTCTCCAGAAGAGTTCCGTAGCTCCGCCGCCACCAAAAACCCTAATTCGGGGGACAGAAGTCTCTGTTTCGGCACCCTGCCGGGACGGGGAATTGCCCCCGGAGCCATCTCCATCGACTCCACCGCCATCTTCATCGCCGTTGCTGCCTCCCATGATGAGGAGGGAGTAGTTCTCCCCCGAGGCTGAGGGCTCTACCGGTAGCTATGTGGTTTACCTCTCTCTCCCATGGTGTGATCTTTATGTGATCATGAGCATTGCTAGTATCGCTGAATTCATATGTAATGTTTATGCTACTCAAGTGATTTTATCTAGTTTCCGGAGTCATTGTGACAACACGGTATCAAGGTGACAGTGTGGGTACTTGTGTGCGACTCTATAAATAATTTAGATATTATCATGGCTTATTCTTTGTGGAATTGTGGTGTTTGTTTACTCAGACTTTGAGGTGTGCTTTTGTAGCCCTACGCATAGTACTCTTGTTTCACCAAGAAGGAGAATAATCCCGAGTAGCACTTACTTGCGTTCAGTTGTGCTAAAATGTTGAGAGATACCACTAGTGAAAGTATGATCCCTAGGCCTTGTTTCTAAGCATTGAAACACCGTTTACGACAAGTTCTGCTACATGTTTGCTTGCTGCCATTTTTATTTCAGATTGCAATTACTACTTATAATCATCCATATTACTTTATTTCACTATCTCTTCGCCGAACTAGTGCACCTATACATCCGACAAGTGTATTAGGTGTGTTGGGGACACAAGAGACTTCTTGTATCTTAATTGCAGGGTTGCTTGAGAGGGATATCTTTGACCTCTACCTCTCTGAGTTCGATAAACCTTGGGTGATTCATTTAAGAAAAACTTGCTGCTGTTCTACAAACCTCTGCACTTGGAGGCCCAACACTGTCTACAAGAATAGAAGCGTGCGTAGACATCAGAGGGCTCCCAAGAAGCCATGAAGGAAGAGCGCTAAGGGGCGGCGCTCCCCCTTGCTGCCGGCGGCGCGGGAGGAGCCTCCCGCGCCACCGCCGGCGCCGCCTTGCGCCTCTCGCTGCCCTCCCCGCCGTCTTCACCGCCATCTCCACCGCCAACTCCTCCTTGTATACAGTGGTTCATCCTCCCACAAACCTCTGTACCGCTCTATGTAAACATGGTCTTTGATGCTATAAGTTATTATCCTATGATCTATGTCATGTTTGCGTAGTTTATTTGTCTTTTGATTGCTTGGTTGAATGTCTTTGGTTCATTAGAGTTGTATGTTGATATGGTACTGTCCTTTGGTGTCCATTATACTTGTGCGCGCATGGATCAATATCACGGGGTTGGTAGTATTTGTAAACGAAAGGGGGAGTTCTGCCGGAGCGACAGAAACCTGAGAACGCGAACCGGTTAGTTACACGTATGGGAGTAAGAGGACCATAAACTTAAGTCTATGGTTGGGGAAATCTTAATGCATTGTTAGTTTATACGGATGTTTGCTAACAATCCAATCATATAGTACTTGTAATCCCAAGTAGTGGAGTGCATGTATATTTAGCCTTTCCCACATAGAAAACTGCATCGAAGACAATGAACCTGATATCTTCACTAATTAATCTTGGACAAATCCATCACAATTACTACCACTTTTCCACACTCATGGTACTATTAGTTTATGGTTACTTAGTGTATTTTATTGCTGCAGCACTAACATTTACTTTATTGTATTTATTATCTCGCAAAGCTATCTCTCATATACCCGTACTATTACTCTAGTATTATTTCCTAGTTAGAGCAAACGTTTAGTGTGCGTAGAGTTCTATCAGTGGTTGATAGAACTTGAGAGAATACTTATCCTACCTTTAGCTCCTCGTTGGGTTCGACACTTTTACTTATCGAAAAGGCTACACACGATCCACTATACTTGTGGGTTATCACACTACATGAAGAAGCAGAGGGGGAGGCGCAAACAATATTGCGCTCTCAAAGTGGACATGATCAAAGCCTATGATCGAGTAGAATGGGATTATCTTGAGGCTATTATGCTTAAGTTGGGACTACATCACACCTTTGTCTCTTCCATAATGAGGGTGGTGAAGTCGGTCTCTTTCTCAATTCTGGTTAATGGAGATATCACTGATAGTTTTACTCCTTCGAGGGAAATCTGCCAAGGTGACCCTATCTCACCGTATTTTTTTTAGCAGCTGAAGGTCTGTCTTACCTATTAAGGAGCATGGGGAGCGAAAATCTTACAGGCATCATTGTGGCGCCTCAAGCACCCCGATCAATCACCTTCTTTTTGCGGACGATAGCTTGCTTTTCTTCAAAGCCAATACAGGTGGGGCGGAGGAGCTCACCGCTGTTATGGATCTCTATTGCCAAGCCTCGGGACAACGAATAAATAAAGATAAGTCGTCCATTCATTTTAGCAAAGGGTGCCCAAATAGTGTGAAGGAGGAATAAAAGTGATCACCCAAGTCCAAAATGAGAGCCTTTCCGAGAAATATTTGGGCATGCCGACAGATATTAGTAAATCAAAAAATGGCTCTTTTAAGTACTTGAAAGAAATGATATGGAATCGAGTACAAAGATGGATTGAGCAGATTTTATCTTCAGCCGGAAAGGAGGTCTTGATCAAATCAGTTGCCCAGGTTGTGCCAACATATTCAATGTCCTGCTTTAAACTTCCCCGTGGTCTTTTAAAACATATAGATGCTCTTATCAGAGGGTTTTGGTGGGGAAGAAAACAGGACAAACGGAAAAACCGAGCTGGATTTCATGGGATGTTCTGACCATGCCAAAGTATATGGGTGGCCTCGGATTTAGAGATGCTGAGTTGTCCAACCTGGCTCTCTTAGCTAAGCAAGAATGGAGAATCATTCAAGTATCTGAATCGCTAAGTGCGAGAATTCTGCGGGCTGTATATTTCCCCAACGGTGATATTATGACAGCCACGCTTGGAAGCCGGCCATCACAGGTTTGGAGATCCATTATTGAAGGTCGTGATGCTTTAAAGTTGGGACTTATTAGGCGAATAGGCGATGGAACAAGCACTCGTATTTGGTACCATAATTGGCCGCCTAGAGATACAAGATTGACGCCCATAGCAGCTCTCAGCGCTGATCCTCAACACTTGTTTCATATTTAATTGATCAGACCTCACGTGTATGGCGAGATGACATTCTTCAGCAACATTTTTTGCCAACAGACATTGCAGCCATAAAAGCTATACCTCTGTGTACAGCTGCTGCTAATAATTGGTGGGCATGGCACTTTGAAAAATCAGGTACCTTTACGGTCACATCGGCTTACCGTGTGCTGGCAATGACAAAGAAAATCAGGGAAGATTGGCTCGATGGACGTCAGTCTAGTTCGTCGTCTAGTTCTGAGAAAAAGCAATGGATTTCCTTGTGGAAGACGAAGGTTCCAGGCAAGATACGGACGTTTCTTTGGCGCCTTGCTCATAACTCAATCCCGACAGGCTCGGTTAGATTTAACAGAAACATGGCCACATCGCCAGGTTGTGGACTCTGCCATTCCGCTTCTGATGACTGGCGGCATTCCCTCCTGGATTGCAATGCCTCTAGGTGTGTTTGGGCACTGCTAGACGAAGAACTTGTTGAGCATTTATCTATGAACCGGTGCCCTAATGCAAAGGAGTGGCTGTTTTTCTTAATTGAGTCGCTATCACACAAAGATTTCACCAAAGTTGATGTGACACTATGGGCGATCTGGTGGGCTAGGCGCAAGGCTATCCATGAGAAAGTTTTTCAGAGTCCTATGTCGACCTTTTCCTTCATCAATAGATTCCTGGATGAGCTTTTTTTCTTTTTTGAACAAGAAACCACTAACATTAAATAATAAAACAGGTTACAATATAGTGACTACAACTTCCATCCTGTGGAACAAACTTGCCTAGCTTGGTACATTGAATTACCGAAGAAACATGATACTTATGCCGAAGAGCACAACCGGAGCCTGCCAGGGGGTCCGTCGAGAACTCGGACGCAACAATCCTGCAATCGTACTCTTCCAGGGCCTCTCGCAATCTAGCCAACCGTAAAGCCAGCGGCTCAGCCAGCAATTGCGTTGGCAGACGCCTATGAGGTAGGGGATTGAGTTGTAGATTTAAAAGGGCCAACACCGAGCTCAAATCAGGAGGTTCTTGACCGTCAAATCTGAGAAACCGCAGCAGAGACGCTCTCACCCGTCTCCGGCATGTCCCAAACAGCAAGAACGCATAATTATCATGCGCATCAGCATGCTTTGGATGCAGTACACAACAACCAGACATACATCAATGAAGCTCGTAGGATGAAATGGTGCAAACTGACCAAAGATCATGACAGCAAACAGAGGCAGCCAAGTAGTGTTCACCTGGTTGCACCTTCATAGAACCCGAATCTCCTCCGGCCTCCCAAGTTGCCACGGTGCCCAGCTCGATCCCCTCACCGCCACGGCCGGCCAGAACGAGCAGGGACGCAGAAGACCTAAAAAGGAAAAAGAGATCCACCCCAGCAACTTTTTGGGACCGAATCTGACCAGATCCAAGCGCACGCAGCACCCTCCATGGGCACCTGTATGTCCAGAACCAGTCAACTCCAGCCGCAGCACTGGGAACCGCTTGGAGCGAGGGAATCGGTCGACGACCACACGAAGCAGCAGATCCGGGCAACCCCCACCGTCCTGCGCCACCAAGGCGAACAGATCGACCGGGAGTAAACAAAATCAGAGCCTCACCACGCTTATTCAAAGGAGCTTCGCCAGATCCCGCCGTCAGCCTCCAACTCCGCCTCGGAGAGTCGCCGACCGCCAGCTCTGGCCGCGAACCACCGCCGCGCGCCGGCGAGGTTGCAGCTCGACACGGCATCACGCCGAACTGCCACACGGGCAAGAAGACTAATCCTATAGCTACTATATACAGGAGCACCGGGCACCCTCTCTCTCCTCTACTCCGGCCGGCAGAGCCACCGGAGAGAGAAAGGAGAGGGGCCGGAAGAGCAGCGGCGAGTTTCAACTAGGGGAAGAAGAGAGAGAGACGAGAGAGGAAGGGAGACTGGGGTCCATGCTAGAGATTGAAGCCAACTACCTCAAGAAGACCATGTGTTGGTGCTCCTTCTGTAGCTCCTGCACACATCCCAAGTTGGATCCCTTCACCACATGGATTCATGAAGATCAATGTGAACGCGTCCGTTGCTAAGAATGGAGAGAGGAGCAGTAGCTGCAATTTGCAGAACGGATGACGGAATTTATTCTGGAGCATCAGCCCTTGCAGTACCGAGTATTGTGGATCCATCGACCCTTGAGGCGATTGCTTGCAGGGAAGCACTAGCTCTTGCCTCTGACCTCAATCTTCAAAATATCGTTGTGGCATCAGATTGCCTAGAAGTGGTCAAGGCGATTAATTCTGGTACGTTGGCAAGCTATGGATCCATCATCAGGGAAATTAAGCACCGGGAACAGGAGTTCACTTCTGTTCAGTTCGTCCATGAACGTGAAAATCTAATGTCCATGCACATGGGCCGTAATACCTGGCTCCTTGATACTCCTGATGTAATAATTGTACCCTTTGTGATTGAGCAATAAAATAGAACTAATTCCCCTCAACGAAGAAAAAAAATCCACCGCCGCGCCGGCGCAAAAATAACCTTACCGGAGCTACCAATAGCAGTTGCCGGACGGCGCGTTCGGCAACCTAGTTTCATACCCGGTCCACTGGGAGGCAGCTGGGACTGCCAACAATCACAGCAATGCGAGCCACGTTGGATTCTGACACGCGTGACCGGCCCATCGGCGACTCCATGTCGTTGGTAAAATTATTGTGAAATCTCCTTCAAATTCCATTTAAGTTCGCTAAATTTTGTTTAAATTTGTTAAATGTCCTTCAAATTTTAACGAAAAATAGTCGTTTTGTATATTCAAGTTTTGGACAAGATTTTATATAACACTCTATTGGGAGGCGCCAGTGGGGGAGCCGCTCTTAATAGGCCGGCAATTTGTTCCGACACTCCTAACAAGACTTGTTCGACACACTCGTTGGACGATTTATTGGCAGCGATGATGGAGATGCTCTTAGGATCTATTTGTTTGGGCTGCTGTTGTTGAGAAGCAGCTGTAGCTGGTGGGCTGTTAAAAAGCAAATGTAGGAAGCAGCTGCTGGAAGTAGAGATTTGATGTTTGGCAGGACTGCTTTTGATGGCCGCTGCTGTTGGTTTGAAGTATAAAATGTCTGGAATATCCTGAATGATGAAAAAGTTATACTCAGTACAAGATCTAATTTGGCGCCAACCAACAGACAAGATATATTCATATATATCCGACGAAACAAAAAATTTACAGCGTGAAAGTTGTGGAAAACGGTGAGATCAATATACTCGTGAAAGAAAATTCCAAACGGCCGACTGAGTGCGATGAATTTGATAAATTTCGTCTAAAAAATGGTACAAACTTCGATGTAAAATTAAAAATCTACAGTTCACGAAATTCAAAACCAATCACGGAAATGAAATCTACTTATCGATGCACACATATTTTGTATACAAATTATTTCAAATCAAAATATATTTCAAACTTCATCGACACTTATCTACTCCTTTACAGGCACATAGTTCCAGTCGATCCGTACACGTACACGTGCTCATGGGAAGGGAAAGTTAATCCACCCGTACAGCTACATGCGCGTGTGAAGCAAACAAAGACACTGTTGCGGGCTGACGATGGCACGAGTTTCGGGAATTGAGTAGTAAGTTGCGGGGTAAATATTGTTCTACCATTCTACTCCCTCCGAACTTGAGACACTTATTTTGGGACGGAGTAAGTATAAAAATAAGATATGCCACTTTGACATACTCGCGAAAAGAGTAGGAAGTTGCGGGAAGCGTTCCGGGAGCTCCTAGTTTCCGCGTTAGGTGGCAACTAATGCGCTCCGCGCGGTCCGCCGCAGTACGTCTCTCCATTCTGGGCCTAGGCCCAATTCACGGGTTGCTGTGACCAGATTGCATGCATGCTCTTGCTGACCGCTCAAAAAACAAAAAAAAAAACTCCATATGACGCATTGACGCTAGAACTAGTACTCTCTCTATTCAGCTAGTTGTTGTGACCGGATTGCATGCATGCTCCTTGTTCCATTGCAATATTTCTCTCTATTTTTCTTTATATTTTTTGTTTTTCCCTTTTCTTTTTAATAGTGAACGAAAAAGGGTCGGTGAATATAAACTATTCTTGAACGATTTTAAAAAGTGAACATAAAAGGGTTGGTGAACAGAACCTATGTTTGAACTATTTTCAAAAGGCCTATGAATGGACACTATTTTTGCATGATTTTAAAAAAATGAACATAAAACTATTTTTAAACGATCTTAAAAAGTGAACAGAAAATATCGGTGAACGGGAATTATTTTTGAACAATTCCAAAAGTGAACAGAAAAGGTTGGTGAACAGAAAATATTTTGGAACGATTTTAAAAAGTTGATAGAAAATGTCGTTGAACGGAAACTATTTTTGACCAATTTTAAAAGTGAACCGAATAGATCGGTGAACGGAAACTATTTTAAATTTGTTAAAAACCAGTGGATAAAAACTATTTTTTAACGATTTTAAAAAGTGAACGGAAAATATCGGGGAATGGAAACTATTTTTTTAACTGTTCAAAAAAGTGAACAAAAACTATTTTTGAATGGTTTTGAAAAGTGAAGAGAAAATGTCAGTGAATGAAAATAATTTCTGAACGAGTTTAAAATTAAACAGAAAAGGTCAATGAACGAAAACTATTTTTGAAATATTTTTAGAAAGTGAATATAAACTTTTTTTGAACTTTTTAAAAAAGAGAACATAAATTGTCAATGAACAAGAACTATTATTAAACGATTTAGAAAAGTGAACAGGAAAGGGCCAGTGAATCAGATTTTTTTTAACGATTTTTAGAAGAGTGAACAGAAAAAGGGCCGGTGAAGAGAAACTATTTTGAATGATTTAAAGTAAACAAAAAAGGTCGGTGAACCGAAACATTCAAAACTAGATAATGGTTTCAACGATTTTAAAAGATCTGTATACATTACCTATACGGTGAACGGAAACTAGGTAAATGGTTTTATATAAAAAGGAAAAATACAAAACGAAAAACAAAAGGAGAAAGGAAAAATAAAATTTAATAAATGTAATATATAAACAGCTAAAGAAAACTGAAAATAACCGAATTGAAAAGAAAAAATAAAATAGAAAGAAGTGAAAAAAGAAACCGAACCAGAATGATCCAAGAATGAAACGACTATAGGAAACTGTATAAAAAGGACAGGAAGCTACGGAAAGTGGAAAGGAAGCTAGCTCGTCACGTTTTTGCACGTGAAAGAGAGTGGCGAGTAGCGACGCGCTGTAGTGGTTTGATTTTCTGAATACGAAAGAACTTTGGGCCGGCCCGTTTAACGACACGCTGTAGGCGGAACGCATTGCGCTCCACATTACGCGGCAACTAGAGAATGCCGTATTTTCCCACCGCGCTTCTTGGCGGCACTTTTCAATTTGATGTTGTTTGTTTGGTCTTTGGACCTTAGTACGCCGGTGGAGATGCTCAGTAAGAGGCCCCAGCTCTTGAGTAAAGTTGTTTAAGCTAACTTGAGTTAGTTTTTTTTAAAGGAGTTGTTTAACTTGAGTTAAAATACCGAGTTAAAATACCGCTATTCGTTGCCGTTAGGCATGCAAACGAATTGTATCAGACTTTGTCTTATCATTTATCATATTTTTTCATCAGATTCGGAGCCGAGCGAAAAATAACCGGTTACAAATTCAGAGCGGATATATGTGAACGTGGATCTAGAACATAAGTGGAGCGAAAACAAAATTAATCGGATAGATTTGTGTATAAGTACAGTGTCAACTAGGGCTGGACATAAAGCTCGAATTTCGTTAAGCTTATTGAGCGCTCGGTAACTCGACTCGTTTATGCTCGACTCGTTATCTTAACGAACCGAGCCGAGCAGCAATTTTAGCTCGTTAATACTAACGAGCTTAACAATCAAACTAACGAGTTTCGTGAGCAACTCGTTAAAATCGTTAGCGTCGTGGCAGCATGGCTACAAATCTATATGTTGTAGCCCATCCAACGATTAACAAGTTAGCAATATTTATTTTCATTTGAGTGTGTGAAACTACTATGAGTTTGTGAACTATTTGTTGTCGATTTGTCATTTTTAAACTACTTTTATACGTTTTATGGCTGAAATCTTTTCAGATGCATTTTAAGTTTTTTTACATCTTCTTAACGAGTCTTAACGAGCTGCTCGCGAGCGCTCGTGAACGTCTAACGAACCGAGCCGAGCTTTAGTTTCAGCTCGTTATTCTTAACAAGCTTAACGATCTGAGCCTTAACGATCTCGAGCCTTAACGAGCCAAGCCTTAACGATCCGAGCAGCTCGTTAGTCCAGCCCTAGTGTCAACCCATACAACCAAAAATAATTATCGAGTAACCTAGTAACTAATAAAGTTGTACTCCATAGTCTCGATAGTGACTATTCAATCATGTATTCTTTTTCTATCAATGCATATACGCAAAACTTTTACATTTTTGCGAAAAAAACTATTCAAGTGAGTTGTTATTCAACGGACAAATTCGACAACTCAGTGATTACAAATTGTACTCTATTAGATTAGAAAATTATGTGGACAATCAGATTATTCGAATTAAAACCATCAGATAATTCTATTTAATTTTTGAATAATTCATATTTTGCTATTATTTTTGAGAGGGACCACGTATTTCATTAATCGAAAATCAAGTTATAATATGCCACACATGCAGATAAAATCCTAAAAGATCATGAAATACAAAATGATCTCTAGGGTTTCCTACAACCACCGTAGCGAGCGGCCGCCGCCCAACTCCAGCCGCCGAGACGAAAGCCGGAAGAAACGCCGAGCCTCCACCATTGCAAGATCCGAGAAAGCACCATCGCCAACGAGGCTTTGTGAGTCGATGAACAGGCCTGCTGCACGCGTCGACCGGTCCTATATACGGGTGTCAAGTTTGAAATCGGATATATTTATCATCTTGATTCCTTCAAATAACTGAATATGAATTATTTAAAACCGTTTCGAAATCGAATAGGATGCGAAAATTCCACTGCCGTTGACCCGATGTACCGTCTATGAGTATTGAGTACGAAACATCCTACGCCCACACGAACACGAGTACACGCCAGCCCCATATCCACACCCACGCCCAAATGTCCCCGCCGAGGCGCCTCGCCGTGCTCCGCTCCCACCTCCGGCCCGACGGCCCGGCGCCTCCCGCTGACAGAGGCGAGAATGAGCCGACGGAGGGACGGGAAGCAGTGGTCTCTACCTCTCCGTGCGCCGCCGCCGGCGACGACAACCGCGCCGCGGCGGCAGGTCGCGCGGGGGATGAGGTTGAGCAGGAGACCTGCGTATTCTGCCGCATCATACGCGACGAGGCGCCGGCTTTCAAGGTGCGTCGGGCTCCCTCTTCGTCTTACCAATTTTTTTTTGCTTGCTTTCTCCTTGTTGTTCTTGAGTCCTTTGTGTTGAACACTTCGGTCGCTTGTTCCGGATTAGAGTGGCCCGTGGTTGATAAAGAGGGAAATTACATAGGGACTTCGTACACTTAATTTGAAAGCTTAACGTCGAAGTCTCAGAATATGATGGATAATCGGAAAAACCTCTAGTTATATAGTTAAGGTGTTTATATATCATTCGCAAAAACAAAGGTGTTTATACATGTCCCCGCAAAAAAAAATGTGTTTATACATGAAACACTGCTTTCATTGGATAAATTCATTAACCATCTTTTTTTTTCCTTTTTTTCCCGTTCACCATGTTCTGTGTGGACGGACAAATAGTTAATTGCTTTTGACAGTGTTATCTTTGTATTTTGCAGGTCTACGAAGACGATGTATGCCTGTGCATATTGGATTCTCATCCATTGGCTCTTGGGTAAGTTGATTCGTTTTGTACACATATTTGCCATTTTATACGATTGGAACTTCTTGACATATGTTACCTTGGAGGATAATAGATCATTTCCATTTTGTAGAAATGCTTACATTAGTTGTAAGAATTATTTATCGCCTTGATTTTAGGGATTGCGTGAGTATATTATGTTGATTGATACCTTTTTTGGTATTTTCTTTGAGGGATGTTGATTTTTTTTAAATTGATTACGATTTTAAACTGGCAAAATCTAGTGCAGTACAATTTTTTGTGCGGGTACATGATACAGCTTTGTGTGATGCTTAACATGACTTATGCTAGTTGTTAGTACTCCCTCTGTCCCACAATACAAGGTGTTTTGACAAGCTAAAATAGCTTGCCAAAAGATTTTATATTATGGGATCGGAGGGAGTAGGTTCTTTTGGCATCACTGAAGCCATTTCATTAAGGACTTAGAGCATCTCTAGCAGTACCCGTATCCCGCTGAACTGTAAACGCGGGATACAGTTCGCGGAAAACGTGTTTTAAGGGTTGGATTTGGCTGCGGCCGAACATAAACCTTAATATTCTGTTTAACCGCTCGGCTTTACGGTTTCTATTCAGCTGCAGCCGAATCCAACCCTTAAATCACATGGTTTTTGTCCAGCATTTCAACACATATGTGTCATTTGACATAAAAAATATGAAACCAATATGAACTAAAATATAAATATTGTTAATTGTACAATACAAACTTAATCCAAATTACAATAATGGTTCTAGTTACAAATGAAATGAAATCAAATGAATTAAACAATAATCCAATACAAGAATTGTGCCGAATGCAAATAATGGTTCATATCACACATGAATGAAATCAAATGAATAAAAATGGTAGATTACTGCCCATGCAACTGCCAGATGTGATCAATAAGATCCTTTTGAAGCTGGCTGTGGGTGTTGTCATCCTCAATCTCCCGGCGAGTCTAAAGGAATGCTTGAATGCGATCTGGGTTTCTAGCTGGCTTCACACAGCTACCAACATTGTCATAGACCAACTCCAAGTCCCTCTCATCCTCGATGATCATGCTGTGAAGAATCACACAACATGTCATTATGTTCTTCAGAATTTTCTTGTCCCAAAAACGAGGAGGACCTCGAACAATGGCAAACCTAGATTACAAAACACCAAAGGCTCTCTCAATGCCCTTTCGGCGTGCCTCTTATGTCTTGGAAAATTCAGATTCTTTCCTATTCCTAGGATTTGAGATGGTCTTCACAAATGTAGACCAAGTAGGATAAATACCGTCAGCAAGATAGTACCCCTTTGTGTAGTCATGCCCATTGACCGTGTAGTTGCACGTCGGAGCATCACCACTAGCTAGCCTCGCAAATAAATGAGACCGATGCAAGACATTGATGTCATTGAGTGTACCTGCAAACCAAAGAAGCAATGCCAAATCCTCAGATGCAACAGGCTCAAGCACAATTGTTGCATCACCACCCTTGCCACAATACTGCCCGTGCCATGCCTTGGGGCAGTTTTTCCAAGTCCAATGCATGCAGTGAATACTTCCTAGCATGCCCGGCCAACCTCGAGCCTCATTCGCTGCCATCAACCTCACCGTGTCTTCTTCATTGGGTGCTCTAAGATAAACAGGACCAAAGAGACGGATTGTCACTTTGGCGAACATGCGCACTGACTCGATTGTAGTATCCTCGCCAATGCGAAGATACTCGTCGGCGTAGTCAGCCGGAACGCCATAAGCAATCACCTTCATCGCTGCGGAGATTTTTTGATATGGTAAACCCAATTAAGCCTGCAGCATTCCTCCGGCGGGTAAAATAGCGACAATTGGCCTCGCAAGCTTCCACTATCTTTATGAAGAGGGATCGGCGTATTCGGTACCTTCTACGGAAGATGTGAACCGGATAGGTAGGTATCTCCGCAGAGTAGTCCCGCATGAGCAGCTCGTTGCCGTAGAAGCGGTTCCGAGGAATGCAAAGTCGGGCGACGGTGGATCCTCGCCGCTTCTTTTTCTTCTGATCCTCGAGCTCCTTCACGGCGAGAACCACTACCACCATTTGCTTCCGGTGGTTCTCGAGCAACGTCTCTACATCCGAGTTGTCGGAATAGGACGAGTCCTCGAGCAAAAATTGCTCGCACAGGCTAAAATCCATCTAAAATGAACAATAAAATGATTCTAAATTACGAATCCATCGGTATATCAAGGTTAATCGAGCGGAGAAGCACTCACCGATGGATCCGGGGCGGCGGTGGAGATTCGACCGGGGACGAAACTACCACGGGGCAGCGGCGGCGATTCGGCCGGGGACGGAATTCGCGTGGTGCAGCGGCGACTCGGTGGTGGCATTTTGCCGGCAGATGTCGCCGATTTATGGTCGGAATCAAGGGCGGCGGGCTGGCGGCGGCGGCTCGATGGGGAATGGGAGGGAACTCACGCGGGGCTGAAATGTCCCTCTCGCCAACCGCTTCATCGCTATACAGGGCACCCTTGGTTCCGCCGCGGAAAGGGTGTATTCTTGGTTCGGCGGGGCGAATTTTCGGCAGCCCTTAAAAAAAAATTCTAGGTCGGGGTCGTTTGCGGTTTCTGTTCGGTCCCTTTTTCGCCTCAAAGACTGTAAGCGGCGGTTATTTTTCAGTTCCACGCCTTTTAAGGTTTCTGCTAGAGATGCTCTTAGGCGATTTGATTTTGTAGAGTATGAATACAAGTGTTTTAGAACAGCTGAAAACCTTATCTGAATCGACCTTCTTAACCTAGTTTGTAGGTTCAGATTGCAGCCATATAACTAATTTATGAAGTATTTTGATCCGTCAATTATCACACAGTTTTATGATTAAGTGCTTGAACTTTCTATTTGATGGAATTGCTAGGATTTATAATTGTACAATTCAATGTGCATGCACCCATTGGACCATATCCAGAGTTAATATCAAATTTGAAGTGCTATTTTCTTCTACAAAATGCACACCCATTTTTATTTATTTGCCAGATCTTCAGATTGAATTTCAATCTAAATAAAGTAGCGGAAAATGTGGACAAGAGTGAGTCAGTGAAATGCATTTATATCCGTCTTTCTCCATTTAGTACCCTTTTTTATACTTTTGAATGTTAGAACAAAGGATTATATCATATTTTCTTGCCCAAGAAACACTGCTAAGAAAATAGAGACCGTATTTTCGTACCAATCTAGGTTTGGGCAATTCGTTGGTTGGGTGGAAGGAACATATCTCAGTAAATCATACTCATTTACTTGTTCTTTTTTTAGATAACATTCAATTAGCAATGCTAAGCTTACTATCTGCACAGGTTATTTGCCTTGAATTTCTCTGTTTGATCAACATTCATCTTACTTGTCTTGCTATGCTTAGTCATATTCTTACCTTGTTAAGTAAAATAGGTTCAATCTATACTCATTTATGTATTGTTGATTTTATTCTCAATTGATAATGTTTCCTTACCATATTCCAAATCTGCAGGCATTCCTTGATAATTCCAAAATGTCATTTTTCTTCACTAGAGGCCACCCCACCTTCTGTAAGTTCTTGGCTTCACATTGACATTTTTCCTAGCAAAATTGTTTTTTCGGGGACTGGAATGTCAGCAAGAAATAACCCTGTTTGGTAGTTGATTTCCTTTTGATATTTTCTTTGCAAGTAATATGTAGTTACGTTAATCACGTCCATTTGTAATTTTGACTTTTCCATTTAAGTGGGATCATTGATTGGAAAAACCTCTTCCGCTTGCAAAATTCGATGGAACAAATAGTATTATATGTCATACCCACATAGGTTCTCTGCTTAGGCATTTAACCAATCAAATGCTACAGTATTATGTTTATTTCATGAGCTGATAACTGTTCCATTGGATTAATCACTGATGAACGTCTTCTGAGGTTAATTTCTTGTCTTTGAGCCAGATCGTAGCAGCCATGTGTTCCAAAGTACCTTTTCTTAGCAATGCAATTATGAAGGCTACTCACTGTGGTAGGTAGACTACAACCTTTTTTGTTTCAATTATATTTTGAAATGTTATAAACTAAAGATGGGCAGTAGACCTAAATTTTCATGGTATGTGTATAACTCAATGAAATAATTTTCACATTTTTTTTTTGCGAAACAATAATTTTCACAACTTATGATCAGTCTTGCACATAATTTTCTCCACATATTGTTGTTCGGGCTAAATTCAAACGAACCTTTACTGGCTGGTGATTACTCAAAAAGAACTCCTAAAAGTTATTTTCTGCATTACTCTCAAATATGCAGAAGTATGAAAACATTGTCCCAGCATTAAAGAGGAATTTTACCTCCACATGAACCATTGAACAATCAAATTGTGGTAATGGCGAGTTCTACAGCAGTAATAATATGCGGGTGAACGATTGGGTTAGCAGAAAATTAGGTGTGCTATTTTTGTGATTACCAGTGTTGCGTTCTGGTAGTCTCACAGGTTCTCCTTATGTATAATGTATCTGATTTGTCAGCATGTGAGGTCCACATGTTGCTAAGATGGGTAGGTGATTTACTCTCAAGAGTTCATGCATTATTATACTGAGATTTATAAGAAACATGAGCAAAATTTTCTTGTTTTCTGCCATCACCATTATACTTGCCAATTTCAGTGTACATAGAAAGACAAATCGATCATAATTTTGCTACTGTACTTGGTTAACACAGGCAATGGATCGTGTAATATGTTTAGCTTCTACAATCTGATATTTTGTATTGTGTGCATTTGTAACATGACTGGTAAATTAAGCATACATTAGCAATTGCATGGATTTGTTGTGATAGATCTAAGGATGCCATGTCATTAACTCATTAATTTGATTTTATCTTGGAATTCAGATGCGTTCAACTTGGTGGTCAACAATGGAGCAGCTGCGGGACAAGTTATTTTCCATGTGTGTAATGATATCTCAATCCTGAAAATATGCGTAGGCTTTATTTTGTATGTCATGGTTTTCCATTAGTGCATCATGCTCACTTGGACATGATTCCTCTGCACCTCATTTGTGCATAATCAACTTGAAGAGCTATTTACTGATTCATCTCATGTTTTCTACTATCTACAGACCCATTTCCACATAATTCCTCGTAGATCTGGTGACAAGCTGTGGCCTACAGAGGTATGATCACGTTTCTATATTTCCGTCTTCAAAACCTTCCAGACATAGGTTCTGTTTGTTGTTAGCAAGACAACTTGTCTTGTCATCTACTGATATTCTTCTTCACAACTAAAATATTACAGAGCTTTAGAAGGAGCTCCATTGAGCAAACTGAGACCTCGAGTCTTATTAGCTGCATCAAGGAGCAACTTGATTCTTCTCCTGAAGACTGTAAAAACTGAAGCATCTTCACCGCCTAAGGCGCGATATAGAGCTGCTTAGGTTGTCCGGTCAAGTACATAATATGCATTGGTGGCATATCCCAAACAATTCGTCTGTTTAACAAAATTGAAGTGTCATGTTCGGACTTGAGATTGCTCGATATATCCGAAGCATCATGTACTTTTTCTTTTTGCGAAAAGAAGCATCATGTACTATAGCACTGTATAAAATCTTGCAACCGAGTAAGGTCTGAGTTATTCCCGGTGTTCAAAAAGATGGCTGCCTATGTGGCACGCTAGATGAGCCAGCAAGCCAACTGAGGTTTCCCTGCCGATGCCAGGGTGTGCAGAATTTGCAGATTCGAGCTCACTGCTACTCGGTGTCAGGTTCCCCTGCCGATGTTGATGATTATGGTGCCAATTTTTTTTAGTGCTAAACATTTGGAATATATTAACCAAAAAATCATGATTACAAAGGACAAATGTGGTACACTTTTCTTAACATTTATGGATAGGACCCTAGGAAACTTAGAGATATGACCCTAGGAAACTTAGAGGGTAGAGCATCTCCAACCGGCTACCCCAAATTTGGCCCCCAAACTGTCCGCGGACACATCCAGGCATGTCCGCGGACATTGACCGGACAGCACCTAAAAATGGTCTCCTCCAGGCATGTATCATGTCTGCGGACATTGACCGGACAACACCTAAAAATGGTCTCCTCTAGCCATGTATCATGTTCGCGGACAGTGACCGGACAGCCCCTAAAAATGGTCTCCTCCAGCCATGTATCCTATGAAAGACAAAAGAAAGGAAAAAAGATGGTCCAAGCAGACAGCCCGGGCATGCTCGGACAGCCTAATCCTACCCCAAACTCCCCTGGGGATTGCCGGACAGCCCGTACGTATGGGGAGTGTTTGGGGACCATGGTTGGGTACACTATTTTACTCTCTCTTGTCCAGGATGTCCGCCCGGACGTTTGGGGGAGCCGGTTGGAGATGCTCTAAGTAGATTCGTGACCGAGTCTACGCATAGACCTGTAGGGGTAGGGGGGGGGGGGGGGGGGGGGGATCTTCATGAAAGTCACCCAAATAGCCACTGATGGTCGGACTATATGTTTAGTTTATGTGGTGATAATGTGATCTATGTGTGTATATTTGTAGGAAATTATGTGGTGATTTTTCTACAATTTGGGCCAAACGAACATTCAACACACTAAAGTAAATTGGCCAAAAGCGTAGTAGGCTGTGACAGCCCGCTTCTTACTGCCAAAATCTCTGATGAAATGAAATCCATGTTGGCAGCCATGTCATTATCCGTGTCAATTCGAAAAGCTAATTTGGTGATCCAGAATCGGACGTGCCACTACATGATAATTATTCATCACGGAACCCTGGGGCTGCTGGACGGACCTTGGGTAAGGATGCAAGCGGCGCAGACACGGTATAACCCGTCTCCAGGCTAGTCTGCCCGTCGGGACTGACGGGATTAGAGGGATTTTATCAAGTGGGACAGATGGGTACCAAGGGACCCGTCAATGAACCGCGGATGCAGAATTTAACTAGGTCGACACGTGTGAAGCTCTTTTTTTTATATTGCCAAACACGTTACAAAAAACTCACATACACATACACACACTCACCCCTATGAACGCACGCAAGGCTATCCATGAAGTTTATATCAGAGTCCTTTGTGGAAGCAATGATCCGAGATTTGGACATTTCCAGGTCTCAGAAGGTTACTGTACCACAGATTCAAGTTCAATCATTGGAATACTTTGGTTAGCACCGCCAGCAGGTTTCGCAAAAATTAATAATGATGCGGCTGTTCGGAAGCAAGGAAAGGCTTGTGCGGTTGCCGCTGTTTACAGGTCTGATGGTGGTCAATACTTGGGTGCGATGACGATCGTCATCCAGGGTTTATCTGACCCTGCAATACTCGTAGCGCTAGCCTGTCGGGAGGCATTAGCCCTAGCCAGGGACCTGCAACCGACAAGAGTTCGAGTGGCGTCGGACTATCTTGAGGTGATCAAATGCATGGAAGGTACTTATAAAGGAAGATTCAGTGCAGTTCTGCAGGAGACCAAACTGAGAACATCGGACTTCGCCTCGGTTGAGTTTGTTCACGAGCGGAGGACGTCGTCGAATAGGGAAGCTCATGGCCTTGCAAGGTCATCTGCTGATCGCGAGTATGGTCGCCATACATGACTACTATATTCTCCAGATTTTTTTTTGTATCCCATCAAGTATAATTAATCAATAAAGTGGCGGCCGTTCTACCCTAAAAAGTCTATGATGCGTGAAGGTTTCAAAAACCGTCACGAATATCCATCTGTGGTGGGTTTTAGTGCTTCTTTGATGACCTCTGGCCGTCATAGATCAACAAATTCTTGTAGACTTGTAGTGCACCTACCGGATACATGCCAACCACCACCATAGCCTGGGACTAATGGCTTCGGGCAACAAGGTCAAGGGGGAGAGTAGGAGAGGGTTTGGCTATGTTGTATTGTGTAGGTCATAAGTTGCAGGCATCGGCACCGAGATCGTGAATAGACCTCCTCCCGTGTCGCTCCCAGGGCGGCACCGGAGGCGACTTCACGCGCCGCCGCCAGCCCCCACCTCCTCTGCCACCCTCGCCGCTGCTGCCGCCGGCCTCCGCGCCGCGGTGGCGGCGGCGTCCCCGCTGCCAAACAACTGGTGGCCGGGGTGGATCCTCTCGTTGCGGTGCAGGTGGTCGCCGGGCCCGCCTGGGATGGCGAAGGCGGTTCGCCGGAGCGGCGGCTCCGGAACCGCAGCTGGGCTGCGGGGCGGCGGATCCGGGGCCCTCGTGTCCGGATCTTGTGGGGCGTGTCATTGTCCTGGCCGCGCGGGTGGCAGGACGGCGGCGCGGGTGCGCGTGCTCGATGGCGTCGGCGTCCTGCTGCGTGGTGGCGCGCTGGAGTTGTCGCCTCGGGGCGGCGCGGGCGTGATGGGCCTGCAGGGCCGGATCTGGGCCAGAGCGGGCCTGCAGACGAGAAGATGGTGGCGTGATGAGGGGCTGGGGAAGGCGGCGCGGCGGCGCCGCGATGATAGGTTGGTGCTGCTGGTATGGCAGCGGCAGGACCGTCGGGTGGAGCTGACGATAGGTTGGTGCTGCTGGAGCTGGATGTCGTCGTGGTGCAATCTGTTGCGGCGTGAGGTGCTGCCACAAGAGGCTTCACAGCGAGGAGATTGGAGGAGTCCATGGAGAGTTTGCGCATGCTGCTTGTACCGTAGTCATCGACGCCTTTTGTGTTGTTGATCTGCCCGGACGTTCACCCTTTTCACGAGGATGTGACGGAGCACTAGGCGAAAGACTTGCCTTGACTCTGTTGAGGCCGACAACGGCGGTGCCCCGGCGTCGTGTGCCTTCATGGAGGCGTTGTCGTAGAGCTCCGGTCTCGCCCTCGTGGGGTTGTGACTCACCGGGAGAAATCTCATGCTTTGGCTTGCCAAAGCAGGCGATGGTGGCGGTTACGTCACTACCTCCTTGGAGGCATCGCCTTGGAGAGTCTACAAGTAGCTGCTTCGCTCGTCTCTCTCGTCGACGGTGCGGTGGATGTCGGGGTGGCGGCCCCGGGAGGTTGTGCTTGTGTGCCGAGGTGGCGGCCTCGGGGACCATCGCGAGTGGTGGCACTATGAGGCTGGGCCGCAACTCGTCATGGCTTGGGTGGCATATCTTGAGTTGTGTGTGCAGCGAGGTTGTCGGCTCGGTCGATGTGTCCCAGAGAGGGGCGATCTTCAGTATGTCGAGGCAGCGGCCTCGGACGTGGTGTGGCGGCCGTGGTCTGCGGGTAGTTGCTCTGTGCAGTTTGGACTGTGGGCAGCTAGGTCGTGCGGCGTTGCAGCTCGGGTGCGAGCGGTGGCATGTCGGGGAGGCGGCCCCGGAAGGTGGTACAGGTGGATTGCACAGGGTGTGACGGAGAGGTGGATGTCGGGGCGGCGGCTCCGAGATTTGTGTAACATCGCTAGTGCTCCATCTTTGTGTCGTGTGGGCGACAAGGTTGTGTTGGGGATCGTAGACAGAAATTAAAAAAATTCCTACCGACGATAACCATAAATTAGCCAGGATCTATACTATGCAGATATACTAATATGGAGGAGATCAGAATACATACCCTTGTAGACCGGAAGCGGGATTACGTTCCCACACAAACGTTGTCGGTGGAGACGACGGCGCCGTCCTCAGGGTCGTGTAGTGGAAGAATACAGCTCCCAGCACCAAACAATGGTGCCTCGCGGTTCCACACACGTACGGTATGGATGACGACCTCCGGGCTCCAGATCCAGCAGAGCAGCGGAAGTGGAAGAGTGGATCTAGCAGCACAGCGGTGTGCGTATAGTAGAGAGACTTCCCTCCTCGTACGCAGCTCCAAAAACGGAACCACGCTCAAGGTAGGAGAGAAGAAGAGGGAGAATTGATGTGTTTCCAAAGGCATGGGGGGTCCCCTATTTAAAGGAGGAGGAGGGAGACCATCTCCCTTGGCTAAGCAAGGTGGGACTAAACCCCACATGGCTCGGCCGGCTAAGGAGGAGCCGCCGGCCCTGGTGGGCCCCATTCGGCCCAGCCAGGCCGGCCGGCCCTCCCCCCTTTTTTTTCTTTTTCCTTTTTGGGATTTTCCCCTAATGGGCCTCTAAGGCCCATATAGGTTTAATGCCTTTAAAATTCGAATTTAATTAAATAAAATATATTTAATTACTAATAACACTTATTAATATTAAATACATATTATTTAATTCATTCGGACCCCGAAACATATTTCGTTGCCCTCCGATCTCCATCGGACATGTCCGGAACAATTCCGGAGTCTCCGGTTTCTTTTCTCTCTAAATCCAATCTAATCGTCACCCACGCTTAAGTGTGTTACCCCACGGTTCGGGATCACTCCAGACATGATCGAGACTCGTTCTCCGATCAATGACTAACAGCGGGATCTGGATACCCATGATAGCCCCTGTGCGTCCACGAATGTCTTTTATCGTTTGAACCTTTAGACGTCCAGTCTCATCCTCTTGCCTAGCGATACTTAGATTGTCCGAGCGTCGTTCTCCGGTATCACGATTACCGAGCATGACCTCGCCATCGACAAATCTATCTTTACTCGTCTGTGATATTACATCCCCATGACCTAGTCACATGCTTGCAAGCTCATTGATGTAATCTCACCGAGTGGGCCTAGAGTATCTATCCTGCTATGTGGATTGGCAATTCTCGCTTTTGATCACTCGCTTCTACTGGTTCCTTCCGATACCTGAAAGTGTCACCTTTATTGTCACGCTATATAAGTCATGTCGTTTGATGCGATCAGACGTATCTTTTAGAAGCAGAGATTTGATATGATCTCACGGTCGAATGTATGAACACTACGTTTCTATATTTTGGGTATGTCCATCAAATCATTCACCCAATGATATGACTCCGTTGTTAACCGACGCCATTGTCCATGATCAGGAAACCTTGATCATCTGTTACCCAACGAACTAGTTAAATAGAGGCTACTAGGGACCTGGTTGTTTTCATACCACACGTTTATTAATATTTTCGTGTAATACAGTTATAGCATGGTATTAAAACGTATTATGAACAATTGAGATATGAAAAATAAAATCACTTTATTAATTGCCTCTAGGGCATATCTCCTTTAGTCTCCCACTTGCACTAGAGTACAATTCAATCTAGTTTACAACTTGGTAAAAGCTTAACACCTATAGCAATATTGGTGCATGCTCGTCTCGTGAAAGAGGAAGCAAGTCAACAGATCTAGATCTGTATGTGCTTTGCAACACTCCTATGTCACCTAGTTTGACATCATCCCGTATCATATGATAACGGTGAAATATATGCTTGTTGATGGAGTGAGACTCAAAATTTCGCACAGCATGAGCTTTAAAAGTCTAAGAGATCTATTAAGTGAAACCAGGCATGCTTGGAAAAACTGCTCAGTCCAATCATACTTGCTACTTTCGAAATAGCCATATATTTCTATACCTATGTAGATCATTCGACAGTGCATTCATATGCAATTTCGCAAGCTAACCCTTCTACGATAGTGCATTCATATGCAACTTCGCAATCTAACCCTTTCTTCAAAACAAAGGACTTCTCCTGTATGAGATTTCTATCCGTATGGGTCAGTGTCATAACTTGCATCATCGTAACCCTTTTACGGTAAGTTGTCTCTTCACTCTCACCCCATACCAGAAAACATATCCTCAACTCTCTTTAGACACTGAAGGATATACTTAACATTTGTTCATTGATCCATCCAGGGATCACTCTAGAACCCGTTCTTCAACCAAGAATTTGGGTCACACCAAGTCGAGCTTTCAGTCTGACACAATCTATGGCTAAGGCTTAGAGGATGTCGGACACCCTTTTCTTCCAATAGCTATCGCTGAAATGCCAAGATAAACTTTAATATTTTTACCCAGTCATACAAGTAAGAACTTTTCTTCGCTTGTTATATTCTGAAACATTTCAGAATCTTAACGTAGGACAATATTCCGACCTAATGTTATTAAGCCCCTTATGATCTATACGAATTATAGATTTAAAACTTAATACTCTTAACTTCATTCATAGAAAATTTAATCACTTAAATAATTATTTATACTTTACTAGAGGATCTGTATCATTCTCTATATGTCATTACATATAAAGTTTGGAATGACACCTAGCTCCCACTCAAATATGCCTTCCGCATATAAGACAAGGGAATTTCCTTTTAGCTCCCACTAAAATATGCCATTCACATATAAGATCAAGAAAATCTACTTAGCTCCCACTCACTTCTTTATAAATGCAGGTTTCTTCAATTATTTTGGACGACTCCAAAATCCCTTGATCATATTATCAAAGTGAATATTCCTGCTCCGATATGCTTGCTTCAGCCCATGAATGGACAACTGAAGTTTGCATACTTGTCTGGCATCCTTTGGATCAACCAAACCTACCTGTTGCACTGATTACAACTCTTTCTTAATGTTGTCATTAGGCAACACGATTTCTTTATCCATCCATCAATTTCTCAATTGAAAATAATTGCTAGAACAATCCTAAACAGACTTAGGCATCGCCACTTTAGACAAAATCTCATTGTGGTCAACTTTTGAATTTGTCGAAACTGTTTTACGACAAATCGATCCTTATAGACGGTTGCCTTTCCGTCAGTGTCTATTTTGTCATAAAATTCCATTTACTCTTAACGGCCTAGAGCCCATCATGATGATTTACCCAAGTCTTTACGTGGTAATCGTACATGGATTTTTTATCTCGGATTATATATGGCTCATAGCCATTTCTCGGACTTAGGTCTACCATCGCTTCTTTGTAGTTCGTAGGTTTGTCATGTTTCATTAACATGACGTTCATAACAAGATTGTCGTACCACACTGTGCGGAACACATTCTCATACTCCTACGACCTTAGTATGAGCTCAGAGCATCATGATCATTATCATCAGCTTCCTTCCATGTGGGGACCCCGGACTAGCTGTCCGAAATACCCTTGTGCCTACACATCAGCGATCCCATGATCAGTGTGTCGCTGAGCACAATCGAACTGGTATCAAAAGAACATCCATAAATACCGAATGAACATACTTACTTGATTGAAGCCGTAAGCTTCAACAGGTACTTCCAGCGGAAATCACCAAACAACGTGGAGACCAAGTCATATGCCACAACCCCACAGGCAACTGACTGGGAAGCGCCCTAGTTCGCATTGACGTCATTGAAATCTTCTTCTTCAAACTGTTCCTCTTCCCAAAATCTGGCTAAGACAATAGCCAGGGACGAAACAAATATGAGTACATTTGATTGTACTCGCAAACTACCCCCGAAATGATCATGCACTACTCTTTTTATTATTTAAATAAAGCTTTGTTTGCTCTGAAAACTTTATATCCTTATTGAAAAAAATAAGGATAGACTTTTGTTTAATAAAACTTTATTTGAAATTCCTATAACTTTATTTGGAAAAGGAAAGAAGGCTTTAGAACTTTTTCCCATAAATCTATCTTTGTAAGATGCCTCGTTTAAAACTTTTTTCCCAAAAATACATCTTTGTTGAAAAAGGTAAGAAGTCTCTTTTATAAACATTTTCCCGGAAAATCACCATTTTGTTTATTTCTCCAAAACTCCTCCTTTTCCGTCCAAAGCCCTTCATGGTCAAATCATTTTCCAACAACCTCATACCAGCCCGTCAGTATAGTTGCATACAACATTTTCCACTTTTAAAACACAAAACTTTGCAATTCTTGACCATAGCCCTTCATGGTCTTCTTCTTTTCCAGCAACCTCATACCAGCCCGTCGGTATAGTTGCATATATCAAACATCTCCATTTTCTTTTCAAATCTTAAAACATTTCCAAAACTTGCACATGGTCAGAGTAGGGCCTTCCAACTGTCCATATCCGAGGACTCGGCTATTCGAATAGTTTTACCCTCTGCAGAGGTAGCACACTTTTCCCACACGCATCCGGTAACTGAAAGTGCATGTGTTGCCCATGCGTGGTTTTGGTAATTAATGACAATCCTTATGGACTAATGTTTCCTTTGAGATATACTTGTAGATCTTGTCCATAGGTAAAGTTTGGAGTTCATGTGTTGGACTCTAGAAGATTATATGATGACCAAGGTTCTATCCAAGGGTTTATATGAAGAATGGTCATGTGAAGAGTTGAGCTTATTGCAAGCATGGCTTGGAAAAGAAGATTGAGTGAACTTCATGTTTATCTCCAAGCCATCATCTATATCAAGAGAAGAATATGAAGCGCAAGTTGTTACATGAAGACGGAGCATTTGGAGAAGTCTTCATCAAGCATGTGCTAGAAGCACAATCAAGAAAGGTGTTCCATCTTGAGAGAGTCAAGATCGTCATCATCTAGCTCAAGTGGAATGCGCAAGGCAAAGGTATGATCTTGATAGGGTTTCTATTTTACCGGTCTCGTGGTGTTAGTGGGAGACCGGGTTTAGGATAGACGGCGTACTATCAAGAGGGGTTCTCAAGTGAGTAACTTGATCGCATCTTTGTGGAGAGCTCAAACCTTTGCATACTTGGCATTATCATCTTTCTTGGTTCTTATTTGGCTTTTATCCATGAGAGAATTTAGAGCTTGTGTTAATCTCCATACCAAGCTCTAGTTCATCAAAAACGGATTCCATTTGAATATCTTGTGATGTTTTTGATGTTGGAGGTTTTACCGGTTCGTCTTTTGTAGAGAGGTCAAACTCTCCTCTTGTGTTCTCCTCCTCACATGATGGACTATGATGTGAATATGCATGGTCTTGTAGTGCTTGTGGTTATCTTCGGAACAAGCCCAAGATCATAGAAAACGGAGTCCGGATGAAAATCTTGTTGCATTCTCGGTGTTGGAAATATTACCGGTCCTCCTCGAGATAAGGTCCACACCTTCCATGTGTTACCTTTCCAACGCAATTGGATTCACCTGTTTTGGAGTTCATATGAGAAAGTTATTGCATTTCAGGATCTGCAGTTTCACTGCTTTCAGGCCGGAGTCTCCGGTCCTTGGGTTTCCCTGTCGAAGTTTTTGTTGTTCAGCTCCTGGCCTATGCCGGAGTATCCGGCCCTTGGGCCGGAGTCTCCGCCCCTGGTCCGGAGTATCCGGCCTCTGTGGCCGGATTCTCTGCCCGAGCTGCTCTGTGACTTTTGGTGCTCAGCCCCTGGTGGGGGGCGGAGTTTCCGGCCTCTGTAGGCCGGAGTTTCCGCCCCAGGCCGGAGTTTCCGTCACTTGGACCAGAAACTCCGTGCAAAACTGGCTGCAACGGCTCTTTTTCTGGGAGGGGTATAAATACCCCTCCACCTACCTCCAGCCAGTCAGCTCTGCCCAGCACGAATTGCTTTCTCTCTCCTTCATTGTTGCAAGCTCATTTCCTTGATATCTCCCAATCCCTCCACCCAAACTCTTTGATCTTTGGAGGATTGAAGGAGAAGACCTAGATCTACATTTCCTCCAATCAATCTCTCCTCTAAGTGAGGGGAACATAGTGGATCTAGTTCTTGGAGTTGTTGAGTGGTTCTCCTCTTTGTTCTTCCTCTCTTATTCCCCCATAAGCATTTGTTGCTTTGTTGGAATTTGAGAGTGGAGGACTTGAGCACTTGTGCTCTTGCCTTTTGCATTTGGTGCATCGGTGTGCTCTCCACGAGGATTCGTGGAAGTTGAAATCTTGTGAACTTGTTACTCTTGGGTCCTTGGACCCTAGACGCCTTTGTGGTGGTTGGACCCTTGTGTGGTCACTTGAAGCCGTTCGGGAGCCCCCAATCTCATTGTGGGTTGTGCCTCGGATTGTTGTTGAAAGGCTCCGGATTCCGCCTCGAAGGAATACCGATAGTGGATGGTGAACCAAACCTTTGTGGTGCGGTTCATCGGAGAATTGGGTGAGCCTTTGTGGCGTTGAGATCGACCTTTGTGGTGCCTCACACCTCTCCAACGAGACGTACCCCCTTAACAAGGAGGAACTCGGGAATACATCCTCGTCTCCGCGTGCCTCGGTTATTTCTATACCCGAGCCTTTTACTTATGCACTTTACTTTGTGATAGCCTTCGTGCTTGAAGTATTTCTATATTGCTATCACCTTGTTGCTTGTCTTGCTTAGCATAAGTTGTTGGTGCACATAGGTGAGCCTAGTTTATTTAGGTTGTTGGCTTGTTAATTTAAACACATAGTTTTATTCCGCAATTAGCAAGCCTTTAACCGGAAAAGTTTTAATCGCCTATTCACCCCCCTCTAGGCGACATCCTTGTCCTTTCAGTAACTCAACGTGTCAGCCACGTCTCGCCATACAAGGTGTATGCGAAGCTGAGTCACCGACCATAGCCTGTCCTTTGCTCATGCTAGTATAGGACCCTGCCCATATGACACTTTCCATCCACACTTAACCCAGCCCGTCGGAATCTAAGTGAGAGGACTCATAGTTTTTCCCGGCGACCACATGGTGAAGTCTTCAATCCTCCTCCTTATCTTTCCATAGAGTTTCAGCGAGGACCCAGGTCAGGGGTAGGTCACCAAACCATCCCCTCATGCATAACGGAGTCATCTCCATCGATGAGGCATCCAATACTAATATGAGCAAATTATATGACTACGCCCTTTTCCCATATGTGGGTAAATGTGGTCGCACAGGTTATCGGCTGGTCGACGTAAGTACAAGGACACAATGTGCTTTTTATCAAAAACCATCATTCTCCATTTCTCCACTTCAACACCGACATCTCGGCATTCCATATCCACACAAGTATTTTCAAAGGAGTTTTGAGTAAACAATATTTTTCCCATCCTATAGTTTGAAAAAGAATTTCCATCTAATATCTCCATATAGGGTGTCAAAATAATATACTTGTATTTTGGAAAAAGGGTTTTCAAAATCATAGCTTTAGTGGCAAACACCACATAAATCACTTATGCTCTTTATAAGTAAAACATGTGAACCAAAATAGATGTATATAGATGCAAGCTCAGAGAAGTAACTTGCCTGATTCCAGCATAATGTCCCTGGACTTCTCCCCACTGATCAAAGAAATAAACTTTGATTCCTCTTCAATAAATCATCTCCAAATACCACTCCGGTAGCGTTTATATCTAGCGTCGCAAACATGAAAATAAAACAATACACAGTAAGCAAACCAAACCACAAGTGGTATACAAACAAGGAATCATACCAAAACATAGCACCACTTTAATCAAGCAACAAACTAAATCTACTCTAAGAATACTTCAAGAAAAGCTGCCTTAATAACAAGCCTAGCACAATTTATTTACTAAAGCTACAGCAATCATAAATAAAAGATACAAGTTAAACTAAAAACAAACACTTAACAACAATCACCACACTTAGCTAGATGCTAACAAGTAATTAATCCAAACAAGCAAAACAGCACATAACCACATGTTTAACTCTATGCTAAAAAAAACTATTAACTTAACAAGCTAATTCACTCAGACAAAATTATAAAGCCATTATACTAGCAGGAGTATAACACCATACACATACCAAAACAAGAGGGCACAAAGACATCCCCAATTAAAGGTACCTAACAAACATTTTTCCCTAAACAGGAAATACTTCAGACAAAAGTTAAGTCATTAATTTTTTTTTATCTGTAGGTTAAAACTCTTTACCCAGCCAAGGTGGAGACATTAACCAGATACCTACGATAGTATTCTACTTAAGGACAACCAAGTTTAACAAGCAAGACAAACATATTAATCACACAAAATAATCTAGCATCAAAATAAATAAGCATAGCAATTCCTAATTACTAGGTGGAAAGTTATATAGGGAATAAAACCCTAACAAATACATGACTCACAAGTAGCTCTCCTAACATGCTAGGAAAAATAAGGAAACACGTCACAACAGTGGATTACCACCCTACACATGCTAGGAACACATTTATAACATTAAAGTTATAACACAACAATTAATAAAGGCCTAATAAAAATAGGCAGAAAAGGTCTAAACCTTATAATTAGCACCACAGTCAATCAGTGACTCCTAAATTCAAACCAATCTAGGGATATGTTCTCCTACACATATAGAAGACAAGCCAATTGGATTTACTCCAAAAATTATTTCACAAAAATCTACAAAAATCGCCAAAGAGCCACTGGTGTGTTTACAAGAATGAATAGAACTTTTGTTTTAGGTTTCATTTGCAAGCAAGGACAGCAGATCTGGAAAGGTATCACTTTAGGCTATCCAAATAATTTTAGTTTGCAAATTTTGGAGTTATAAAACACTAGATATTAAATATTTAGTGAAAAAGATATTTTTGACAAGATTTAATCCAGACCTCATTTAAAATTATATTTTTGCAAACAGCCAGTTCTACCTAATTAAGAAAACACATAGGAACTCTACAAAATTTGAATCACTCAAATATATATCACAGATCTACCACAATTGAATTAAAGCTACACTGCAATTATCATAGGAAAATAAACAAGAAATAGATCCACTAAAGAAAAACATGAATGGGCCAGATCTGGCCCAGATCTGGCCGTGCGACGCAGATCGCGGCCCAGCCCGCGGCCCACGCGCAAAGCGAAGCGGTACGGGCCTTCTTCTTCCTCGTCGACGCGCACGGAGGTGCGGCGAGCTGGAACTCCGGTGAGGACGGCGTCGGCGACTCCGGCGCCCTAGGAAGAAAAGCTGATGTCCATGAGGTAGAGCAGAAGAAGGGGATCACGAGGGTGCAAAAATGGCAAAGAAAGGTGGACGGAACTGCTCACGAGCTTCCTGGAAAGGTGGCGGCCGGTGAGGAAGAGGATGCAGATGGCCCGCTCGATTCGTAGAGTCCGAGCTCGATTCCTTGGACGTAGATGAAGTAGACGTCGCGGCGGAGACGATGGTCCTGTTCGATCTGTACTGGGTGGGCTCAAACGACGGCGATGCGTGACGGCGGCTTGGCTAGGGTGCGGCCATGGCAGAACACAGAGAGAGAGGGAGAGAGGGAGCTGGGGAGCGAGTGAATGAGTAAGGGAGGGGTGAGAGAGCAGAGGAGGGCCTGGGGGGCCTCCTTATCCCCTCCCAGCGCGGCCGGAGGGCGTGGCCATGACGCAGCGGCCACTGGCTCCATGCTGCGGCGAACTACTGTGGCGACAGGAAGAAGATCAAGATTTTGCAGAAAACCCCCTATACTTTCTTGATTTCATGTTCCTTTTATTTCCAGTACTTCTAAGGATTTATTTGGGGCACTAAAACATTTTAGAAAATTATGAGAAAAATCAGGTAGCCTCCCCATAACATGTAGAAGCTCCACAAAAATTGGGGTGTCAAAATAAAATGTTTTGAACAACTTTTGTTCATAGGGTTTAAGTATGGCATTTTTCTTAAATACAATTTTATAATCCTTTATAAATTTGAAAGCAAGTTCAAAATATTATTTTTGAACTCCTAGAACTTCCTTGACAAATATATTAACTTCTAATAGTTTTTATTTTCATAGAGAAAATATTTGTTTGAAGGAAATAGATAGTTAGGTAGGGAAAATAATTTATTTAGATCATTTCTTTAACTCGTGATCTTAATTTCCATTTGTTGAATAATTTTAGGAGTTTTGCTTTATTTAAGTCACATTCCAAATTTGTTGTCAAGTGTGTTTTCAACTTATCACTCAAGTACATGGGTGTAATTATTCACCCAAGCAAACAATGAAACAAGAATTAACAATCAATACAACCATGAGTCCAACAAGCAAACAATCACAACAAGATCAACATCACAACCAAGATCACACAAATCAAACCACAAGAATTAATCATACCACCATTTCCACAATGCTATCTTGTGGAAAAGCGACCACCCTAATTATGACAAGATGATGTTTAGGAAATGTCTCAACTCATAACTTAATAATTTTCAAAAGATTGAGAAAGGAAATATGTGGGGTAATATATTTCCCACTAGTATTATTTTCAAATGGAGTGAAAATCAGAGTTTATAAAATGGGAGTTGTATACACCTGCAAAATATCACGGTTGAAAAATAGATAGGAGGTAGCATACAGATCTCCATAATTTTGGAAACACATGATTTTGGAAATACTTTTACTTTCTCAAATACTGGTATTAGTTTTGGTTGTTGACAAACCAAGTATCATTGAAATGGGGTTGGCCAAAATAAGAATGGAAAAGATACATGGAATATTTTTCTTGTCATGACATGATCACCAAAGTTAATAATATTTTCATCTTGGTTGAGTTTCTGGTTAATATTTACTAGTCAAACAACTTAAACAACAAGTCATACAAGGTCAAACATAGCAATGGGAAGGAAAGCACAATCATTATTGAAACATTTCAAAAAGTTTTTGTTGGTTCTGAATTTTGGTCTTGTAAAAATAAGTTTTTCTTAGTTCCAAAATTTGGGATGTTACAGATCCTTCCCCCCTTAAAAATAAATCTCGTCCTCGAGATTTGCCCGGTGGTAACAGGGGAGTACGAGGGCACGGGTTTTGGGCTGACTATACTTCCGAAGTCGATGCTTATTTAGTGAGGTCGCCAGGTGAGATCTTGACAAATTGATGCTGCGAGGCTTTCTTTGTTGATAAACTTCTGTGCTGAGTTCAGATCCTTGATGATAGGGTTGACTTGACGATCGACTCTGATGGATAGTCGTGGTTGGTTGTTTCCGGATACTACAAGGCTAAGGCGCAAGGAACTAATTATTAACACCTTCTGGTATACGTATTGCAGGTCTTCCCCCCTTAAAAAGGGGTTTTGAAGGGTCATGTCGAAGGTTGCATCTGGGGTTGACTGGGAGACATTGTTCTTCTTGGGTAGCTTGACAATCTTCGTCTTGGGTGTCGCGCCTTGGTGCAGATATCACCTCCTGATATTGCCGCCTTACGAGGGTCGCAGGTGGGGATGCGTTGTTTTCAGGATGCGTCAAGTCTGTGTACTTGATTCTCTCCGGGTTCTAGTTAGTAGAGGGATGTTATAATATTCTAAGTGCGTCTGAACTTGCTTGGTGGTTGATGTGTCAATAGCAGGTGCTTCCGTCTTCAGCTGAGTAAAGGAGGAACACCCTTGTTGACTTCCTTCGTCCTCTGAGCTTGAGTCTTCATAAGTTAGCAACTCTTTATACGCTCGGATCAGATAATTATCTCAAATTTGGGGAAAACCAAAGTTTACGGTTTTATTTTAGAAAAACTATTCATTTACTTTCATGAATAATCAAGCTTTGAAGAAAAATAACAGGATTTCTTTTTGAAAGAAAAAAAATATTGTGCCACCAATAATTGGCTCACAGGCACAGTGGGATTGGACTGTCCGAAAAAAATCAATTTTTTGCGGGGTTTTTCACAATGGGACACTGGAAAGGCGAGGGATACGGTCGTGAATAAAGGATAGAGGGACATGGAGGTTAGCTGCTTACTCACTGACATCTGGGTCCGAGGCCCACCTGGCATTCCCTTCTTCCTTCTATCTTCTTCTTCCTTGCTCTTTCTTGCTCCATACACGCCCGGGTTTCAGTGCGCAGAGCACTCCTCTGTGGTACTGCTGCGCGTGCAGTCCATCGATGCAGCGGCCATCACGGCTTTGGGGAACAACGCCTCGATGATTTCGCGCCATTGGGCGAGCACTGCTCGTGATTCCTTCCCTTTTTCCCGCGCAATGCGGTGCCGAGGAGTGGCATCCGAGCCCGGCTATAAATTAGAAACCCCCAAAACTTTTCTCCTATCGCATCTCAACCATGGGCTTCGTTAGTGATTTCTTTAGAGCCTATGTCGATATGATGGAGGACGCGGGCTTCATCGAGGGCATTATCATCTTCGTGCTCTTCGTGGTCTTGGTTTCGATGGTGTTGACCCTGCTGTTCGTGGCAGTGGTCATCCTCATCGTGGTCTTGTGCAATTTGTGGTCTGGCGCTGGTGCGGATGCTGCGACGGAGGGGCAGGCTGTGCCACCAGTGGTTGAGGTGGCCGCTCTTCCAGCTGGAGGTGAGCACGTCCGTCGTCGTCGCGCGGCTCGCGACTCTGCTTCGGGTGAATCAGGCTCATCTTCTAGTAGCACCGTAGTAAGTGAGAGGGAATAGAGATTTCTGGGTGCCTTTGTATCCGTACTAAGTAGTTGCAGTGGTCTACGTTGGGGTAGAACTTGTATCCTTGGATTCTGAAATTTCCTTTCTGTACTGATCTCAGCGGATGTATCGAATTTGTCTCCTCTGACGAACTGGAACAAGACTTTCTTTTTCGGATTTTTCTCTGGTTTTTCTCATGATTATCGCGTAGGTCAAATTAGTAAAGTTAGCTCGAGGGATTAAAATGCCACGAACTGCTCGTCAAGCGAGTAGATACATGATCCCATTGAAACCCATCATTACCGTCGGCCTCTGAGCTCGAAACTTCATAGCAACTCTTATTCACTCCTTGAGTTCCTCTAGTTACCTATCCTAAATAAGTCTCCTTATGTCCTCGTTTCTTGTCAAGACTTATAGTCCTAGAAGATTAGTTGGTACTATCGTGGACTTAAGTCAGATGTTAGTCTAAAGTTAGATACGATAAGTTAGTGTGTTATTCTTGTAATTTCACAACTTAACTTTGCGAGGTGAGACTCGTGTCTTCACGAGGTTGGCGTAAAATTGCAGTTTCCTTCGAGATCTTGACGCACTTGCTCCAGACGGTGCATGAAGGCCATTATCTGATTTGCCGGTTAGGTTGCAAAAATCTCAGGCTATTTGGTTAAAGATCGTGGGTCTTTTGTATCTTGCGGAACTGTCAGTTCTTATCGGGAGATGGTTTAGATGAGAGGAAAAATTTTAGAAAGTTTTTCCTAGGCGGGTTTACATCTGCAACGAGGTGCAACTATGGCGAAGAGGTCAAAAATGGTTTTTGTTAGGTGGCAAACGGAGTTTGATAAGAAGAGAATTTTGAGGTTACTTTGTGCTGCCGTCAAGGCGTGATTGTGAACACACAAGAAAAACAACACACAAACAGAGAATTCCCAAACAAACAATACACAAGCAGAGTACACCCAAGCAAAGAGCACACAAACAAACAACACACAAGGTACCTTTAGTACCAAAGGACGTCTAATACTCGGTGTATTCGGGTAGTACAACCAAGGTTCCTATCAGGTTTATCCTATGGCCTCGGTTAAACATGGTTGTTGAAGTCTTCACTTTGTCGCCTTAGGCTTTAGTGGGGAAAAATTGAGATTGTCGAGGTAGTAACTGAGTGAAATTGTGGATATTGAGTTGAGGTCTTCGAAGGTCTCTTGCTTGGTTGACATTAACGATCTTGGTATTTGCAGATCAATCGCCTTGATGTTAATTGTTGAGTATTGAGATGGAAGCTTCTTCTGGTGGGTGCTAGCTAATTAGGTCTCACTTGGTTTCATCGTCAAGTAATTTGAACGGGTAAGAGTGAGTAGAGAAATCCTTAAAAAATCTTAAATAGAGGGATAAGATTCAGAAATATTTGAGAAGGTGAGAAGAGTGTAAGCTATTTGGACTTCCCAAGATAAAAATATATTTTGGTAGTAATATATTTTTAACAAAATATTTCCTTTCTGAACTAATGTCCATGCTAACTAAGGTCTCCTATAGTCAGGATGGCTCTGATACCAAGTCTTGTGGGGACCCCGGACTAGCTGTCCGAAATACCCTTGTGCCTACACATCAGCGATCCCATGATCAGTGTGTCGCTGAGCACAATCGAACTGGTATCAAAAGAATATCCATAAATACCGAATGAACATACTTACTTGATTGAAGCCGTAAGCTTCAACAGGTACTTGCAGCGGAAATCACCAAACAACGTGGAGCCCAAGTCATATGCCACAACCCCACAGGCAACTGACTGGGAAGCGCCCTAGTTCGCATTGACGTCATTGAAATCTTCTTCTTCGAACTGTTCCTCTTCCCACAATCTGGCTAAGACAATAGCCAGGGACGAAACCAATCTGAGTACATTTGATTGTACTCGCAAACTACCCCGAAATGAGCATGCACTACTCTTTTTATTGTTTAAATAAAACTTTGTTTGCTTTGAAAACTTTATATCCTTATTGAAAAAAAAGAAGGATAGACTTTTGTTTAATAAAACTTTATTTGAAATTCCTGTAACTTTATTTGGAAAAGGAAAGAAGGCTTTAGAACTTTTTCCCATAAATCTGTCTTTGTAAGAAGCCTCGTTTAAAACTTTTTTTTTCCAAAAATACATCTTTGTTGAAAAAGGTAAGAAGTCTCTTTTATAAACATTTTCCCGGAAAATCACCATTTTGTTTATTTCTCCAAAACTCCTCCTTTTCGACCAAAGCCCTTCATGGTCAAATCATTTTCCAACAACCTCATACCAGCCCGTCGGTATAGTTGCATACAACATTTTCCACTTTTAAAACACAAAACTTTGCACTTCTCGACCATAGCCCTTCATGGTCTTCTTCTTTTCCAGCAACCTCATACCAGCCCGTCAGTATAGTTGCATATATCAAACATCTCTATTTTCTTTTCAAATCTTAAAACATTTCCAAAACTTGCACATGGTCAGAGTAGGGCCTTCCAACTGTCCATATCCGAGGACTCAGCTATTCGAATAGTTTTACCCTCTGCAGAGGTAGCACGCTTTTCCCACACCCATCGGTAACTCATCGTGTCAGCCACGTCTCGCCATACAAGGTGTATGTGAAGTTGAGTCACCGACCATAGCCTGTCCTTTGCTCATGCTAGTATAGGACCCTGCCCATATGACACTTTCCATCCACACTTAACCCAGCCCGTCGGAATCTAAGTGGGAGGACTCATAGTTTTTCCCGGCGACCACATGGTGAAGTCTTCAATCCTCCTCCTTATCTTTCCATAGAGTTTGAGCGAGGACCCAGGTCAGGGGTAGGTCACCAAACCATCCCCTCATGCATAACGGAGTCATCTCCATCGATGAGGCATCCAATACTAATATGAGCAAATTATATGACTACGCCCTTTTCCCATATGTGGGTAAATGTGGTCGCACAGGTTATCGGCTGGTCGACGTAAGTACAAGGACACAATGTGCTTTTTTATCAAAAACCATCATTCTCCATTTCTCCACTTAAACACCGACATCTCGGCATTCCATATCCACACAAGTATTTTCAAAAGAGTTTTGAGTAAACAATATTTTTCCCATCCTATAGTTTGAAAAAGAATTTCCATCTAATATCTCCATATAGGGTGTCAAAATAATATACTTGTATTTTGGAAAAAGGGTTTTCAAAATCATAGCTTTAGTGGCAAACACCACATAAATCACTTATGCTCTTTATAAGTAAAACATGTGAACCAAAATAGATGTATATAGATGCAAGCTCAGAGAAGTAGCTTGCCTGATTCCAGCATAATGTCCCTGGACTTCTCCCCACTGATCAAAGAAATAAACTCTGATTCCTCTTCAATAATTCCTCTCCAAATACCACTCCGGTAGCGTTTATATCTAGCGTCGCAAACATGAAAATAAAACAACACACAATAAGCAAACCAAACCACAAGTGGTATACAAACAAGGAATCATACCAAAACATAGCACCACTTTAATCAAGCAACAAACTAAATCTACTCTAAGAACACTTCAAGGAAAGCTGCCTTAATAACAAGCCTAGCACAATTTATTTACTAAAGCTACAACAATCATAAATAAAAGATACAAGTTAAACTAAAAACAAACACTTAACAACAATCACCACACTTAGCTAGATGCTAACAAGTAATTAATCCAAACAAGCAAACATCACATAACCACATGTTTAACTCTATGCTAAAAAAAACTATTAACTTAACAAGCTAATTCACACAGACAAAATTATAAAGGCATTATACTAGCAGAAGTATAACACCACACACATGCCAAAACAAGAGGGAACAAAGACATCCCAATTAAAGGTACCTAACAAACATTTTTCCCTAAACAGGAAATACTTCAGACAAAAGTTAAGTCATTAATTTTTTTTATCTGCAGGTTAAAACTCTTTACCCAGCCAAGGTGGAGACATTAACCAGATACCTATGATAGTATTCAACTTAAGGACAACCAAGTTTCACAAGCAAGACAAACATATTAATCACACAAAATAATCTAGCATCAAAATAAATAAGCATAGCAATTCCTAATTACTAGGTGGAAAGTTATATAGGGAATAAAACCCTAACAAATACATGACTCACAAGTAGCTCTCCTAAAATGCTAGGAAAAATAAGGAAACACGTCACAATAGTGGATTACCACCCTACACATGCTAGGAACACATTTATAACATTAAAGTTATAACACAACAATTAATAAAGGCCTAATAAAAATAGGCAGAAAAGGCCTAAACCTTATAATTAGCACCACAATCAATCAGTGACTCCTAAATTCAAACCAAGCTAGGGATATGTTCTCCTACACATATAGAAGACAAGCCAATTGGATTTACTCCAAAATTTATCTCACAAAAATCTACAAAAATCACCAAAGAGCCACTGGTGTGTTTACAAGAATGAATATAACTTTTGTTTTAGGTTTCATTTGCAAGCAAGGCCAACAGATCTGGAAAGGTATCACCTCAGGCTATACAAATAATTTTAGTTTGCAAATTTTGGAGTTATAAACTCTAGATATTAAATATTTAGTGAAAAAGATACTTTTGACAAGATTTAATCCAGACCTCATTTAAAATTATATTTTTGCAAACAGCCAGTTCTACCTAATTAAGAAAACACATAGGAACTCTACAAAATTTGAATCACTCAAATATATATCACAGATCTACCACAATTGAATTAAGGCTACACTGCAATTATCACAGGAAAATAAACAAGAAATAGATCCACTAAAGAAAAACATGAATGGGCCAGATCTGGCCCAGATCTGGCCTTGCGACGCAGATCGCGGCCCAGCCCGCGGCACATGCGCAAAGCGAAGAGGTACGGGCCTTCTTGTTCCTCGTCGACGCGCACGGAGGTGAGGCGAGCTAGAACTCCGGTGAGGACGGCGTCGGCGACTCCGTCGCCCTAGGAAGAAAAGGTGATGTCCATGAGGTAGAGCAGAAGAAGGGGATCACGAGGGTGCAAAAATGGCAAAGAAAGGTGGACGGAACTGCTCGCGAGCTTCCTGGAAAGGTGGCGGCCGGTGAGGAAGAGGATGCAGACGGCCCGCTCGATTCGTAGCGTCCGAGCTCGATTCCTTGGACGTAGATGAAGTAGACGTCGCGGCGGAGACGATGGTCCTGCTCGATCTGTACTGGGCGGGCTCAAACGACGGCGATGCGTGACGGCGGCTTGGCTAGGGTGCGGCCATGGCAGAACACAGAGAGAGAGGGAGAGAGGGAGCTAGGGAGCGAGTGAATGAGTAAGGGAGGGGTGAGAGAGCAGAGGAGGGCCTGGGGGGGCCTCCTTATCCCCTCCCAGCGCGGCCGGAGGGCGTGGCCACGACGCAGCGGCCACTGGCGCCATGCCGCGGCAGACTACTGTGGCGACAGGAAGAAGATCAAGATTTTGCAGAAAACCCCCTATACTTTCTTGATTTCATGTTCCTTTTATTTCCAGTACTTCTAGGGATTTATTTGGGGCACTAAAACATTTTAGAAAATTATGAGAAACATTTTAGAAAGATCTGCTGGATACCGGCCGGGTGATCCCGTTCGGTCGGATCCACGTCTTCGTACGTATGGTTAATGCAATTCAGCAATTTGATGACGAGGTTATGTGCGACTCCGTTTCAGGGGCAGCCACCATCGTCCAATCTGATGGAGAAGAATCAGTCGGAACAGGAGGTTTCGAACATCAGTCGGACATCCGGGCTTGCGAGCCGGAGTACCGACGTGAGGAAGATTTGGATACAGATACTGAATCGATCTTACCGTTGTTTGACGAGAGATTTGGGTACGTGGCTGATGAGGAAGATTATGAGTCGGAGCCAAGGACCATGAAGCATGCGATGGTGTATACTCTGAGGAATCACAATGATGGGACAGAAACTTCAGTGAGCGAGGACGATGCCACGCGAGCGGCCAGAGAAAACAGAGAAAGAATTCAGCGTCTCACAACGTTTCAACCGGGTGAAGGCTCGGGACAGCCGGTTGTGATGGAAATCCCACCAGTTTTTAGGCCCTTGGACTTTGACGCAGCAATAGTTACCACCCCAATCACACCAGATAACGCAGCAACCCGGGCGCAGCAATTGGATACGTTACGAATCACGCTGGAGAATCAACAGAAGGCTTTATTGGCGGAGCAGCAGCGCATGTTTGATGAGCAACAAGAGATAGAACGGGATCGAGCCCGTGTGGAGCAAGAAAGGATAACAGTGCAGAATCGCCATGAAGATCTTACAGCAGTACATCGGAGGAGGCACGAAACCCGGGTGATGCCAGGCATGACTTTAGATCCAACGAGATTGAACTTTGCATCACCAAACGGAGCTCCCAATGTCACTCGGCCTGAGCCAGAGCCGGTTGGAATTGGGCATGGAATCATGGTTAGAGCAAATCAGGGAGGAAACGGGGTGCCACCCAACACTCGGGCCGGAGCTCAGCAAAATCAGAACACAGCGGCTGCGGGTGATATGCCACCACCAGCAGATCGGTTCCACACGCCCAGGGTCACTACTCAAATCCGGCTGATAACGTGTACGCAGCAACATTAGCATTATGCCGCATGCCGATTGATCAATCACCACAGGGAGACGAAGCACGCAGGGCAATTGAGATGTTGAAAACTGCGATCACGCAGCAGGGAAACATGCCGGATAAGAGTGGAGCGTTACATTCAACACCATACAATAGCCGAGCTAACCGGAGTCATCACGGAGAAACACCAAGGCCAGCCGGATCAGGCGTCAGGAACGGACAGCAGAATCAAGGTCACCCGGCGCCGCAGCCTCAGCGTTCGGGACATCAGCAGAGCCAGCCCAGAATCACCGGTGCCGAGGCCGCATCAGCCGGCCCCGGCCCAGTCTGTGGCCCAAGCAATTGTCAACAGTTCAAGAGCACGGCGTGCGGCGAGCGCAAACCCGGCTTTAGGTGTCGCCGGAGGAGCCGGAGGACAACCTGAAGCAGGAGTGATGGGCCACGCACCAAATACCGGGTCAGGTTTGCCGTTAGTTTCTTCATTACTTAACCCGGTTGGAACTAAATGTCTTTCAGATGCTATTAAGAGCGAACCTTTTCCGAGAAGTTTAAAGAGCCAAGCAAGGTGACAAATTATGACCCCAGCATGGATCCAGAAACATGGCTCAGCAGTTACGAGATGGCGATGAGTATTCGCAATGCCACCGCCAACTTGTGCGCGAGATACATGTACCTGATGATGAGTGAAGGAGCAGCAAAGTTATGGTTCAATGGATTACCCGAGAAATCTATCAATTCTTGGGATGAGTTGAAGGCATTATTTGTCAAGAATTTCAAGGGCACGTGTGAGAAGTTGTTCACTATAGAAGATTTGGAGCGATGTTTCCAGAAGAAAGGCGAGTCAGCGCGTCACTGGATGCGCCGGGTCACAGCCATCATTCACTCATCAAAGGGAATTACACCAGCTGCGGCCGTGTCGTCGATGGAGAAAACCTGCAGATATGACCCGGTAATTCAGAAGATGGGTCGACTGAGGGCCACTGGCGAAGCAGAAACCATCACCATGGGACAGCTGATGGAAGCGGCTCATAAGCACGCATCCACAGACAAGACCCGGGATGATGATGAAGATAAGGGAAAAGGAAACGTCAACAACGGAGGAAAGAACCACAACAACAACGGTAACAACAACAATGGGAACAATAATCACAATGGTAACAATGGGAATAACTCCAAAAGGCAGCATGATGGTGGTTCAGACTTGGTGGCAAACACAAACACCGGGTATAACAAGTTTCAGCGGCGAGATGACAATTATCGAGGCAATAACAACAATGGCAATTACAGGGGAAATTTCCGAGGACCGGCTAACCCCCAGGAAGCATTCAACATGCCGTGTCCACGTCATAGTAGGAACGGTAAACCGGCAAATCACTCTTTGGCCCAGTGTGTTGATCTTCAGAGATGGAAGAACGAGGAGTTTGCCAGGATGAACATGGGAGGAAACGGTCCGAGGCCGGGTAATGGAAATAACCCGGCCCACGGACCACAAGCTGGAGGAAATAATGGAGGACCACCCGGCCCGATAATGGACCAGCCGGGTTAGGTTTCCAGCAAAACCCCAAAGAGTTAAATCGAGGACAGTATCATATTACAGTTTCCAGCACTTGTCGGAGAGATCAGAAATTAAAGAAGAGAGCTGTCAACGCCGTTCTTCCCGCGGTTCCGAGATATTTGAAGTGGTCCGAGTATCCGATCACTTGGTCTAGAGAGGATCACCCGGACCGAGTGGATGCACCTGGAGCGTTGGCTTTAGTTGTTGCACCTCAGGTTTCGGGTTATATTTTACACAAGGTTCTTATGGATGGAGGTAGTAGCATCAACATTCTGTATTGGGATACATTCATCCGGATGGGTTTCACAGCCAAGCAGCTTCACCCTTCTGGTACTATCTTTCATGGTATTGTCCTGGAAAGTCAGCAAGACCAGAGGGAACAATAACATTGGAGGTCGCGTTTGGAGAATCAAAGGATAATTTCAGGTCTGAGATGATTTGTTTTGAGGTGGTCAAATTGAAGAGCCCTATCATGCTCTCTTTGGCCGTAACGTTTTTGCTAGATTCATGGCGAGGCCGTGTTATGTGTACTTAAAGATGAAGATGCCAGGTCCAAAAGGTATTATCACAGTCAATGGCAGTCGTGAGTTGGCGTTACAATGTGAGCAAGGTGATGCTGTTATGGCAGAACAAGCCTGTGCGGAAGAGGAGTTGAATTACTACAAAGCTACCACAAATCCGGATGATGGGACAATTTTGAAGAAACCAATGACCGAAGAGAGGGCGAAATTCAAAGCGGCTCAGGATACCAAGATGATTGACTTCGTGCCGGGTGATTCGTCCAAGCAGTTCTCTATCGGGTCAAATCTGACTGACAAATAGGAAAGCGCGCTCATCGAATTCATCCGTGAGAATCGGGATGTCTTTGCATGGAAACCTAGTGACATGCCAGGCATACCGACTGAATTCGCTGAGCACCGCTTACATGTTGATCCTAAAGCAAGACCGATTAAACAGGGATTGCGCAGATTGAATGAGGAAAGAAGAAGGATTGTAGGAGAAGAGATAGCTCGTTTACTCGCCGCAGGATTCATTATGGAAGTGTTACATCCAAAGTGGTTGGCTAACCCGGTTTTAGTGTTGAAAAAGAACAATGAGTGGAGGATGTGTATTGATTTCACAAGCATTGTCCGAAGGATCCGTTTGCGTTACCAAGGATTGATCAAATCATAGATGCTGTGGCAGGTAGTGATCTTTTGTGTTTCCTGGATGCATATTCAGGATACCATCAAATCAAGCTTGCAGAGGAGATTGGGAGAAGACATCATTTATCACCCCATTTGGAGCTTTTTGTTACAAGAACATGACATTTGGACTGAAGAATGCTGGAGCAACTTATCAGAGGTGCATCCAGAGTTGTTTTGAGAAGCAGATAGATCGGAACGTGCATGCGTACGTTGATGATGTGGTGATCAAGACAAAGAAGGCTGAGACATTTATCGATGATTTGAGAGAAACTTTTGCTAACTTAAGGAGGTTTCAGATGAAGCTTAACCCAAAAAAGTGTGTGTTTGGAGTTCCATCAGGAAATTACTCGGCTTTATTGTGTCCGAGCGTGGGATTGAAGCAAACCCGGAAAAGATAGCAGCAATCAATAGGTTGGGAAAGCCGACTGAATTGAAGGAAGTCCAGAAGATCACGGCTGCGTGGCTGCGTTGAGTAGGTTCATATCCCGACTGGGAGAGAAAGCAATTCCTTATACCGACTCTTGAGGAAGTCAGATAAATTTGTTTGGGATGAGGAAGCTGATAAAGCCCTGGAGGCATTGAAGGAAACATTATCGAAAGCACCAATCTTAGCTGCTCCAGCTCCAAAGGAGCCCATGCTGTTGTACATAGCTGCGAATTCCCGAGCAGTTAGTGTAGTTATTGTGGTAGAGCGAAAGGAAGAAGGAAAGGAGCATCTGGTTCAAAGGCCGGTTTATTATGTCAGTGAGGTTTTGACTCCGGCTAAACAGAGGTATCCCCAGTGGCAGAAGTTAGTTTTTGGCGTTTTCATGGCCAGTCGGAAATTGAAGCATTACTTTCAAGAACACCCCATTACAGTGGTAAGTGGAGCACCATTGGCAGACATTGTGTGCAATACTGAAGCTACTGGAAGAATTGCCAAGTGGGCGATTGAGATGGGTGATTATCACATCAAGTATGAGCCTCGCACAGCGATTAAGTCACAAGCCTTGATTGATTTTGTCAATGATTGGACCGAGTTAAGCACGGCACCACCCAAGGCGCCGAGTTATAAGTCATGGGTTATGCATTTTGATGGATCCAAGCAGTATGAGGGATCAGGAGCAGGAGTGGTTCTCACTTCACCCAAAGGGGATAAGATGAGTTATGTTCTTCAGATTCACTTCGATTGCACCAATAATATTGCTGAGTATGAAGCTTTGTTACATGGTTTGCGCATTGCCAAGGAGATGAACATCAAAAGGATCATGTGTTTCGGTGACTCGGATCTTGTAGCGCAGCAAGTTTCTGGGACTTGGGACAGGAAAGATGAGAAGATGGCGGCTTACAGAAGGGCTGTTGATGAAGCAGCTGGATTCTTTTCAGGATTCCAGGTGGATCATATTGATAGAAGGAAAAACGAGGCAGCAGATGCTTTGTCAAGATTGGGATCACGTAGAGAGCCAGTTCCACCAAATGTGTTCCTGGACGAGTTATGGAAGCCATCAGTCCAACTTCCGGGTGAAGAGGAAGATGAAAGTCCAGATCAAGATTCCGAGTTAGTAGCAGCGTTGCATGAGATTCCTGAGTGGACTGAACCATATCTGGATTATATGATAAGGAAGATTTTGCCGAGTAATGAAGTTATGGCGCGACAAATTGTTAGAAGATCACTCGGCTATGCAGTAATTGATGGTGAGTTGTACAAGCGCAGTGTTTCTGGAGTTTATCAGCGATGTGTTTCATCAGTCGAAGGAAGGCAAATTTTGCAAGAGATACATGCTGGGGACTGTGGTCATCATGCTTCATCTAGGTCTCTGGTGGCCAAGGCATTTAGGCATGGATTCTTTTGGCTCACAGCTTTCAAGGATGCAGAGCAGATTGTTAGGGCATGTGATGGATGTCAAAGATATGCAAGACAGGAGCATGTGCCAGCTCAGGAATTGAGGACAATACCAATCACTTGGCCGTTTGCAGTTTGGGGTCTTGATATGATGGGGCCCTTTCAGATGACATCGTGCAAGAAAACTCATCTCTTGGTGGCTGTTGATAAGTTCACTAAGTGGGTTGAAGTGGAGCCAGTTACAAGTTGTGATGCTTCCAAAGTTGTCACGTTTCTGAAGAAAATTATCAGTCGGTTTGGTTATCCTCACAGTATCATCACAGATAATGGGACCAACATGTCACTCGGTGAAACAGAGATATTCTGCAAAGAGAAGGGAATCAGATTAGACCTTGCTTCGGTGGCACATCCACAGGCCAACGGGCAGGTAGAAAGGAGTAATCAGGAAATATTGAAAGGAATCAAACCAAGACTTCGAGTTCCGATTGAAAAGGCGTATGGAGCTTGGGTGAAAGAGTTACCCGCAGTGGTTTGGGGGATCAATACAACCCCGAATAGATCAACCAACGTACACCGTTCTTTCTGGTGTATGGAGCAGAAGCAGTGTTACCGAGTGATATAGTCCATGACTCGCCAAGAGTGGCGGCGTATGTGGAGTCAAGCAATGCAATTGCAAGGGAGGATTCGATTGATGCCCTGAGAGGAGCGTGAGTTAGCATTGGAACGGTCCGCAGTTTATCAGCAGGATTTGCGGCGTTATCATAGTCGCCGAGTAAGATCAAGAACTTTCCAGGAAGGAGATTTAGTTTTACGGCTCAGACAGAATCAGTCAGGGATGCACAAGCTAACTCCTCCATGGGAAGGGCCGTTCCTTATCAGTCGGAAATTGCACAATGGTTCATATTATCTGATAGATGTGAGAGAGAAAGGTGAAGAGAACAACACGGACCATGCTATCCTTCCTATGGAAGAGACGAAGCGGCCGTGGAACATTGCTCATCTTCGCCCATATTATACCTAGTGAACATGAACCTAGGCCGAGTTATGTAACACACGATGTAACCCCCAGCAGGTTTCAGACGCGCTCTTTTCCTTACCAGGGTACCTAAGGGGACTGGAAGGTTTTTAATGAGGCGGCTTGCTGGTGTATCTTTAATAAAGAAGAGTATTGAGAAGAAATCTTTTTCACTGTTTTACTTTTTATGCATAGATTATGTTTATAAAGCTTTGCCCAAAGGAGTGCTTAGCAAAAAGTCCTATAGCTGTTGCCCAAGAGAGCACGCATAGAGATGTTTTGAGTCAATGGGGTAATGATGCATAGTTTAAGCCTTTACTTGTAAACATTGATCCAGGGCTTGGGGACTTATGAATTATAAGTTCATAAGTTTTAATCCTAAGACCCGGCTTTTAAGCCTTAATTTTGTTCTTGGTTAAACTTGCCTATCAGTTTGATGTTACTCACAATTTTATGACCAGATTGCTTACTTGTTAATTCAATCAACTATGATGCCCATGCTGGGACTTAGTTTGACCCTGTTTTAGCAAAGGAAAAAGTAGCAACTGAGAAAGTCATGTGAAAACCGACTGATAAGAAGCTAAAGATAAACCAAAAGGGTCATCTAAACCATAAAAAGTATAAGTTATTACAAAATATTGAGTATTTCATATAGTGCACAGACGCACCATCAAATAAAAGGCAAAGTATTTCAGAGCATATTACAATGCCCATTGGCCGAATAATTGTTTTGCAGGAAAAGGTGAAGCAGGAAACTGGCTCAGATAGCCGGGTTATCGGTTGAGGTTCCCTTGGCAGCTTCAGCTTCGGCAGAAGCCGGGTTATCTTCAGGAGCTTTGGCCTGGGAATCAGTCGGTGCAGTGCCTTGATCTTCTGCAGTCCTTAGCAACATCAGCCGGCTTTTCCATGATTGGCGTAGTGGGGCACGGCTGGGTGCAGGGACAACTGGAGTAGAGGTACTTGGCGCTGCAGCTTTCTTCATCTTTGCAATGGAGTCTCTCAGCTTGGCCATAGATCAAAATGCTTGGGTTCAGGAGTGGGGATTGGAGTGTTGTTCTCATCCACTGCATCTTGGAAAACCGACAGATTGAGGCCCTCAGCTATTTTGCAAGCAATAGGCCGGGTTTGGGCAGAAATTTCCTTGAAATCTTTTCCCCAAACTTGGTGCCATCAGCGTTGTACTGAGGGAATCCTTTGACAAAAGGAGCCGGGTTAAGGCGTGGGTTGTAAGCTTTGGCAAGAGCTAAGCTGCGCATTGCGCCAACCCGGCATGCTGAGCGCGTCCAGAGGTCTAACCACTCGGGGATCGTGGAAAGCTGATGCAGGGACTCATATATCACTTGGGGAGGAGCACAGTTGCTCTTAACACGCTTCATGATCTCAGCAGTGCCAAACTGGAATTGCCGATGATGGTGTTCAAGCAGTTCAACTTCTCTGGATATGATCTCCTGATGGCAGCATTCTGTTCGCCTGAAAAGTATGATGTGGGTTAGTATGTGAAAGCCGAGTAAAGAAGAAAAAGTGAAAAGAAGTGGTGCTTACCAATGAGTGGATTGAGGATATCCTTGATATGGTCTTTCAGGGTGTCCAAGTATTTCTGGACACTGACCATCTTGTCAAGCAGACCTTGTACTTATCTCCAGCCTCTTCCAACTCCTTTTCAGTTTGGTGTTCTCTGCAGTTAGAGATTCAATTGTTTTCTCCAAGTCTGAAGCATGAACTTCAGTTTCCTTGCGCAGCTTGGTTTCAACTTCAAGGAGTTGGTTGGTCTTGGCAAGTATTTGGTCATTATGGGACACATATCTCTGAAAAAAGAATAGCAAGTTAGAAACATGGGGACTGAATATATTTCAGTCGGCAATTGAAAGAAATAGTAAGTTGACAGTGAAATTATATGCAGGCAGAGTATTTATACAAGTTCCGAGTGACGAAGAGCAGATCACTCGGCACTTGGGGACTGGTATGTCTTTTAAAGTTTTACAAGTTATTCAGTAATGCATTTTCAAAGTTCCAGATAAATTGTAACATATTACCCGGAACTTGGGGGTTATGAGGATTTGAAAGTATTGTTATGGTGAAAGGCAGAATTAATGAGGATTTGAAATCAGAAAGTAAAACAAGTTCCATGTTATCGTAGACTGATAACTCGGAACTTGGGGACTGGGATATTCTGAAGTTTTCAAAATGATGGCAGAAGAGATATATATTTTCAAGTACCGAGTGACTGAGGACAGTTTACTCGATACTTGGGGACTGGGTTTGGTATATAAGATATGAAGAGGAAAGATATGTACCTGATGTTCTTGGACAAGAGAATCCACAAGTTTGCCCTCAGCAAGTTTGTATGTGTTGTACTCAGTCAACAGATTTCAAAGTTTGTATGGCCATATTGTGGCACAGTGGAGCCTTCGCCTTTATCAGTCGGCTTCGACTTTCTTCAGGGCAACAAACTTGGTTGCAGTTTTGAGGGGAGAGATCTTCTCAGTAAAGCAAGCTCCTGTGATCACGACTTCTGGATCAGTCGGTTTTTCAGCAGGAGGAGGAGAAACATTCCTTGGTCAGTTGTCTGCTCCTTATCAGTCGGCTCAGCATGTTTTTCAGGGGTATTCTCCAAGTTATCCTCTTCAGCAATGGGAGGGCTTGGATCGCCGCTAAGAGTAGCTTTTGCCCTGAAATTGCAAGTATGAAAGTAATATAAGAAAGAGTAAAAGAAAGCAAAGTTGATAAGTACAAGTAATAGAAGGTTATATGTATTACCCGGTATTGACTTGAAAGTCACGGGGGAGGTCATTGCTGGAGCCTGAAGAAGCTGTAAGGAGTATGATTTAGAAACTCGGATTTGACCAGCTAAAGGATAACTATCAGAGGGATGTTTTTGTGGTTCAAAGTTGGAAAAGGAAGTACCAGGACGGCGTGGAGATGGAATGTTTGGGATTCCCGGGTTAAGAGGATCCTCACCAGGGGAGGTCCGAGTAGCTCTCCTCTTGGTAGAGGGTTCAGCAGAACTCTGCGAAGATTTTTGAAGAAGAGTTTGGTTGAGTTTTTGCATAGCAGGATAAGAATATGGTTCTATGGATATGCGAGAATATGGCACCTTGGCACAGATGGTGCGAGCCTTCCTTTTCCCGGTAGCAGCAGATTCAGTAGCTTCAGAGCTATGGCCGGGTGAAGGGTGGCTGCCTTTTCAGCCGGTTCTGGTATTATAAAGTGGGCATCAGTGGATAAATTGGGTTGAGTTTCGTTCTCAATTAAGCTTATGAAGAAGTGGCCAAGGGAGTCAAGTTCACCTTCTTCTTCTTCCTTTTCTTTTCTTCTTCTTCTTCTTCTTCTTCTTCACTCGAGGACTGAGCCTCGTCATCATCATCTTCATCATCATCTGCCTCAGGAGTGGCAGGGGGAGTTTCAACTTGCCACCAGTCATCAGATTCCTAGTGAAAAAGTAGAAGCAAAGTAATCAGTATACAATTGAGAAAAGAATATGTTATTGAGATTTTTATCAGTCGGTACTTACTGGTGGTGCCGGGTTATTCTTACTGAATGGCAGAAGGCCATTTTCTTGATCGTCTCAACCTTTTCAGCAAGGAAGGCCTTGATAGCCTTGTTCAGAAGCTTCTTGCGAATACTGTTGGGCTGAATTCGCCAACCCATCCACGTTTTGATCAGATCAGTTCCACGGAGACCGTGCGTAACAAGAACCGAGATCTTCTTGAGAAGAGGCTGGATAGCTTCTCTCTCGGTGTCAGAGGCAAAGGATTTCATGTTGTTGTTGAGAGTGAGGGGTTCGACCGAATAACCCGGTAAAGGGTGTTCACCGGCAGGTATCTTGGCTTTACAGTAAAAGTATGATTTTTGCCAATGTTTCACGTGAGTATGAAGTTCTAGAGAAGGCATGGCAGAACCTTTGCAGCGTTGAATAGAAACATCGCCACAGACCAAGAGGGGGCCATTCTTGTGCTCACGCTGAGGTTTGCACAAGAATAGCTCCAGAAAAAGAGCTAAGCTGGGAGGAGTGCATAAGTATGATTCACAAAGAACTATGTAATTACTAATGTTCAAGATGGAATTGGGTCCGAGATCGAAGACTCGGAGGCCGTAGTGACGAAGAAGATCCCTAAAGAAAGGATGACCCGGGGGACGAAAACCCCGGGTGACATGCTCAAGAAAGCAGATAACTTCACCTTCCTTGGGGGAAGGCCGAGTCTCCTCTTCAGTCCCTCTCCACTCGTTCTCCGACTGAAGAGGAAGAACGCCGGCCTCTGCCAGTTCTTCCAGCTTGGTCTGTGTAGCCATGAATTTGGCCCAGTTGGCCGTAATCCCAGATTTGCGCTTGGTGGTCTTTTTAATCTTCTTTGATGCCGATGCGGTGGCGCCATCACCGGCCTTGGCCTTGGCCTTCAGCTTCCTCGGATCCTTGGGTGCCATCAAATCTGAAGATTTGGAAAATAACAAGAGAAGAAATGAAAAGAACCGAGCTCAAGAACAGCTCAAGGATGAACAAAACAAGATCCAGATGGAAACCAAATGCAGGAAAGAAATACTTACCAGAGCTTGTGGAGATCTGGTGCGGAGCTGATTTCCCGGTGATTAGCTGCGGCAATGCGGGGTTCCAATGGCCGGCGGCGGCGTGGTGAGCTTGGAGGAACCCTAACCCTAGCTCGGGGAGAGAGAAGGACGGAGGTTGAAGAAGAGGGGCGCGGTGAATGGGGAAAAGTGAAACCTTTTTTACTGCGGCCCACTATTTATAGCCCAGGGTGAAACCCTAGGAGCGTGAAACGAGGAGATAAGATTCTGTTTTGATTATGGGTCAAAGATACGAGAGAATATGTCAGAGAATGTTCCTTGGCCGTTGACCGGAGGGAAAGTGCGAGAGAAAAGCCGGGTTATAAAGAGAACCGCCAAAAGGAGCTGGTCTGCAACATAAACCGACCATTCAATGTTAATGCATTTTATTTTGTTTTCAGGAGTTTAACTCGGATAATCTCATCAGCAGCTACCCTCGAGTAATTGAATCAAGATCAAGAGTATCAAGTGAAGCAACCGATGAGCTTATGCAAGTCAAACTTGGGGACTACTGTCGGGGGGATAATAACCCGGTATACTATGACCAAGGAATAATCAGTCGGACGGCCCAAGGTCTGGTCCGAGTGAAGTGTACAAGATATGCGCCGGGTTATAGTTGGGCCAATAGGCCTAACATGACTCGTCCCTGGAAGGAAGGACCTAGAAGAACTGGAGTCCGAGTGAAGGAAGAAACCGGGTGACTTGGAGGCTACGGAAGGTCTAGAAGAACCTAGAGTAGAACTCCGTGCTCGTATGTAACTCGGTATTCATTGTAAGTTCGGGAGACCCGGCGTCTATATAAACGGGCTCCCAGAACATAGATAGACAAGTTCTAAGCGCTAAGTTTCAACCTAGTTCGATATCACCGCTATCAGGCGAAACCCTTGTAAACTGTCTCATAACCCGGCTCTGTTGTCGTAGCCGAGTTATCGAGACTTCGAGATCAATAACATAGAAGCAGGAAGTAGGTCTTTATCTCCAATGGAGAGGCTGAACCTGGGTAAATCCTTTTTCCCCAACGAGCGTGACAATCTCCTGAAGGACCAAGGCGCCTTGCCCCAACATACAAGTTACCCTATGGTAACATCTGCCGTGTTAACCCCACACATAACATGTAGAAGCTCCACAAAAATTGGGGTGTCAAACTAAAATGTTTTGAACAACTTTTGTTCATAGGGTTTAAATATGCATTTTTCTTAAATACAATTTTATAATCCTTTATAAATTTTAAAGCAAGTTCAAATATTATTTTTGAACTCCTGGAACTTCCTTGACAAATATATTAACTTCTAATAGTTTTTATTTTCATAGATAAAATATTTGTATGAAGGAAATAGATAGTTAGGTAGGGAAAATAATTTATTTAGATCATTTCTTTAACTCATGATCTTAATTTCCATTTGTTGAATAATTTTAGGAGTTTTGCTTTATTTAAGTCACATTCCAAATTTGTTGTCAAGTGTGTTTTCACTTATCACTCAAGTACATGGGTGTAATTATTCACCCAAGCAAACAATAAAACAAGAATTAACAATCAATACAACCATGAGTCCAACAAGCAAACAATCACAACAAGATCAACATCACAACCAAGATCACACAAATCAAACCACAAGAATTAATCATACCACCATTTCCACAATGCTATCTTGTGGAAAGCGACCACCCCTAATTATGACAAGATGATGTTTAGGAAATGTCTCAACTCATAACTTAATAATTTTCAAAAGATTTGAGAAAGGAAATATGTGGGGTAATATATTTCCCACTAGTGTTATTTTCAAATGGAGTGAAAATCAAGTTTATAAAATGGAGTTGTAGACACCTGCAAAATATCAAGGTTGAAAATAGATAGGAGGTAGCATACAGATCTCCATAATTTTGGAAACACATGATTTTGGAAATAATTTTACTTTCTCAAATACTGGTATTAGTTTTGGTTGTTGACAAACCAAGTATCATTGAAATGGGGTTGGCCAAAATAAGAATGGAAAAGATACATGGAATATTTTTCTTGTCATGACATGATCACCAAAGTTAATATATTTTCATCTTGGTTGAGTTTCTGGTTAATATTTACTAGTCAAACAACTTAAACAACAAGTCATACAAGGTCAAACATAGCAATGGGAAGGAAAGCACAATCATTATTGAAACATTTCAAAAAGTTTTTGTTGGTTCTGAATTTTGGTCTTGTAAAAATAAGTTTTTCTTAGTTCCAAAATTTGGGATGTTACATTCCAGTTGTGGAGGACGGTACCGGAACGGTTTCCGCTGCGCCACTCTGATATCTGGAGAGAAAGTTCATTAACTTCGTCTTGCTCTACTTTCTTTCCCCACTTATACCCTTGGACAAGAAACTATTTCTTGATCATATATGTTCTGGCAGAAATTTGCCTTTGTCGTGAGAAATGTATCCAACTGATTTCTTAGATACACTACAAAGATTAATTTATCCGTTTTAGGATTGATCATATCAAAACACTAAAAATATCAAACGACAATCTAGGCTAAAAGCCATGCCATCACTCATATGGTATTGTCTCCACGGATTTAGATGGTTTCCCTACTATCTAACGTGAATGTTTTGTTTCTACCATATGAATTCAATGATCACAATAATTCGATAAGAGGTTTTATTTACCATACACTATCCGATAGCATGTGATTACGACGTCCTAACACACCATAACATTGTGGTGTTCCATGCGGCATAATTTGTGGAACTCTTTTCACAAGTCTTCCAATGATATGCCAAACTCATAACTCAAATCCATGTTCCTCGATCTGTATCGCGGGAATTTGATTTTTCTTGTTAAGTTTATTTCTCTTACTTCCACTCCAAACTTGTTTGATCTTATCAAACTTTTCAGACCAGCATTCATTAAGTGGATATTCCCATATCTACACAAATCATGGTGAAGTTTACAAAATAATGATTTCCACTACACGTTGAAGCACTTAATTGATTCACACACATCGATATGTATGATTCTCAACAAGTTAGATGACCGTTTTCAGAGAACGGTCTCAGTTATTTGCAAGTGTCATGAGATCGAAATCTAAAGACTTGGAGATCCATCTGAATGGAGATTGTTAATGCATATACATTGACATGACTTAAAACGTTAGTGCCACATTATGTGGTGTCATTATTAAGTTTGTATCTTTGGCATTAATGTTATAAATGTGAGAGCTACTACCAACAAGATTCAAATAACAACATTCCATTCATAATCGGTGTATGATTATTAAAGATATCACTCATAAATGTAGGACAACGATTTGTCACTAACAAATATGAAAATTGTCTCGCTGGAGGCAAAGCACACTTATAATGATCATGCTAACAAGCGATCAAATGGAATTTGTTCAAATCAAAATTAATCCAAATGGTAGACGCAAAGTGAGAGTGTTTATGGCCATCACAACATATTCACAACATATTGCCTGCCATCATCAACACACTCATTGTCTCCTCGTCCTTCCAAGCTACTCAAGCAGAAAATCTGTTTTCATAAAACATGACTAGTATCAAAGCTTAGTCACTGCTGCAAGTACTTGTTTAGGTAAAACATTCATAACTTGTATATCATATATACACCATCATCATTGATGACTTCCCGATGATCTGTTTCATCTTCTTGATTCTTCAACATAATCAAGAATTCATGAAGGTGAATGATTCCCCTTGCATGACATAGTCTATGACAAAAACATTTGCATCTGGCAACATTTTCTGTGATCCAGTGATCGAGCTGAGCGAGGCATCTCAATGTCATCAAATATGACCATGTCATCAAGTATGACTAGTGTCATCAAGTATGACCAATGTCATCAAGTATGACTGCCACGCGCTCCTTTAATGCGAGTGTTCTCTTCCATCTTGGTTGAGAAACAACCTGATTTACGGTGGATACAGATCATCAGTCTCAGCGACCATTCCAAATGTTCGCGATCTGTCAACACGCACCCACAGTTCATTCTTTATGGCAGAGATCATAGCATACATTGGACTATGATGGAATTATCCGCACAAAACTTGATAATCCAAATTATCCTTTTGTTTAGTGGAATCTCCGGGTCTATCTTCTATCGGGCTTTGTATCAAATAGAGCTAATGGTTTAAACAAGGGGTATACTCAAGCTACGGTATAAAAATATGAAGTTTGGACCCCAACCTTTTAAGTTTCTCAATCGCAGGAAAGCACCTAAGTTTAAAAGGTCTATCAAACATGTTATTATCTACAAAGGTTTTGCAAAACATAAAGACTTTGTTCATAATAAAATATGGGTTCAAGTTTCAAAATAAAACTAAGTTTTCAAAGTAAAACTAAGTTTTCAAAATAAAACTACTAGAACTCCCACTCAAGACGAGTATCCCTCGCATCGTCTTAGTGATTACACAACCCCATCCATTACACTACCCCATCGATCAGGTAGATAAAATAACTTCAAAGGTAGACATCGTATATCGATCACATCACCGCATGTGACTCGTGCTAACCTTTCGGTACTTGTGTTCCGAGGCCATGTATGTACATGCTAGGCTCGCCATAACACCCTATGACGTATTTGCGCGTGCAACGTGGCTTACACCCACTGTATGCGAACGAAGAGACGAGTGTAACCGCAATGCCGCGTACCCCGTAACGTAGAACTGTCGCCCAGTGGAAACCAGGGTACCATGGGCCGGCCTGCCACTGCCCTCAACCGCTCCGCAGGAAATTCTGCTAAGGACCAGGCTTTCAGCCTGACAAGCCTCGCGAGGGTTTCTTTGCTCGGCTGAGCATTTCTGCTAAGGACCAGACGTTCGGCCTAGGAGGCCTCGAGAGGAACCTCTGCCTCGGAAGGCCTCTCCTAGAAGATCATCAGGCCCTGGCGCGTCTCCGCGCTACCCTCGGAGGTTTTCCCTCGCGAGGTCAACGACTACAGAGCCTCGGCGAGGCTCCAGGCCCTCGCGGGGTTCCTTCAAGTGGAAGCAAGCTCCTGCGCCGCTGCAGAGCGCACATGGGCTCTGCGCCCGCCGCAGAGTGACGCGCGCGCCTGCGCGCGATGACGAAGACGCCGCAGTTGCCATTCTCGTGTATAAAGCGGTCAAAGGAGCTGGAGGAAGCAAAGCGGACTCCAAGACTTGCCAATTTGGTGATAAAGCGGCCGGCCGCCGCTACGCTCCAACTGCGACGTCACCGTGGGGCACGCCCAAAGCTCTGCAGCGCCAGCCCACCGTCCTGGTTGGACGGTGGCTTTTTCTGCCAAGACGACGTGCTCTCTGCCATGGACCGCGTCCATGGACGCCCCCGACGCTGTGCGCTGTGCTCCAACTCGGCGGCATTGTGGTATCCCTTCCCGCCGGAGGTTTTCGGGGAAGAGGACCAAGCCCAGTATATAAGGAGCCAGTGTACGACCTAGGAGGGGGATCCCGCATTCACCAACTCATTCCACAACCAAGCAGCTACGTCTGAAGAGAAGACGGAGCTCATTCCACCATAGTCCACCATAGCCACAACTGTGCCCTCGGCAAGCACCCTTGTACTGTGAACCTCTCCAAGCAGTGCAATACATCTTAGCAGGACGTAGGGCTTTTACACCTCACGGTGGGCCTGAACCTGGGTAGCGGCTCGTGTTCCTCTCTGTCGTGATGTTCCTCACCGAGCTCGACGAGCACCGTCGCCGAGGTTGTTGAGGATTTGTTTGACGTTGTGTTCAGCCCCTTACTCGTTTCCTGGCTTTGAGAGACACCCCTAGTTCCTGGGACTAGTCTCCGACATTTGGCGCGCCAGGTAGGGGGCTGAGGCGCGTCTTCAACTTCTTCAACCTCTCCGCGCCATGACTGACACGCGAGCTGCGCGTCTTGCGCGACGGACGTCCGGCAGGGCCAACACCGAGCCCGCCGCCAACCACAACCCGCGTGGTCGCCCACGCGCCAACCGCGCTTCAGAGCGCAACGCCGAGCCGCGCGTCGAACATCCTGAGGATGACGGCGGCAACGACGGCGGCATCGACGGCGAGGACGAGGGAGCTTCCTCCCTGCACCCATCCAGGCGCGAGAGCGCCTCCACGATGGGCCGAGCGGCGCCCAGTCCAGCCACCGCGCTACTGATGGCGCAAGAGCTGCTACGCTACCGTCCCACGCAGGCGGGCCACGACAACTGGCTGGGCGTCTCGAGGAGCTCATCAACGCCGCCGCCGTTCCTGCCGCCACCACTGCAGCACCAGCGCCCTCTCGCTCGCTGGTGCGCCACTCCGGACGCGAGGGGAACATAGCGCACGGCGCTCCTCCTCCCCCTCCGCCTCCGCCACCTCCTCCAGCTGCAGCTCCGGCAGCAAACCACCGCGCCGCGTCGCACGCATCCTCGCCGCACGACTGCCAGATTGTGCAGCGGACTCCGGCGGATGCCCGCGTGGAGATCGAGCGCCAGAGGGACCGCCACAACCGCGTCGTGCAGGAGATTGCCGCTGCAGGTCGCCAGAACCGCGGCGTACTCGCTGGTGGTGCGTGACATACGCCACGGGCTGCACCGCCTTCACCCGCAACCTGCGCCGCGTCGTCTGGCCCGTGAAGTTCAAGCCAGACCTCCCTCCGCGCTACGACGGCAGGACCAACCCTCTGGAGTTCCTGCAGCTCTACACCGTCTCCATCCAGGCTGGGAGGCGACGACAAGGTGATGGCCAACTGGCTCTCCATGGCGCTCAAGGACTCCGCGCTCTCGTGGCTCATGAACCTCCCCGAGAACACCATCGACACGTGGGAGGACCTCTGCAAGGTCTTCGTCGCCAACTTCAAGGGCACCTACGAGCGCGCGCTCACCTACAACGACCTTCGCGCGGTGCGCCAGAAGCCTGACGAGACCCTCCGCAGATACATCCAGCGCTTCAGCCAGGTCCGCAACAAGATTCCGAACATCCCGGACTCGCACGTCATCTCCGCCTTCAGGGAGGGCGTCACGAACCACAGGATGCTCGAGAAGCTCGGCATCCACGACACCCTCTCCTCTGTGGTGAAGCTCTTTGATCTGGCTGACAAGTGCGCCAAGGCTGAAGAGGGCCTCCTCTTCGTCAAGAAGGAAGTGGAGGATGACCCTCCTGAGGGGTCCAGGAGCAAGAAGAAGCCTGCCGAGAAGCGCAAGACCACCGCCATCCTCGCGGCAGAGCCTGACGCAAAGCAGCCTCGCGAGGCCTCTCCGGCGGCTGAAGAGAAAAAGGTGGACAATCGCCCATACTGCATCTACCACAACAGGCACAACCACGCAACTGAAGACTGCTGGGAGCTCAAGCAGCTCAGCAAGGAGCGGGAGAAGAACCAGGGCCGCGGCGGCCGCGGCGGAGGCCGTGGTGGCCGCGGAGGTGGACGCCACAACTTCCAGCAGAGGGCTCGGGGGAACAACGCTGGGCAAAACGGCAACCTCCCCGACGAGAACCCTGGGGGCTACCAGGCCCCTCAGGGGGCAATAGCCTGCATCCTCGGCGGGTCCCAGGCGCCCAAGTCCAACAACCACTTCAAGCAATTCTCTCGCGAGGTCAGCGCAGCGCTTCCAGGGCTTGAGGCTTCCCAGCCCCTCAAGTGGTCGCAGTACACCATCGCCTTCGACTCCAAGGACCACCCCAAGTCGACCAAGGCTGTAGGCACCATCCCTCTGGTGTGCACTCCCATCATCAACAACATCGCCGTCGCCAAGACACTCATAGATGGGGGTGCGGGCTTGAACGTCATCTCTGTCGAGACCTTCGAGCAGCTTCAAGTGCCCTACGAGTGGCTTATGCCCTCTAGGCCCTTCACGGGGGTGACAAGTGGCTCTACCACACCTCTGGGGCAGGTGAGGCTCGCGGTCACCTTCGGCACGCCGCAGAACTACCGCACCGAGCAGATCGACTTCGACGTCGCACACATTGGCCTGCCCTACAACGCCATCCTCGGCTACCCCGCCCTCGCGAAGTTCATGGCCGTCACTCACCATGCGTACAACATCGTCAAGCTTCCAGGCAGCGGCGGCACCATCGCCATCCACGGTCAAGTCCAGGACGCAATGCGCTCTGTCGAGACCGCCTACAAGGCCGCTGCCGTGGCATTCCCCGCTGATGAGGACATGGAGCCCCTCGAGAGGCCCGCGAAGAAGAAGCAGCTGTTCTCACAGGAGCAGGCAGCCACGAAGAAGGTGTCATTGGACGCCAGCGGCTCGGGGGCTAGCGTCACCATAGGCGCTGGCTTGCCTCCCAAATAGGAAAGCGCGCTCGTCGCCTTCCTCAGGGCAAACTCTGACATGTTCGCATGGACACCGTCAGAGATGTCCGGAGTACCGAGGGAGGTGATCGAGCACCACTTAGCCGTGTGTCCAAACGCACGCCCCGTGAAGCAGAAAGCACGGCGCCAGGCGCCAGAGAAGCAAGAGTTCATCATCAAGGAAGTAGAGAAGTTGAAAGAAGCACACATCATCAGGGAAGTTCCACACCCCACATGGCTCTCCAACACGGTGGTCGTTCCCAAGCACACCGGGGGCGGCAGGCTCTGCATCGACTACACCGACCTCAACAAGGCCTGCCCCAAGGACCCGTACCCCATGCCTCGGATAGACCAGATCGTGGACTCCACCGCCGGCTGCGACCTCCTCTGTTTTCTGGATGCCTTCTCAGGCTACCACCAGATCAAGATGGCGAAGGAGGATGAGGAGAAGACAGCATTCCTCACCCCTTGTGGTGTGTATTGCTACGTCTGCATGCCCTTTGGCTTGAAGAACGCCGGCGCCACCTTCCAGAGGCTCATGAGGAAGGCCTTGGGGGCTCAGATGGGAAGAAACGCAGAAGCCTACGTCGACGACATCGTGGTCAAGACTCGCGAAGAGCACACCCTCATGGAGGACCTCGAGGAGACCTTTGCCAGCCTGCGCAAAGTAAACATCAAGCTGAACCCCGCCAAGTGCGTCTTCGGGGTACCGTCAGGCAAACTCCTCGGGTTCCTAGTGTCTCACCGCGGCATAGAAGCGAATCCTGACAAGATCAAAGCCATAGAAGAGATGCAGCCACCTCGTCGCCTCAAGGACATGCAGCGCCTCGCGGGATGCATGGCCAGCCTCGGCCGTTTCATCTCCAAGTTCGGCGAGAGGGCGCTGCCATTTTTCAAGCTCATGAAGCGGTCTGGCACGTTCAAGTGGACGCCTGAGGCGGACAAGGCATTTGAAGACCTGAAGAAGTACTTGGCTAGCCCACCTGTCATGGTTGCCCCAAGGCCTGGCGAGCATCTGAAGCTGTACCTATCAGCCACTCCACAAACAGTGAGCGCAGCCTTGGTGGCAGAAAGGGAAGAGCCAGTCCTCGCCAAGAAGGACACCGCCACGCCAAGCCCAGATCCCCCCGACAAGGAAACACCTCTTCAGGCCCTGAGCCCCATGCCGAGCCCGCGCAACCAGAAGGCACCCTCGTCGAGGGTCCACCTCAAGAGAGGCTCGACAAGGCTCCCGAGGAGCCCAGCGCTGCGTCACCATCGACAACCCTCGTCGAGCATCCCGTCTACTTCGTCAGCACTGTGCTGCGAGATGCTCGCGAGCGGTACACTATGCAGCAGAAGCTCCTCCTCGCGCTCCTCATCGCTTCCAGGAAGCTGCGCCACTACTTCCAGGGCCACCCCATCACGGTGGTCACATCATTCCCTCTGGAGCAGATCCTGCGCAATCCAAACGCCACTGATCGCGTCGCAGGGTGGAACATTGAGCTGCAACCTTTTGGCCTGCGCTTCGACACCACCAGGGTCATCAAGGGGAGGGCATTGGCTGACTTCGTCGCCGAGTGGACAGACACCCAGCAAGAAGAGCCTCATGAGGCAGAAACCACGCCAGCTGGAGACACAGTGCCAAGCCACTGGACCATGCACTTCGACGGAGCATTCGCATGCCAGAACGCTGGGGCTGGCGTCGTCCTGACCTCACCCAAGGGCGACAAGCTCTACTACGCCGTCCAGCTGTGCTTCACGACAGACAAGGTCTCCAACAACATCGCCGAGTACGAGGGCCTCCTCGCCGGGCTCAGAGCCGCAATCGCCCTCGGCATCAAGCGCTTACTCATCAAGGGCGACTCCCAGCTCCTCGTCAACTTCTCCAACAAGAGCTATACGCCTAAGGACGGCCACATGGCCGCTTACCTCGAGGAGGTCCGCAAGCTCGAGAAACACTTCAAGGGGATGGAGCTCAGGCACATCCCACGAAGGGAGAACCAGGAGGCCGACGACATCGCCAGGCGAGCATCACGCAGAGAAGCCCAGCAGGCGGGCGTGTTCGAGGAGAGACTCACCAGGGCATCGGTGAAACAGCCAAAAGAAGCGGTCGAGATGAACACGGACGAAGAGCTCCCACCACCACCAACATCTGGAGCGCCGAGCTGCGGTCCACCCACAGGGGAACGCCTGCTGCTGGCCATGACGCATCAAGAGACGGGCTGGATCGATGAGCTCAAGGAGTACCTCAGGGACGGAGTCCTCCCTGAAGAGGATGCAGAAGCAGAGAGAGTTGCTCGCCAGGCCAAGTCATACTGCCTTCACGAGGGAGACCTGTACCGCAAGCGTCCAAATGGAGTTGCACTAAAATGCGTCCCCCCTGAAGAAGGCCGCCAGCTGATCAAGGACATACACAGTGGAGAATGTGGCCACCACTCGTCATCACGCACCCTTGCAGGGAAAGTCTTCAGGAGTGGGTTCTATTGGCCCTCAGTGCTTCAAGATGCAACCACCGTTGTCCAGGCTTGCGAGGCATGCCAATTCCACGCCAAGCAAGTCCACCAGCCTGCACTGGGGCTCCAGACCATCCCCTCTCCTGGCCCTTCGCGGTCTGGGGGCTGGACATCCTGGGACCTTTCCCACGCTCCAGCGGGGGCTACCGCTACCTCTACGTCGCCATCGACAAGTTCACCAAATGGGCGGAGGTTGAAGCGGTGCGCACCATCCCGGCGAGATCAGCGGTGAAATTCATCAGAGGCCTGGCCTGTCGCTTCGGCGTGCCAAATCGCATCATCACCGACAACGGCTCACAGTTCACCAGCGGCATCTTCAGGGCCTACTGCGAGAGTCTTGGCACACGGCTCTGCTTCGCCTCGGTGGCTCATCCACGAAGCAACGGGCAGGCTGAGCGGCGAACGCAGAAGTGCTCAAAGGCCTCAAGACAAGAAGCTTCAATCGCCTCAAGGCCCACGGCAAGAACTGGATCGAAGAGCTCCCCTCCGTGCTCTGGTCCATCCGCACCACCGCCACGAAGCCCACTGGAGAAACGCCGTTCGCTCTCGTCTATGGCGCTGAAGCAGTCCTCCCCACCGAGATCAAGCATGGGTCCCCACGGATCCTTGCTTTCAACGAGGACAACCAAGAGGAGCTCCACAACGACGACTTGCTGCTGCTCGATGGACTACGCCGCCGTGCCGCCCTCCGAGCGGCAAAGTACCAGCAAGACCTGCGCCGCTACCACAGCCGCCACATACGGCCGCGCACCCTCGAGACAGGCGATCTCGTCCTCAGGAGGATCCTCTCCAGAGAGGGCCTCCACAAGCTCTCACCCATGTGGGAAGGCCCCTACAGGGTCGCGCACATCGCCAGGCCCGGCGCGGTACGGCTCGAGACGGAAGACGGCGATCCAATCAAAAATCCATGGAACATCGAGCACCTACGCAAGTTCTACCCGTGATCACGTCGCGGCAGGCATTTTTTGTCTCAAGAGGGAAGCACGCGTCTTCACCTCCCAGCTTCACCAAGCTTTCCCTTCACGAGGGCCATCTCCACTGAGAGTTTCCTACAACGCGTCGCCACGGGCCGCGGGAAGCCTCAGCCACTCCATGTGGAACCCCATGCCCAGACATGGCGGACTTTGTCTTGGCCTCGCCAAGTGTAATGAACAATTTCAGGTCATCATGAACCTATTGCGCTTCGGCGCCGTTATGTAATATTGCTTGGTGAGTTTGTTTTCTTACATTTCATTCGCGCTCACATTTTTCCCCATGCGCACCTCGCGAGCGGGGGCTGAGCACGGTGCCTGTGTCTCGGGAGCATCCCAGCAGCATCGTAAAATCCAAAGGATCCGAGCTCTAACTCGTGGCTCTCCGCCCACGACCGTTATCTCACCAAAGAGCTCTGACTCGTGGGTTAGCTCCCATGCACGTCACCTCACCAAGGACCTTGGTGCTTATTCTCCTCGTGAGATACCCATGAGGAAATCTATGAGCGCGCATGAGTTGTACAACTATGCTTTGCTTGTGGGTTCGCCTCTCTCTCCAACGCAGGGAACAAGACGCCTTGCAGGGCTCCAAAAGCTCCAAACCAGCCTCAGGCAGCCTCGAGAGGGAGAACACCTCACCAGGAACACAACACCCTCTACAGCAGGCGTCTCGCCAAGCTAAGTCCAGAACTTACGCCTCATGAGCTCTTTTTCCCTCTCGCTGGTTTTGTCGCCCCTCGAGCCTCTCTTTTCTCTCTTACGCCTCATGGGCTGCTTGCACGTCAAAGGGGAGCCCCGAGCATCGCGCCTCGAGGGCTCTTACCTCTCTAAGCCTTACGCACCCCCCGGCCTTGTCGAGCCCTGACTCCGGCATACCGAAGCGGCGGTGCTATTTGCGCTAAGAGCAGGGTCCTAACGACGTAGAGCGAAAAAGACATGAGGGAACAGATAAAAGGCCTCCCGAGGGGCACTCACACTTGCACAAAATAAAAGTGTCTTTACAAACCAGCACAAAATAAAGCAACAAGTCTTAAGATAACTGGTGCCCTTGGCACATCTCTCCACAGGGGCAACCTAAGCAGCGGGGTTGTCGTCGTCGCCGTCGACAGCCTCATCATCCACCTCCTCAGCGCCTGCCTCGTCGTCGCTCTCCTCGACCTCGACCCTCTTGAAGCGTTGAATATACTTCTCCACGTCGTCCCACACCGAGGCGTCCAGCTTCGAGGCAAGTTCCTTCTCCAGAGGCTCCATCACAGACGCGAAGTCGAAGCCGGGGTGGAGGTGTGCAAGGTTGGCGAAGACTTGGCCGACCGCGACGCCAAGGAGCTCGCGGCTCTCGGTGTCGACCAGGTCGTCGAGGTTCGTCACGACCTCTTCAAGCTTGGTGAGAAGCTGCTCGAAGAAGCCGAGGTAGGTGGCGACGTCGGAGTTCCCCTCGACAGAAGCCTGGGGGCTTCGGTCCCCAGGCGGCCCGCAACGGCCCGCGCACGCCTCACCAAGGAAGCAAACATGCGCTCCCGCTGGCGCGACAAGACCTGCGCAGCCAGAGCGCTCCGCCGAGCTTCCTCGACGAGCTCCACAACAGGCCCCACCTGCTGCTGCATCTCATTCATGTCCTGCGTCAAGGAGGCAAGGTCCTGCTCCGCGTGCTTCCGAGCCTCCACAGCGTCATGAAGGCGGGAGTCAAATCGCTTCTTCTGAGCCTCAAGCTCCCTGATGCGAGCCTCAAGCTCGTTGCGTCTCTTCGTGAAGCGCCTCCTGCTTCTTGGCCTTCTCCGCGAACTCCTTCCTGCAATTGTCGCGGAAGAGCTTCTCCTTGGTCGCGGACTCCTCCGCCATCTGCTCCTCCTTCTTGCGGAGGTTCTCGTTGGTCAGCGCGAGGCGCTTCTGGTAGAACGCCTCGTCTTGAGTAACTTGCTCTCGCGAGACTCCAGGTGCTCCCGCTGCGCAGATTGATCCTTCTCGATCTGTTCACCTGTTCCTCGCGCTTGCGTAGCTCGGTCTCGCGGGCATCAAGTTCTGCTCCGCGCTGCACCATCTGGTTTTCGCGGACGCGCAGGTCCTCGCGGAGCTTCTCCAGGCCTTGCCGCACGGTCTCCGACTCGGCGATGATCCCCGCCTCGCGGTCCAGAAGCTCTTGTGCTTGGTGGAGACCGCCGCCTCGCGCGCCGCCAGCTCCTGATGCTTGGCCTCGGTCTCCGCCTCGAGAGCCTCGCGCCTAGCACTCAGGTCCGCAAGGGTCTCCTCGACCTCGCGGACCACGCTGATGCGGATCTCTTCAGCAGAGCGCAGCGCCGCCTCGCGTTGCGCCTGGGCTGCCTCGTCCTTCCGGCGGCAGCGCTCCACGGTCTCCTGGAGGCAAGCCCAGCCCCGCGCAAGCTCGGCGACCTCCTCCGCCCTGGCGCGTCTTCCTCAGCGAGCTGGGCCTCGAGCCCATCGAGCACCTCCCTCGCCGAGCGAAGGACAGCCTCTCGGCGAGCTGCGACTGGGCGCTGACCCAGCAAGGCTAGGGCCCATGATTCTCCAGAGGGCCTGGAAGCGCCAGCGCCTGCCGAGGACCCGGGGCATCGCGCCTTGGGCTCTGAGTGTCCTCGAGGCGCGCCTGGGGGCTCTGGTGGGAGCCTCCCCCTTCTTCCATGCTAGGGGCCTTCTGGGGGCTCTGGCGAGAGCCCCCCTCGCCTTCTGCGCTGGGAGCCTTCTGGGGGCTCGAGGCGCCCCCACCATCTTTCTGCCCCTGGGGAGCACTCTCCTCTTCCCCAGGAGCAGGGTTGGCCTTCTCTGCTGAGGCCGTCCCCGCGGCAGCCTCAGTGCCCACCGTAGGCCCTCCAAGGCCCGGCTCGGTGGAGGCGACGGCACAGTGGTTCCTCCATTTCGACGTCAGCGTGCGCCTGCAGACGCAGCTGTCTCCGCCGCGCCCTCCTTCGCCGGCGGCGTGGTCCTTGCCGCATCCTTCTCCGGCGTCTTCTCTTGCCGCACAGGAGAGGCGTCAGGCCGCGCAGGTGACGGCATCGTCACCTCTGCCTCCTCCTCCTCCTCGCGGCGCTCCTCTGCCTCAGGAGGCGGCGCCGCAGCCTCGGGAGAGGAAGCGGTGGCCTCGGGGTGCACCTCTTCAGCCGTAGGCGCCGCAGACGCCGCGGCAGAGCTGGAGATCTCTCCAAGTCTCCGGAGCCTCCGCCTCTTTGGCTCCTCAGGGCGCCTGGAGAGGAAAAGACTCAAAAACCCCTCGAGAGCCTACACAAGAACAACATCAAACAGGAAAGGGAGTACAAAAACTTACGCCGCGGTGTCGACCCACTTCCTCTTCTTCCGCCGCGCGGGCGGAGCACTGGGCTCCGCGCTCGTCCGTGCCTCTGTTTCCTCCCGGGCTCCGGCGTTCCTGTCGTGGATCGCCTTGGAGCGGGGCTCGCAGTGGCCCGACGAAGCATCGTCATCATCGCTCTCCTCCTTCCCCTCGACACGCTGCGAGGGGGCAACCACGAACTGGCGCCGCTGCCCGAGGAGATCTCGTGGATCTCAGCTTCAGGCGCCGCACTCTTCAAGGCGCTCGAGTTCTCCGCCGAGGAAGCGGCGCCTCCCGAGGCGCCGGTTGCGCCTGCGTCAGACTCCGCGGGCGTCTCCGTCGTCTCCTCGTCGCCCTCAGCTGGTGCCCCCTGCGCCGCGACTCCGGGTCCTCGCGAGGCCCAACGTGCCCCTTAGGCACCAGGCCCCACTGGTCGAACTTCGGCATCGTCTGCACGTGCGAGACACGACGCCCGAGATCGATCCGATGGAGCGGCACAGTCTGGTCGGTGGGCGCGGGGATGTCTGGAGACGTGAAGAGGGTCTCCATGAGGGCGTGCACCTCCTCCTGCGTGTAGAGGGTAGCGCTCAGGCGCATCTTGTCCCTCTGGTTGGAGTACAGCCACATCGCGTCCGCGTGCCTCTGGAGCGGAGCAATGCGGCGCCTCACGAAGTCCTTGGCCACCATCTGCCCGGTGAGGCCAGCCTCGCGGAGGTCCCTCAAGCGCCTCACCACAGGGCCAAGTGTCGCGCCCTTGAGCCCCTTGGAAGACCAGCTCGCCCTCTTCGTCGGAGGCGCTTCAGGCAGCTCGAAGAAGGCGCTCTGGCTCCCGAACTGCATGAGGAACCAGCGCTTGCGGAAGTCCTCCACCTTCTTCGTCACGCTGGTCACAATGTTCTCGCCGTTCCGCGCGATGGGGATGTAGACGCCTTTCATGCCGTCGGTGATGCGGAAGGACACGCACCCCGACCGCTCCTTGTTCGCCGTGAACCGGAGCGCGTAGAAGCTGCGGAAGAGGTCCACCGAAGGCGGAATGCCGATGTACGCCTCGCAGAGGTAGGCGAAGATGGCGAGGACGAGGATGGAGTTGGGGTGGAGATGAAGAACCTGGATCTGGTAGCGCTCCAGAACCGCCAGGAAGAAATCGGAGAAGGGAGGAACGAGCCCGGCGAAGAGAGTGTGCATGAAGATGGGGTAGAAGCTGCCGTGAGAGTTGCCCGCTCGCTTGAGCACCGTGGCGCCGTGCTCGTTGGTCTTCGAGGCCGCCATGTGGCGCACCTTGTCCAGCTGCGCTCCTCTCGAAGCGGGAGCCGGACAGAGCTGGCTCGAAGTCACCGTCCCGCTGCATCGCAGCAGGCTCGCCGCCCTGCACCACTGCCTTGCCCTTCGTGGCAGCGGTGGCCTTCTTGGGCGCCATCAGCAAGGTCGCGAAGGAGAAGTTTGGGGATTGAGCGCTGGAAGAAGGAGATGGAAGGGGAACGAGTGGAGTAATGGCCGCCTGCGCCGAGCTCTTCGCCTTATATCGGCTCATCGAGCCGTTACCAGGACGTGGCGGGACCCACCACTACGCCCGTTACTTCAGAGGAGATCGTGGGATCGTGTCCGGCCGTGACGCTCCACGTGTCTCGGGCTTCGCAGGCTTCTTTGGGCCCACGACGATTCGCCTCCGCCTGGGGAACTCCAGCGTGCCCATCGCGGGCCCGGGGGCTACTGTCGGCCCAGTGGAAACCAGGGTACCATGGGCCGGCCTGCCACAGCCCTCAACGCTCCGCAGGAAATTCTGCTAAGGACCAGGCTTTCAGCCTGACGAGCCTCGCGAGGGATTTTCCCTCGCGAGGGTTTCTTTGCTCGACTGAGCATTTCTGCTAAGGACCAGACGTTCGGCCTAGGAGGCCTCGAGAGGAACCTCTGCCTCGGAAGGCCTCTCCTAGAAGATCATCAGGCCCTGGCGCGTCTCCGCGCTACCCTCGGGAGGTTTTCCCTCGCGAGGTCAACGGCTACAAGCCTCGGCGAGGCTCAGGCCCTCGCGGGGTTCCTTCAAGTGGAAGCAAGCTCCTGCGCCGCTGCAGAGCGCACATGGGCTCTGCGCCCGCCGCAGAGTGACGCGCGCGCCTGCGCGCGATGACGAAGACGCCGCAGTTGCCATTCTCGTGTATAAAGCGGTCAAAGGAGCTGGAGGAAGCAAAGCGGACTCCAAGACTTGCCAATTTGGTGATAAAGCGGCCGGCCGCCGCTACGCTCCAACTGCGACGTCACCGTGGGGCACGCCCAAAGCTCTGCAGCGCCAGCCCACCGTCCTGGTTGGACGGTGGCTTTTTCTGCCAAGACGACGTGCTCTCTGCCATGGACCGCGTCCATGGACGCCCCCGACGCTGTGCGCTGTGCTCCAACTCGGCGGCATTGTGGTATCCCTTCCCGCCGGAGTTTTCGGGGAAGAGGACCAAGCCCAGTATATAAGGAGCCAGTGTACGACCTAGGAGGGATCCCGCATTCACCAACTCATTCCACAACCAAGCAGCTACGTCTGAAGGAGAAGACGGAGCTCATTCCACCATAGTCCACCATAGCCACAACTGTGCCCTCGGCAAGCACCCTTGTACTGTGAACCTCTCCAAGCAGTGCAATACATCTTAGCAGGACGTAGGGCTTTTACACCTCACGGTGGGCCTGAACCTGGGTAGCGGCTCGTGTTCCTCTCTGTCGTGATGTTCCTCACCGAGCTCGACGAGCACCGTCGCCGAGGTTGTTGAGGATCTGTTTGACGTTGTGTTCAGCCCCTTACTCGTTTCCTGGCTTCTGAGAGACACCCATAGTTCCTGGGACTAGTCTTCGACAAGAACTATATTGGTGGTGCACGGCAGAGGGAGAACACTATTATCGGAATTTTGGGAGGGATCATCTTATATTACTACCGCCGTGTAACTAATATATAAACATATATATACATACACAATATAAGATGCACTCAATCTACATAACATCTATAATGAAATGTAATGCGACATGATATGGTCTCCTCTGCGCCGATGGTCTCCTTCGCGCCGACAGTTTATAAACAATTTAATAAACCTACCTTGACCATATCATATTGCCATTGCAAAATAAAGTTAGACGCTTTCTACTTTATCTTTTGCATGTTTTACGTGGCTGCTAGGGCTTCCGCACAAGAACCGTTTCTTACCTAAGAAAATAACCACAACAACGATAAGACAATTGTCTCTATTACACCCCTTTCAGGGCCCTCCATTGTAAATGCAATATCAACTATTGTAGGTGATACAGACACCCGCCAGCCACATATACGGTACAAGCCGTATGTCAAGTGTGGAACCAGTCTCGCGTAAGAGTACGTGTAAAGTCGGTCCGGTCCGCTTCATCCGACAATACCGCGATATAAACAAGTACACGCGAGAGGGTAACAAATGTAGAATCGATGCCCACATTCAACATGTGTTCTAACCGTAGAGATATATCTATGCATAGATCGGTTCTGATACCACTGTTAGGGATCGTAGACAGAAAACAAAAAAAATTCCTACCGACGATAACCATAAATTAGACAGGATCTATACTATGCAGATATACTAATACAGAGGAGATCAGAATACATACCCTTGTAGACCGAAAGCGGGATTACGTTCCCGCACAAACGTTGTCGGTGGAGACGACGGCGCCGACCTCAGGGTCGTGTAGTGGAAGAAGACAGCTCCCAGCACCAAACAATGGTGCCTCGCGGTTCCACACACGTACGGTGTGGATGACGACCTCCGGGCTCCAGATCCAGCAGAGCAGCTGAAGTGGAAGAGTGGATCTTGCAGCACGCCGGTTTGCGTATAGTAGAGAGACTTCCCTCCTCGTACGCAGCTCCAGAAACGGAACCACGCTCAAGGTAGGAGAGAAGAAGAGTGAGAGTTGGTGTGTTTCCAAAGGCATGGGGGGTCCCCTATTTAAAGGAGGAGGAGGGAGACCATCTCCCTTGGCTAAGCCATGTGGGACTAAACCCCACATGGCTCGGCCGGCCAAGGAGGAGCCGCCGGCCCTGGTGGGCCCCATTCGGCCCAGCCAGGCTGGCCGGCCCTCCCCCTTTTTTTTCTTTTTCCTTTTTGGGATTTTTCCCTAATGGGCCTCTAAGGCCCATATAGGTTTAATGCCTTTAAAATTCGAATTTAATTAAATAAAAAATATATTTAATTACAAACAACACTTATTAATATTAAATACATATTATTTAATTCATTCGGACCCCGAAACATATTTCATTGCTCTCCGATCTCCATCGGACATGTCCGGAACACTTCCGGAGTCTCCGATTTCTTTTCTCGCTAAATCCAATCTACTCCAGACATGATCGAGACTAGTTCTCCGATCAATGACTAACAGCGGGATCTGGATACCCATGATAGCCCCTGTGCGTTCACGAATGTCTTTTATCGTTTGAACCTTTAGACGTCCAGTCTCATCCTCTTGCCTAGCGATACTTAGATTGTCCGAGCGTCGTTCTCCGGTATCACGATTACCGAGTATGACCTCGCCATCGACAAATCTATCTTTACTCGTCTGTGATATTACATCCCCGTGACCTAGTCACATGCTTGCAAGCTCATTGATGCAATCTCACCGAGTGGGCCCAGAGTATCTATCCTGCTATGTGGATTGGCAATTTCCGCTCTTGATCACTCGCTTCTACTGGTTCCTTCCGATACCCGAATGTGTCACCTTTATTGTCACGCTATATAAGTCATGCCGTTTGATGTGATCAGCCGTATCTTTTAGAAGCAGAGATTTGATATGATCTCACGATCGAAGGTATGAACACTACGTTTCTATATTTTGGGTATGTCCATCAAATCATTCACCCAATGATATGACTCCGTTGTTAACCGACGCCATTGTCCATGATCAGGAAATCTTGATCATCTGTTACCCAACGAACTAGTTAAATAGAGGCTACTAGGGACCTGATTGTTTTCATACCACACGTGTATTAATGTTTCCGCGTAATACAGTTATAGCATGGTATTAAAACGTATTATGATTAATTGAGATATGAAAAATAAAATCACTTTATTAATTGCCTCTAGGACATATCTCCTTCAGGTTGCTCGCAGTGTTGGTCGTCGGCGGGGCTCTTGGTGGGCTGGTCGCTTTCATCTACGTTGGAGCGTCCCGTATCTGCTCCTCCCATAGAAGTTACGGCTTTTTCTCTGCGGCAAGGGTGGACGGATGACAGGCTCCTTGCGGTGTTTGGAGTTTGGCTCTAGTTGTTCTCGAGGTTGTAGGGGCTTCGCCCTGTGGGATTGTGTTGTTGTATGGTTTTCGCCCGGTTTCTTCCGATAATAAACCGGGCACCTTATTCTTAATAAATGGATAAAACAAAGCTTTTGCCTTCGATTTCAAAAAAAAAAAAAGTTGCAGGCATCGGATTGCATTTTCTTCCATCGTTGACAAAGAAGTGCGTACATAAAAAAATTTGTCACATGCATACTAACACGAAAGGGGAGGCTTGAGAGCGCCATGCTAGGCATGAAAGCTAGGCAGTGTGGAGGGGTATCTTTCTCTCACAATGTCAAACTCAAAACAAAGAATTGAAGCTGCGTACTTATATTATCCAAATGTAACTACAGACACTCTCACATGCAACGTGCGGACAATGAACCTGCACCTACAGGAAAATGGAGAAAAAAACGAATCATCGCAGAAGGTATATGTTGCTGGCAGAGGCTATTGCAATTGCATATGTACAGTCTCTTGTTCTTTTGCTGGTGGTCGCCATTTGTCATTCTCTGGCCGCAAAGAGATAAACTGATCTAAGACGTAATGCCAAGCCGTCTACTTGTTCGTTTCTCAAATGTCAACAGAGGAATCTAACTCTGTGGACTTGTTCCACATATGTCCCTCCATTTTAGATCTAACGTACAAGATTCACACAAATTTAAATGTCAAAAATAAAAACATTCAGAAAAAATTGAAAACATTCCGGTCAATAATAAATGTTTCCTTTTATATTCTCTGAAAGTTTCATGCTATTTCGATTAATGGTTTGGGAATAAATAGTGTTTTATGTTTTAGTCTAAAAAAGCTATTTTATTCACAAACCATTGGTCCAAATCAGATATATTTTCACATAATAGCCAAAGAAGCATTTATGATTAACTGGAATTTTTTCAAATTTTTATGAATGCTTTTATTTTTGACATTTAGATTTGTGTGAATTTTATACGTCAGATCTAAAATGGAGGGACAGATGTGGAGCAAGTCGCTCGGTGACTTGTAAGCTACAAGACACCGAAGCTGCGTCCGTGCTTACAAGTGGACTCATGCACTAGTTCCATAGTGTTTGTGAAGAGATCTGAGAGACACGGTCCGTATATAGGCATAGGTTCTGCATCTCTTTACCACGGAGGAACTCAAGGTGGGGGCACGTCCCGGTCATGGTAGCGTCGGTGAGCATGTGACAAACCGAGCCGAAATTGAGTTTTAGCTTGTTAAGTATTTCGAGCTTAACAAGCACCATTTTAACAAGTTTATCATGAGTTTCTCGTCGATGATGATGTCTCCGTAACAACGCACGAGTATTATGCCAGTATATATTAAACCATTTTTGTATTTGTTCTGGTGCTTCAACATTATATCTAGTTTCATGTATGGCTGATATAGTAAATATGGAATCGACATGCTTCTTGTTGCTTATATAGGTCCCAAACCTGTTGGCATGGTTTTCGAAGTCTCGCTCATATGCCCGATTCTAGTTTGTGGTGGAGTTTCTACCGTACCACAATTTGCATATAAATTGGATCGGGTTTGCAAGTTCTCGTTCAAGCAAGAACTAGGTTAGATGTCGGTCGTGCATCACTTACAACTTAGTTTTCCTAATTGCAATGGATTGCAATTGAGTTTTTCCTACTTATACAAGTGGCTTGCAACTAACCAAGAACTAAGCTAATACTCGGCCGACTGAGAACTAGTATTTCCCTTTTTTTTTTTTGACAGGGAGCTCGTGTACAAGATCAACAAGAGAACGACCACACACGCACGAACAGAAGGAAGAACGAACTCACACACAGCAGGCGCGGATCCACCGAACAGCACACCATCTTCAATCGCCAGCAGCAGGCCACCGAGACGAAGAAGGCGAGCTCGCCACGCACCAGGCCAGCCAGCTCGACCAACCGCGTTGAAATGCCGCAGGATCCATCTGGCGCAAGCACCAGAATCTTGACGTTGAAGGAACATCGGCTTCGAGCTGCCGCCAGACCGCCATCACCGTCTCACGCCGGAGACAGAGACGACAGCGCCTTCCTTCTTCCATCGCACCCACCGCGACCACCGAGGGAGAACGAACCACCTGCAAACTCCCAGACAAGTTAAGCAAAAGCGCCACCATCCACCGTAGTGAATGCCGGACCCCAAGATCCAGAACTGGCGCCGCCACCACGGCCACCAGCTCGAGGAAGAGCACGCCGCAGCTCCGAGGAGCAGCGGCCGCGCCAGCAACGCCAGATCCGCCCATGGCCTCCACCGGAGCACCGAGGACAGAGGAGAGGTCCGCCGCCGCCAAAAGCCTCTCCGGCCGCGCGCCGTCTCCACAGCGCCGCCGGCAGGCACCCACGCACACCTAACTATGTACACGCCGGGATCCGTCGATTCCCCGACCTCCCGCCGCCGGAGCGGCCGCGGAGGGCGAGAAATCGAACGGATCGCCGGCGGCGAGCCGGTCGCACGGGAAACGCCCAAAAATCGCCTCCAAGCACTGTAGAGGTGGGGAAAGGAGGAGGAGGGGGTTTTGCATTAGTATTTCCCAAATTGAATTGATATTATATGAGTTGTAGGTTAATTACTCGGTGACCTCTCGTTACATTTGTATTTTTCTGCACTAGCATTTGAGGTTGAAGCAACCGGTTTGAATTTTTTACTTATTGATGGTCTTTTCCAATATGACTTGTGCAATTTTACTATTTTAGTTGGTACAAAACAAATACATAATTCGTAATTAATCAAACAAAGCTACAACTAGTGTGCATATAGTTTAGTTGCAATAATATACGTTACCATATAGATCACAAGGTCCGATTAATTAGGACTTAGACTACGCTTGGGCCATGCATTGTAGTGAGACACTGAGACCGGAGACGGTTGGAAGAAGGGTGTTGGTTATCGCGGTAAATACGATTACTACCCGGTAACTGGGTTTTTTAGCACCCCTGGTAAATGGGTTTACCGAGCAAAAACATACAATATTTTTGAAAAAACATTGAACATAAATGAGCACACTCGTTAAATGGTTCATACCAAGGAGTTTGAATTCAGATTTTGGTTTCAAGTTTGTCCAGGAAACGTCTGGGATTTCTCGATTACCACGATAAACGGTATTCCGATGGTTATGTAAAATTGAATGTAAAATGCAAGTTAAACTTTGGTTCGATGGATGTAGACTTTTAGCCGGTATACACGCAGCATGCGGGGGGCTCGAACTCGGACTCCTTTGACATAAACGAACGACGACCCTCGATGAAGCGGAAAAGCCCTAGCGCGGGTAGGGTTAGGAGTCCATGAAGGGGATTAATCGATTGTCTAAGTGTTTGCTATGACTTGCTCTGGAGTTGCTGATCCATGAGGATTCAAGTTGGTTGTGGAGTTGCATCGGCGCGATAGCTAGGGTAGCCAGTTGTGTGCTTGCAGTCTAGCTTTGTTGGGAGGTGCGTGAAGTTGGTGATGTTGGTACACTGGAGCAGCAGCTCCAAGAGCGCGGTCGATGCAGTGTTGGCTTGATGACATGTGGCATTCCGTATGTTGCTGAATAGCTTTCTTGCCGTGTGGGCAGAGATGACCATGTCGGTCGTGGTTGAGAACCCTTTCTCTCGGACAGATTTGGGAACCCCGCCTTTTCCATCCACCTTGGATTGGCCGATGAGACTCTGTATGGATCTTGACCTTGTTACCTAGGTGAAAGCCTTGACCGACGGTTGCCGTTTCCGGGACGATTGTGTCTTTGGGCGCGTGCCCCTTTTTTCCTGGAGGCGTTGCCATATTTAGATGTCACTCCGTCCTCGGAGTCTGGGCCAAATACTTCGGTTCAGCGTCTGAAAGGATCGGTATGGTCACCTAGAGGGGGGGGGGGGGGGGGGGTTGAGTAGGTGCTACTCAATTTTTAGTTCTTTTTCGAATTAGGCTTGACACAAAGGTAAATTCTCTAGATATGCAACTAAAGTGAATTTACCTATATGACAAGTTAACACTACACAAGGCACAAGATACAAGTAAAGGCTAAGGTAAGAAGTAACCGAACGGGAAGCACGCAGAGACACGGTGTATTACCGAGTTCCTCCTTTTTAGGGGAGTACGTCTCGTTGTAGGGGTGTGAGCTTTCAAAGCTCAACGCCACAAATGGCCTCACCCTATTCTCCGATGAATCTCGCCCAATGGCTTGGTTCACCTTCCACTATCGGAATCCTTCAAGACGGAATCCAGAGCCTTTACAACAATCTCGGGGCACAACCCACCACTGGATTGGGGCTCCCAAGTCAACCACCTGTAGCAATCAACAAGAAGTGAGTACAACAAGGGGCTAGGTTTTCCCAATGGAAACCCTAGCAAATGGTCCCTCAAGTGAATGAGGGGGAAATGCAAATCTGCTTGGTGAAGATGTAGATCTTGGCCTTCTCCTTTAATCCTCCAAAGATCAACGAGTTTGGGTGGAGGGAGTGGGAGATCTAGTGCTTGAAGCTTTTGTCAATGGAGGGGGGAGAGAAAATCTGAAGCTTAGCTTCTTTGGAGACGAAGCGTCCTTAAATACCTCCTCCACCAGATCTGACCGTTGGGCAGAAAAACGTGCTGCCCGGTAGTACCGGGCTCCATCCGATAGTACCGGCCAGCCAAGTCAACGACAGTCAGCAGTCTTCTTCGACAACCAGCTGCACAACATACACACGCGGTAGTGCCGAGCCAGGCGGTGCGCTAGTTCTGTGCAATCGGTAGTACCGAGGCCGCCTAGTACTAGTGGGGAAAAACAAAGGGTATGCAGTACCCCTCTAGGCTAACTTAGTACTACCGCATGCCTTGGCGCGGCACAGCCGTCCCACGCAGAAAAACAGCCCAGCGGTACTACCGAACCACGTCCGGTACTGCCGGCCACAGTAAACTTGGCAGCTTAGAATTGGATTTTCGCGTTGAATCCTTTTTATACCTGAGATCAAACAACCGTGCAAATATTATATTCTCTGCAGCACATTTAGCACTCAAGTTAGTCCACTCATTGTGTTGTTAACAAACACTAAAACCCATTAGGGATGGAAATGTTCTTTCAATCTCCCCTTTTTGGTGTTTGATGACAACACAATCTCGAGCGACAAATGATTTGCAAAAGATAAGCGGGCTCCCCCTAAATATGTGCATTATTTGATATTTGCATTTAAATGCAAAACACACAACAATCAAATGGGCGGAGCTCCCCTTATATTTTACAAACCGAACCAGTTCATATAAATCAACAATAATAACTACTTGCAGAAACATAAGACATGTAAATAAAGACATATAACAAGATAGAACTAATACAAGCACCACATAGCTAGTCTTTATCAACACAAGTTTTTGCATGTCTTACACCACGCAATTAAGAAGTTCAAAGCAAATATCCAACCAAGATGAACTCAAGCACAAAGATCCAAATGAAAAGCAAACTTGAGTTCCTCCCATGCAAATCCCACGATAAACCTAAATAGAACACATTCTCCCCCTTTGTCATCGAAATGCCAAAAAGGGAGAATCGCGATGCTAATGCGTCCCAAGGAGCATCAAACTCCACCCATGCCGTGGTGAGTAGATGAGGAAGTAGCCATGAACCGAGAGCCACCCGGAGGAGCATCCTCATCACTCCAATAGCCGTGCTTGGAGATCCACTCATGCTTGGGAGTGATAGCTTTTTCAGACCCAGCCGGCGAGACGGGCAACTCCATCTTCCTCATCATGTCCTTTTGACGCTTGGCAGCCTTCTTGTGATAGACATGAGCCTCATACATGCGCTGCTCAATAACAAGCTTGAAGAAAAACGCTCTCTTCACCTTGATTTTCAGCTTTTGCGCCCAAGTGGGCTCTTCCATTGGAGAGGCAATTGCTTTGACACTAGCCCTCCTTCCACACGAGACACGGGAGCTTCTTGGGGAGCATTCGATGAGGCATTTCTTTTAATCTTGACCACATGTTCCTTGATAAGCAATTTCTTGACATTGTGCTTGACAACGCAGCTACCATCCTTCATGATGTCTTCCTTGGTTTCCTTCCACCATTTGTTGCGAATGAGGCTCATAAGGTACGGGCCATAGATGGGAGCCCGTCTATCAATCATTGTCATCCAAATCTCATGATGGATGACATCCATCACATCCATCTTCGCTCCCTTGCCTTGCTTCTCATAAGAGTTCTTGAGCATATCAAACATGAATCCATGCACTTCACCCCAATTGCCCACACGAGGTGCGATTGTCTCACGGTAGACACGATGCAAAATCTCAAATGGGCGACAAAGGTGAGCAGTTTTGCCATTTGTACCTCCTTCCATGGTGATAGGTGCAAGGACATCCTTGTGGACTGATAGATCATTCCCATGGCTTCTACAACCACTAGGTGTCAATTCTCCCTTGTCTTCATATCCCAAAAGTTCACCAAACTCCTTCAAAGTAGCGGAGAGTTTCTTGTCTTTGGTCATCCAAGTCATAGTCCTAGCATCACCTTCATTCAAGTAAACGGTGGCAAAGAATTGCGTGATGTAGTATTCAATGTAAGGTTGATTGAACTTCATGATTTCCAATAAACCAAACTCCTCACACATAGCAAGGGTCTCATCAAAGTATCCATTGTGCTCGGGCATCCGCATGTACTCAAGATCAAGGGAGTGTTGTGGGGTGACCTTGTAATCTTTGTGAATGTAAATTTCTTTAAAGATAGCCTCTTGGTCCTTGGTGTAGAAGTGAGGATTGGCTACAAGGGACCTCTCGAAATCATATGGATTTTCCACACGAGCTTTTGATAATCATCCGGCTTCCAAAGGTGGAGTGGCTTACGAACCAGTTTCTTGGGTTTTCTAATTTTGCGCTTGGAACCTCCTCCACGAGTTCTAGCTGTGTTTGGAGCTGGCAATATCTCTTCTTCCTCCATGAAATCCTCCTCAATCTCATTCTCAACAAATTTGGCCTTCTTGCTAGTGCGGGAGTACACGGCATCATTGCCCGAACCACCACCACGGCTACCTGTGAATAGCAAATAGATAGGGTAGGGAAAGAGATAGGAGACGGTGCCTTGAGAACGTAGAGTCTACCAGTTGATGGGGTGTGGTCATTTGGCGGTCTTTGACGGTGCTTTATCGTTGTGGACATGACCTCGGTTGGGAGGTCATGCTCACATGTATCTCCAATCCTTGCAGTCGTGTCGTCCTCTCTCCATATGTGGTCAAGGGTGAGCGTCCCCAACTTCCAATTGTACAGCGCTCTTCGAGCTAGAGAGAGGGGGCATGGGTTCCTCTTCCGAAGTGGAGACGGTTGGTGTAGCAACGACTGAAAGCCTCTCTCCTTATAGACGTTTACATGGCCTCTTCAGTGGCTCGTCTTCTCGACATCAAGATCTTGTATTTGATTCCCTTTAAAAGATATTTCTAAAATGTCAGTTGTAGTCCTTTTTCTACAGGGCAAAACTAGTTGAGGACAGAACCGGGCCATGGTCTGCCACCCAGGAGCAAACAAAGTTTTAGAATTCCTCTGTTCTGCAATAATTGTCGTGGTTTTAGTTTAGATTTGAACTAAAACCACGACAACTATTTCGGAATGGAGGGAGTACCTTTAAGTGAAGGCTAGCCCACTATTCTCTTCAGCCTGGCCCGCCCAACAACTTAATTCTAGCTCCGCCGCTGCTGTTCGCATTGCTCGATTTTTTCGCTTGCCATAGACTTGTAATTATTTGCTTCCTTATAACGCAAGAGACATAAGCTTTGCATTTTCTCACAAAATAACATAAAGAATACATATGAAAAGCGCTATTTGAGAGATATAAGTCACTCCTGATGCGCCTTTGGTAATCCGCTATACACTCATAAGATATGCTTGAACGTGCACGTCAATTACATGACGTGAACGATATGTGCGTGTGCTGGAGTGCATCGTCTCCTGTATAAAGAGGCTGTTATTTCAATACGTTTAGCTATAATCATATCATATCCTTGGAGCTAGCCTTACTAACTAACCTCGGCCACGAAACGGATATGCCCATGCATGAATCGAATGGCAACATCGATCGCCCGGCACGCAAGTTACATATCTCAGTTCGTGATCTACGCACCGAATGGATTAAAAATCCAAATCCACAGCGAAAGGAAAAGAACAACACCTACACGGGTGCAACATCATATTCCAGCTTTATTACATGCATCAGAAGGTGAGGTTAGTCTTCTCCATGGGAGACTAGCAGGATAGCATAGGACTAGTGTAGGAGTATATCACACGGAAGACACACGTGGCTCGCCTCCATTGGCCAGGAAGGCCTATTTAGGCAAGCGTCGGAAAAGCGGCCCCTTCACCATACAAAACCCCGTGTCACGTCCCTGTCCTCCTAGCTCGTCTCGCCATGGCCGACGCCGGCGCGGTGGTGCAGACGCTGGTGCTTCTGCTGCTGACGGCGCCGTCGTTGTTGGCCCGGGCCGCCGTCCCGCCGTTCTCGTGTGGGCCGTCCATGACGACGACGACGCAGGGGTACGGGTTCTGCGACGCGGCGCTCCCGGCGGCGGAGCGGGCGGCGGACCTGGTGGCGCGGCTGACGCTGGCGGAGAAGGTGTCGCAGCTGGGCGACGAGGCCGCGGGCGTGCCCCGGCTGGGCGTGCCGGCTTACAAGTGGTGGAACGAGGCGCTGCACGGGCTGGCGACCTCCGGCAAGGGCCTCCACTTCAACGGCGCCGTCCGCAGCGCCACCAGCTTCCCGCAGGTCAGCCTCACCGCCGCCGCCTTCGACGACGACCTCTGGTTCCGCATCGGCCAGGTACGTACGAGCCAGCCCGTGAGGCAGTTTCCTTTCTGCCATATTAATGGTGTGCGGCAGTTTCATTATGGAATGTTGCCGTGGGTCGCTGTCGACGGCCGGGCGCGCGGTTGGTCGATCCGGCGGGCCTACGCATCATGCATGCATGCGCGCGTGCGTTCATTCCATGCCATGCATCATGCACGAGCCCTCTTCTTGCACTGGGTTTCTTTGCTTGATCCGTGATTTGGGAACAGACAAAGTGTGCGGCAGCTGTTTGTAGTCTGTATAGTATGTAGGCTCTTTTTTAATTATTTGGCATCTCCCTACAATATTGCTCTAGTATTTCCTACGAATTTTCTCGGACCAAACTAGGTTGATGCATGATTATAAGCGCGATATTACATATATACTATGTACCTTCTACATTCTTAAAAACTTTAACATGATGGCCTGCCAGTTATGCTATAAAATGGTGGTGAATTAAGAGGGCTGATTTTGTATTTTGATTAGAGAAAAATCCTTCTTGTCATTGCCAGTACTAATAAATGTGGCCATCATTCATTTCTTATCATGCCCTTCCCCCCGTATGGTAACTACAACGACCTCAGTACCAAGATCACCAACTTAAAAGGCGACAACGTTCTTTCCACATAAGTTGTGAATAGGATGCCAACAAGTATGGGCGACAATTTGTGAAGGTTTAAATGCTTTTTACAACATATATAGGGAAAATAATAATTAACGGATATAACTGGACTCGGTGCATATATTATATACAATTTATATGTGGCATATAAATTTTTGCTACAAATAGGATACGTCAATTAATCAATACAAAATCAGCAAATTAAAAGTAAACGTGAATGTGATTTTGATGTACAGTACGTCCAAAGCAAAGTCCTTTGCTTTAGGAGCTATATACAGGACAAACTGCCGTGTACAGGTACACCGGGTGGCACCTAGAAAAGTGCTAGGAAAGGGACAGCACGTGAGTACACGTAGTGTGGTTAACTAGTGCCAACGACAAGGAGAGCTGAGGAATGTTTGTGCCGGGAAGAAAAGAGGCGCATTTTCGTGCTGGGGAGCCACATGTGAACCATACTAGATCTGATGTGAGTAGATCGGGCCTTTTCCATCGTACCCAACCTTTTGGTTACATTGTTACCCGTGGCCCGTGTGTGTATGAAATGGAGAGTGCCCACAGAGTCACAAGATTATGTCATCCCGTGCTTGTTAGGAAGCAGATCCATGCATGTGGTTTGATTCTGGCAGCATTAATTAATCAATATAAAGTTGGATTACTGTCTATCGTCTACGAGTTTGGTCAAATTCATGTTGGAGTTCCACAACTAAATGATAGGTCTTCCTCCGAAATCACAAAAGGTTAGACCGTGTATCGATCAGTTCTGAAAATGTAATTAATTGTTAGGTTCGTGCCGAAGGAAAACTAATTGTTAGGTTTGTTCAGCTGCAGAGCACTAATTATTCAGATCTACGAGTCATGGCATTTTTTTGTAAATCAAATAATCAGAATAGCGGTGTGCATAATTAGTAATTTCAAGTCTAAAATCCATTAGCAAATTGATCAGAATAGCGGTACCTCATATGTCATATATACCTACAGGCCGCAGTTCATACAGTAGTATACTTTGCAAAAGTTGTCACTTTGCGTGGTTACCATGCAAGTTTGTGTTGCAAGCATGTCATGTCTACTAGTACCTTCTTTACATTTTTGCCTTTATAGATCATCACTCTCGATTGTCTGCCGCCATGACGACTGATGAAATCATCTCTGAATTGATACGTGTACGTGTAGGCGATCGGTAGGGAGGCGAGGGCGCTGTACAACCTGGGCCAGGCGGAGGGTCTGACGATGTGGTCCCCGAACGTGAACATCTACCGCGACCCCCGGTGGGGCCGCGGGCAGGAGACCCCCGGCGAGGACCCGACGACGGCGAGCCGGTACGGCGTGGCGTTCGTGAGGGGCCTGCAGGGGAACTCGACGTCGGTGCTCCAGACGTCGGCGTGCTGCAAGCACGCGACGGCGTACGACCTGGAGGACTGGGGCGGCGTGGCCCGGTACAACTTCGACGCCAAGGTGACGGCGCAGGACCTGGAGGACACCTTCAACCCGCCGTTCAGGAGCTGCGTGGTGGACGGGAAGGCGACCTGCGTCATGTGCGCCTACACCGGCATCAATGGCGTCCCCGCCTGCGCCAACTCCGACCTCCTCACCAAGACCGTCAGGGGAGACTGGGGGCTAGACGGGTAAGTGCGTCGTGTTGTGAAGAAGCTGCTGTTTCGAGTCACATGAATAATGCATGGGGTCTTCACGCCGGACGGGGTACTGATACGTCTGTGCCATTTTTGGTTGCTTGAGTGAGTGCAGGTACATCGCTTCGGACTGCGACGCCGTGGCCATCATGCGTGACGCGCAGCGGTATGCCCAGACGCCAGAGGACGCCGTTGCACTTTCGCTCAAGGCGGGTAAGCAGCCACAAGACAAACTTAGTGCAGGCTTGATCCGCCACTGGTAATTTGTAGTCTTCAATCAAGATGATAATAATTTGGATCGTTTCGTCTGTGTCTGTCAGGACTGGACATAGACTGCGGGGCCTACATGCAGCAGCACGCGGCGGCCGCTGTCCAGCAGGGGAAGATCACGGAGGAGGACATCGACAAGGCGCTCAAGAACCTCTTCGCCATCCGGATGCGGCTGGGCCACTTCGACGGCGACCCACGAACTAACAGCATCTACGGGGGACTCGGCGCCGCTGACATCTGCACCCCCGAGCACAGGAGCCTCGCCCTCGACGCTGCGCAGGACGGCATCGTGCTTCTCAAGAACGACGCCGGCATCCTCCCGCTCGACCGAGCGGCGGTCGCGTCCGCGGCCGTCATCGGCCCGAACGCCAACAACCCCGGGTTACTCATCGGCAACTACTTCGGCCCGCCGTGCGAGTCCACGACCCCGCTCAGAGGGATCCAGGGGTACATCAAGGACACCAGGTTCCTCGCCGGGTGCGCCTCGGCGGCCTGCGACGTGGCCGCGACGGACCAGGCAGCCACGCTAGCGAGCTCGTCGGACTACGTGTTCCTCTTCGTGGGGCTGAGCCAGCAGCAGGAGAGCGAAGGGCGCGACAGGACGAGCCTGCTGCTCCCCGGGCAGCAGCAGAGCCTCATCACCGCCGTCGCCGACGCGGCGAAGAGGCCCGTCATCCTGGTGCTCCTCACGGGTGGGCCGGTGGACGTGACGTTCGCGCAGACGAACCCCAAGATCGGCGCCATCCTGTGGGCTGGGTACCCTGGCCAGGCCGGCGGGCTCGCCATCGCTAGGGTGCTCTTCGGCGACCACAACCCTGGTGGGAGGCTGCCGGTCACCTGGTACCCGGAAGAGTTCACCAAAGTGCCCATGACGGACATGCGGATGCGCGCTGACCCTGCAACCGGGTACCCCGGCCGGAGCTACCGCTTCTACCAGGGTCCAACTGTCTACAAGTTTGGCTACGGCCTCAGTTACTCCAGTTACTCTCGCCGGTTAGTCTCATCTGGCGCAAGCATGCGGGCACCCAACACGGACTTACTCGCAGGCCTGAACGCCATGGTAACCGCAGAAGAAAGCGTCGGGAGCTACCATGTGGACCAGATTGGCGACGAAGGGTGCGAGCAGCTCAAGTTCCCGGCCGTGGTAGAGGTGGAAAACCACGGCCCCATGGACGGCAAGCACTCGGTGCTCATGTTCCTCCGGTGGCCGAATGCAACGGCCGGACGGCCAGCGAGGCAGCTGATCGGGTTCAAGAGACAGCATCTCAAGGTAGGGGAGAAGGCCAACATCCAGTTTGACATCAGCCCGTGTGAGCATTTGAGCAGAGTAAGGAAGGACGGCAACAGGGTGATAGACATAGGGTCTCATTTCCTCATGGTTGACAAGCATGAGCTGGAGATCAGATTTGAGGCTTGAGTTTAGGATTGCAGGGAAGAAGTAGAGGTCAGGGATAGGGCGTAATTCTCTCATTTTATAGCTTATATTGCATTGTTGTGGGTACCCTTGGAAACTGAGATTTCTAGGCTGTACTGTAAAAGATGTGTTCACTGCCTCTTCAAATAAAGATCAAGATCAATCTAGTCCAACAAAGACATCTCTTCCAGCATCATTCTGATGGAGAATACCAACATGTAAAATTGATAATTGATTATTTCACTTCACAACACCCACTAGACTACGTATAACCAGACTTCCGTGCACTTACTTACCATTTTAGCTTGTAAAATAGAACTGTACAGAAAGCAAGACACAAATTGTTGTATTGTGCTATCATAACATAAAGGAGTACACTAGATGCAGACCAGTATAAGTGCCAACCCATTGATTGTTCATCGCCGAGCTCTTGCAAGAACAGCTTCATATCCTCCTACAGTCCATATATTTTATCATTCATGTTGCAGACAGAAAAAACGAGAAATGCACCAGCTAGTGCAGTTGGATCAAGTATATCCCCATTTTTGCTTACCATCAACAGTTTATTCTTTAGGTCTGGCTGGGTGCATGTGTATGCACAGGACGGGGAAATGAAGATGTTCCAATATCAAAAAGACCATATTCTTTAGGAAAAGGTACATCTGTTCAGAATAAGAGCTTCTTGTTTTTCAGACATCCTTGAAAAGAAGCTGGAATCTAGGTATCCTCTCTGGTGGAAGTGGGCAGGAGACTATAAATTTGCCTTTCATCGCACCCCTAAATACTGCCTGCTATCAACAGATCATTAGAGAACTGAGATGAATCATCCTTGCCTTGCAATGCTGTACAGAAGAAGCTGTGATACACCATGCATTCCAAAAATCTCACATAAATGAAGTGTCACGAATTAATATTGATACTGTATGAGCTAAAACTATACTTGGAAGGATTGGGATTATAAGCACTTGAAAAGCACAGAAGCGATATACTGGATTCAAAGAAGATGTTCAAATGATCCAGAAATCATGTGTTCTACAAACAGGACGACCTGAAAATTTTGCACGGTAGTGCGCCCATAGACAGAAAGCAAGCCTTCATTTTCTGGAACATCAAAACCTTCCAGGTGAGCTGTGAACTTTTTAACACAAAAAGGTTTTGCCCAGTAATAGCTAGGGCATCAAATAACCAAATGTGACAGAACATGTGTTTCAGTCACCCTAGGTGGGTTTAAGAGAAGGTACTGCAGGAAACATCCAAAAGCAGCACACCTAGGTAAACCAAACTCTATCTTTTCAATGAAATGAAACGCAAAGGTCTTTTGCATTTTCTCCAAAAATCAGAGTGAAGCATCTTAGTATCCTTTATCTTAAGACGTAAAATTGTTTCAAGTAAAGTTGACTTACAGTCCTGAAACTTGCACACGCTGGTCACTCTGGTCAACAAACTTTTGAACCATGTACTCACCCTCCCAAACTTCTAAGGGGGCTCACTAAAGTTCCAATCCCAGTTTTGCTATCATTCATCAAACGTGTCAGCATCACATCATAGTAATGTCGGAGCAGAAGTAATATGATATATCTCTTGTTGCTCTCCATTTTGCTTCAATCGTTCTTCCGGTGAGGTTGAGAAAGCCAAGAAACTGGTGTGATCAGTGATCGCAATCCTACATCATGCACGCAGCCCACTCTAACCCTACCTAGCAAAGGCTGGACTGTGAGGCAATGGCAGACGAGGAAGCTGGACCATGGACCGTGATCCTTGTCTGCCTACCATAGACGTAGCTGTGAACAACCATTCCCTGCTTGGTTCAGGCCTCTGTCAGCTTTCCTGCACTCTGCTCGGTATCTGCATCCTAAGTCCTTAATAGAACTGGCGCTCCTTGGAATAAAAAGTATCCGTCCCTAATTTCGTATTGTGGAGGATGTGCAGCCTTGACCTCAATGGAAGGACGCACAGACTCTGGATCTACTCGTCTACTTGATGCCAGATCAGTAAGTGCATTAGTTCGACATTGCACAGATGCCAAGCAAAATCAGCAATCGAACGCAAGGCATAATTATTCGAATGTTTTGTCTGGCGTTAATCTTTGCTAATGGGTCAAGTGATTGTGCTGATCTCCCTATGGCGATGGAAAGGGTGAGGAAACCATAATTTGTCTCACATATACTTTTTAAAGATATTTTTAGAGAGGGAGGATATAAGTTTGTGTACTGGGTAAGTTTGAGGAAAGTTGAGAAGTTAATGTGTAGCATGCCATTCTGTTTCCATCAAAAAATAAATGGGGATACTGCAGTCGTTAAAAAAAATATCAGCATAACGCAACCTAAACTAAGAAGTTTTAGATCATGTCTTAGTTTTACATGGTCTTCTTTACTCCGTACTTTTTAATTTGAACTGCTTTGAGACCAAAAACAGAATTTTTTTAAAGAAAAAGAAAACACGTTTCTACATACAGAAAAAAATAACTTTATCCCTCAGCTTTCCTTTGTTATCCAAGGATGTCCTCCAATCAATGGTTTGCACTGGATTAATGTTTCAGCTCAAGAAAAGTAATGGTTTGTACTGGATTAAACCAAAATGTACAGGATATCAACCCTATCTATAATTTGCACTTCTCTATTCTCTTTACATATAGTCTTGGTCATTGATTCTGGAGAGAAATTAGCACATGTATGAACAAATATGGATAACCTGCACTAACTATTATGAGGTCTCCTTTTTAGTTTGCACAGATTAACATTCATGAACCCCATATTCTAATTTAATGTTACAATCATATCAAAATTATTTGTATTCTCCATCCATTCACTTGATTAACTTGCCAATGTCAATAGTCAAATCTGATAACAGAAGGTAACAGAGAGGTGGAGAAAATACAGGACTTAATGCCCACTCACCTCCACTACATCAATGAAGTCTTGCTTGCTGCTGAAAGAACCTATCCATTTTGTGTGATCAGGTGTCCTGTACATATATACAGTATACCAAGTGTGTCATTTATTTTGTATCCAGAGTATATCATGGAATATAACTAACAGAAAAGGTAGTGATGGGACATTTATTATCCCTGCCCTGTCGGTGCATACAATTGAGCATCTACTTGACCAACTCTCCTTGCTATGACAAAAAGGATCAACTCTATGAAGTTCGATTATGTTTGGAACACAGCCACAGATACATTTTCACATATCTTTTCTGAAATTTTTACCATAAATATTTCATATAATGCACTTAAAATTCCAAGCAAGACATATAAATATTTTGTATATCTTCCATGTATTCTTTCATATCAAGTCAGTTGTCCGTAGTTCCAGAAGAAAGTGGATGTCTCTTAGATTTTTACATGATGGTGCATATCTATGTAAAATCTACCAGCTACCATGTAAATATTTTGTATATCTTCCATGTAATCTTTCATTACAAAAATTTGGAAGCAGCATACCAGCTACCAGGCATTATTTGACATTCATAAGACACATGACAACTTTAGGCTGGTGTCATTCAGATAAGCACAGCTAATTTCAAACTTTGAGTTAAAAGTCTTGAGCATATAGAGATGAATAATATAACTATATAGTAAGACAGGCCTGTCCATCATATCAATGAAATTAAAACAAAAGGAAGAATAACATACCCTGAATCCATCTTCATATGATGAGCATTGAAGAAGAAAATGGTTGCTGGAACCAACGTGATATCAAAATAGTCAACGTACACTTGAATCTCCTCAGAATCCATGTCGACCAATGCTACCGTTGCAAACTTGGATATGTCCCTAGAAGATTTTGCGAGCTGTTGAAACAGCATGAACAGGATGAGTAGACAAAATCAATTTACAAGCCATCCTACCAAACAAATGAGGTGGAAGTCACCAGGGGTTAGACAGGAACGTTGAGGGATGTACCCCTTCTTCACCTTAGCTCCTAATTTGTTCATGTTGTGACTATCACACATGTATACCCTCTAGATGTAACAAGTCTGGTAGACTCTATTTAAAATATATTATCAAACTCAGTAATCCTGATAAAGGATAAATCATTTCAAATGTATGTAAGGCAACCAAGTTTGTAAGCTGATTAGCCATTAGAGGTCCTGGGAAAGGATCGGGATATAACTTTGTGACAAAGACAACATGTGCACACACTCTTAAAGCAAAGTGAATAACTGTACTCGCTATAGCTTGACCAAAAGAAATCTTTAAGAAAGGGAAGTTGTCGAAATAACACACAGCTTCATCAGGCGCATGTTCATCACGCGGCAACAGTTCCCGACCTAGAAACCTTTCTCAGTGCCGAAGGCTGGACCTACCCAAGGCAGTCCATGCGAAAACCGGCGCGAGAGACTGCTATGCATAAAAAAGGATGACACAAGCAGCCAAATCACGTGCCCAGACCCTCCAAGAACTTAGGCAGCCTGAACAAACTGTTCCAGGAGATCAGATTGGACCCACCAACCAATCCAATTGCATCGGCACAGAAGAAATTGAGCCCCAGATCGAGTCCTCACGGACTGAGATTGACGAGAGCGGGTGGAATCAGACCCTACCTAAGACGGCACGGCGGGTGATGTACTGAGGACTTACGACGTCGTCGAGCTGGAGGCAGGCGGCGTCAGCGCCGCGACCAAATCGGAGGACGAGGACCTTGTCGAGAGTGTCGCGAATGGCGGCGTCCACCTCCCGCTTCCGTCGCAGCGTCGGTAGCACCACCGACCCCATCTCGCCCTCTCACGGCCTCCTCACCTCGCCGGATTGCGGCGTCCTCTTCCCACTCCCACGAATGAACCCACTATCCACCGGCAAACAGCCCGTGCGTGGCCTGGCGTTTCTTGCACAACGCCCGTTATGCAACGCCTGAAGCGTCGGTCTGCGTGGACCGGCCCCACGAAAAGTACTTTTCCTTATTTTGCTGTTTTGTTTTCGTTTTTCTCTCTTCTTTTTTCCTGTTTCTTTTAATCTTTAATTTTTCGTTCATGTTTTATTTTTCGTTTTTCATTTTATTTTATTTCTAACTTTTCTCTTTCTAAAAAAAATCGAATAATGTCAGTGTATATTAAGTGAACATTGTTTATACCTTGCGAACAATTATTTTGAGTTGAAACATTTTTTGGACTAGCAATTGTACAATCTTTTTTTTCCTTGATGTGAATATTTTTTGAACTTGCGAGAATTTTTTTGAATTACATGAATATATTTCTCTCATTTGAACCTTTTTATACTCTCAAGTAATGTAGGAAAAATTGCGTTCATATGAATATTTTTAACTTTATGAACTCTTTTCTCTAACTTATAGATATATTTTCATAAACAAACAGAAACTTAACCTTCCATGTTTCGGAACTTGTCCAAGATCGAGTGATGTCGAGACATGCCTCTCCTGTTTGTAGGGATGTAAACGGATCGGATCGAATCGGATTTTTCCTCTACCATATGCTCTACCACATTTTTTCACCGAATTGAGAGAGGACGGATAATGACCGGTTGCGGATTCGGAGGCGGATATATGTGGTCGCGGATTCGGAACGGAAACGGAGCGGATTCGGAGCAGAAACAAAATTAATCGGATTGACATGCGCATAAATACATTGACAAACCATAAAACCAGAAGTAATTGTTGAATAACTAGTAACTAACAAAGTTGTACTCCATAGTCTCTATAATGACAATTTAAGTGAGTTGTTGTTGAATGACGACCTCGACAACTCACTAACTGCAAAATATGCTCTATTAGGTTAGACATTTCGGTAAAAAATCGGATTGTTCGGATTAAAACCATAGGATAATCCTATTTAATTTTTGGATATTCCATATTATGTGCTATTTGATATACCATATCGGGTGTCAAGTTTGGAATCGGATATCCTTATCCGTCGGATTCCTTTAAACCAGATATGGATTCATTAAAACAATTTTGGAAACAAATACGGTGCAGAAATTATCCTATCCGTTTACACCCCTACCTGTTTGCGTGGCTGCGAGAGGCGCTGGAAGGATTGCCTGGTCAGCAGGCTGCCACGATAAGGAATCACACGGCCTACATGGAACTTTCAGCTTGATTTATTAAGAACGGTAATTGATGCTGGAACCATCTCTGCTAGGAATTTTCGAAGATAAATTTGCAGCCACTATGGTGCCGCATAAGTATGACTCACCAGAAGAATCATAACAGAATTCTACCAACATGACTCGAGAGAGTTATGTTTCCTCTATTAGGAAGCCATGTTTCAAGGAATCTACTTAGCAACTGGCGACGCGCACGGTCATATGATCATATCCACTGAAACATCAAGGTCATAAGGTGAGATGTTGTCCTGCTTCCAACCACCAAGGAAGGGAGATCTGAGATGAATAAATAGCACTAGTAATATATTCCAACATTCCAATATGTGTGGAATTTCTTTTATGTATTTTGAGGGAATATTCCACACGGGCATATATGCTAGGAGCACCATGAGCATATATGCCGCAAACCATGAATCCAATATTTTGTCACACGTATACAATAGTTGTTAGTCAGTCTATTATATGCTCATGCATGACCAAATGGAGCCCTAAAAAAGGATGGCCATATGAAACGGAAAATGATGAACTTCTAAAGATTGATTTTAAATTACTACATAGATGAAGATTTTTTTTTTGTACAAAGGGAGCAATTTTGTCCGGATAACCTGTCCGAAACACTGTGATGTCCATCAGTTTTTCTTAATAAGTAGCAAGCAAATTCAGAGAAGTAGGTTGCATCTAAAAATGTAACATAATATTGTTGAAGAAAATAATTTACACAAATGCAATAATACCATGATTTTTTAAAGAAAAATTACATTAAGATCTTGTTTCGAACACTGGATTTCCTTGTCCCTTCTTGAGTATAATTGAACCGTTTACTATGAAATTTCTGCATGGTTCTTGCGTTCCAAGCATGTCCCAAGTCAATTTGAATTAATGTAGTTTTATTTGCCATGAAAAAATAAACATCTACATAGAGTAGGGCAACTTCTTTAGTAAAACTTTCTTGTATAATGGCATCGGACAACCAGACGAGAACATACATCGGGATTTTCCCGTCACAAAGCATGTTGTATTGGTCATTGTTGTAAACTTTGTACGCAAACAATTGTTGTAAATTTTTAGCGTATTACAGTTAAATATTTGGCTGGTTCATTTGTATTACTGAATGCATGTCAACTTACTATATGTGTTCATTGCCTGTGATATTTCTGAAATATGTATTATTGTTGTAGCAGGTGTACACGTGCCTAATTAGCCTGTTTAGTCTGCAGTTAACATCTCAAACATGCAAAGAGGAATGAGCGTCACTCATCCAGAACATATCACAAACAAAACTAGAAACATAATTGTTAACAATAAGACGCCTCATCAGCAACGCATGATCTAGGCTCTCCGTTGCCAGAAGGCACCCTCATCACTCATTAGGAACGGGCAAATGAACTGTTGCGAATGAGGCCTCTCATATCAGTGACCGGGTTCGGGACATACCTTTTTTTTTGTTTTCGGTGAGGGTTTTGACCCGTATTTATAGAGTCGTTATGTACTAGTGTCCACGACTTTAACAACTAATTGTTTTGCAAAAAAACAACATGATATAAATTATTTAGTTCAACCGAACAAATTGTGCGGAAATCTCAAAGTTTCACACATCCCCTTAAAACTCAATATCTCGTACGGTCTGCTTTTGTTTCTCTTCATGATCTCGTACATGCCTATTTGTTCGTGACACAAATTTTGAAACTCATTTTTATTGAGAAATGTGTCAAAAAAACAACATATACTGATTTCATGTGGAGATATAAAAGAGATCAAACAAAGCGTCAACCTTGAAACGGAGTATGAAGCAATTCACGTTTGTGATTTGAGAATCCATCCCCCCTGTCGTGGCCCTTTCCATGGTGGTTTTCTTGCCACGTAACATGGAGACCCAATGGGGTGGCAAAAGGCTCTGATCTCAATACTGCATAGAAAACACGTATAACAACAGAATACTACAACATGACTTGAGAGGGTTATTTTTTCATGGCTACTAGGAAGCCAGGTTTCAAGGGAATAACATAGCAACTAATACCCCCTTTGATAGGATATCATATCCACTAAGCCCATCATTGGCATAAGGTGAGATGTTGTCCCGCTTCCAACCATCAAGGATGGGATATGTGAGATGAAATAAATGGCACTAGCAATATATCCCAATATTCCAATATGCGTGCAACTTTATCTTATGTACTTTGGGGAAATATTCTACATGAGAATATATGCAGGGTCACCATGAGCATACATGCCCACTCTGTAAGGAAACAAGCAGGAAAGCAGAACAAGCTGATGTGAATTCCACATGTATTTGATAGGCACGAGTATCATGAGTGGGGCGTTTTGGAGGCGAGCTCTTTATTTTAAAAATTCGAAAATCATATCTTAGAGTTTCAAAAAATCTGAAAAAACATAAATGTAGATAATGTTGTATTCTACTGACATGCAAAATATCAATTAGACATATGTTGTATTTTGGGCTGTGCAAAAATGATAAAATATGAATTTGAAAGTAGTGAACAGTGCAAAATTTGAACTCTTCAAAATATGTCAGATTTTGTTATTTTTGTGTAGCCCAAGATATGAATTATTTTGAGTTAAGATTTTTCACGTTGGTAGAATGCACTACCCGGAATTGTTTTTCAGATTTTTTAAACTTCAAAATATTATTTTGAAATTTTGAAAATAAAGGGCTATGCATAGCTCGGGAGTCATTTGCACTTTTCGCAAGTGAGTGTGGTGTTTGGGAGGCCTAGCTCCATGGAGCTCTTTATTTTAAAAAATTCGAAAATTCTAGATTTAAAAAAAACCTGAGGGCAAAGGTAGAGGCGTTGAAGGGAGGCCACTGAACTGTGCCAAGCGTGCTTGGCTGTGGGTTAGCCATATTCCTTGAGGAGCCATGTGATGGAGTCTCGGGAGTCCGCAAGGTGGAGGTGTTGAATATTTTCCCAACGGGTGACAAAACTATGGATGATGATGGTGTCATGATCCTCCTCGAGGAGTCAATAAGGAGTCGTCTACTTGTCTGAGAGTTCGAAGAGTGCTTGCCCGTAGCGATAGCAAAAAGGCTCTATAAAGAGTTGTGTAGGGTGTACAAAAAAGTGGTATCTTAATAATGTTGCGTAGGAACCTAGGATGATTGATGAATTGAAAGAGAGCGAAACAGAAAAAAAAGATTTATTTTCTCTTAGCTAAAGAGATTTTCTCTTAATATAATGATAAGCCCTTTTTTATATTGTATAAAAGATGTCTTAGCTTAGTCACCGAGTTTCTAGTTTAGTTTTAGTCATACCATAATTTTACTACTCCCTCTGATTGAAAATGGTTGGCACATATTTATCTAAATATGGATATATCTACACGCTAAAATACGTCAAGATATATCCGTATTTAAACAAAACTGTGCCAATCATTTCCGATCGGAGGGAGTAGCATGTAAACATTAATTGTTGGAGATGACACCAAGAGAGAATCTCCATTATATAATATGTTCTCTTGCCTTCTCTAAACAACATAAAAGACTATCCTATCAAGTACTGTACATGCCCTTAGGGTTGAGGATACGGCGGAATAATGGAAAGAAGCATGGTGGATTGGTGGTGGCATCATCCAAGCAGTGAGGAACTGAGGATACGGCGGCTCAGAGGAAACACAAAATCTACATATTGTGGGCCTGGTTGCATCCACGGATCCACCACACGACTTAAGTGCTAACCATCGTCTCACGAACACAAATCCTGCGGGAAAAATTATTTGTCCGGCGGCAACGATCAGCCAGATCCAACTTATAAGTGGAAAAAAGTGAATACACGTGCTAGGCCCTGTTATGACGATGAATCTTGTGCTGCTGGGTACCAATGCCATGTTCCACTCATCTTCAAGTAGGACGAGGGTGGTGTCTTCCTGGACCGTTTGCCACATTCTTGGAACAAACTGTGGTCACTACCTAGCATGGTGCTCGTTGGCTTGAGGGAATCCGAATTCTGACTCCACTTGAATGAAATTGGCATCTAAACCTCTTGCCACGCCGCCTCCAAATCCAATTTGTCTCGTTCCTAGATGACTCACGCGGCCATTACACGCGAGATTCCTCTACTTTACGTATCTTAATTAATTCCCAGGTTCACGCGGCTGCCGACCTTGTCACTCAAGACACTCACTCTTCAGCAGATAAACAGAGTTGAATAATTGGATTCAGCCGAAAAAAGAACGTGAGCATATCTAAACAGAGAATCCAATTTGTTGGAACATTGTATGTCATTGCCAACAAGCTCTTCTAACTTCGTCATTAGTCATCACTAGCATCAAGATCTCCATCATCCCTTCTCCATCTTGGCCCTCTGTAACCAAGAGACTGCTATAAATAGGCACGAGCACAGCGTCCGTTTTTAACAAGGCGAGTATAGCAGCATATTCAGCTACAAACAGACGTACATAGATAACACGCTTGCTAAGTACTAGAGCATCACCAACGGAAGCAGCAATGGCGAGTTGGTGCCGGTTGCTGTGCCCGCAGCCTAAGCAGGTAGCGAGCGAGAGCGTGCACGGCGCTCGGCTTGCGGCGCAGAGGCTGAACAGGCGCTGCAATGCCTGCGATGTCGAAGCAAGCAAGCCTTGCAAGTGCCCACAGCAAGAGGAGGAAAAGGTAGCTTGCGGCGAGAGGGTAGCGGCCATGCCAATGACCACAGAGCAACACCACAGCAAGCCTACCAGCACGTTTGCCCAGTCGGTCATCAACATGGTTGGGATGCTCATAGGTACAAAGCTTACATACATTTATATATTTTGTGTCTTCCATTTTAAGTTTTCGAAAGGGTAGGGCCGAGGTGGATAGCAAATAGAGTCAACGCTCAAAAGAGCTATAGCGGGGCTAAGTCAAATCTAAATGGGGCTATGGCGGAAAATTGTATAAGGATTCATTTAGTGGCAACATGTTTAAAAAGGTATAGTGGAGCTATAGCGGGCTATTTAAAACTATGAGGTGGAGGCATCGCGTTTCAACTTTCAATATGACGTCTCCCTCGAATTAGAATTTGACCTTATGGTTTAGCTTGGCTAAAATCTCAAATTCAAATTTGTTTTCAGGACTTGGGCAGCTGTCCACTCCCTATGCCTTGGAAAATGGCGGCTGGGCCTCAGTTTTCCTCCTCGTGGGTCTCGGTATCATGTGCGCCTACACCGCACACATCATCGGCAAGTGCCTAGACGAGGACCCCACCTCCAAGACGTACCAGGACATTGGCCAGCAGGCGTTCGGCTCCAAGGGCCGGTTGATCGCCTCTGCGTTCATCTACCTCGAGATCTTCTTCGCTCTGGTCTCTTACACCATCTCCCTCAGCGACAACATCCCGCTCGTCTTCGTCGGTGCACGCCTCCACCTGCCATGGCTACGCCTCAACACCACACAACTGCTCACATCATCGCCGTACTGGTGGCTCTCCCCAGCCTCTGGCTAAGGAACCTGTCATCGATCTCCTTCCTCTCCTTGGTCGGCATCGTCATGTCGATGATTATCTTCACCACCATCGTGTGCACCGCGGCCTTCGGCAGCGTCGGCCTGGGAAAGCACATCCCTGTCCTGAGGCTTGACAGGATCCCCGCGGTGTCCGGCCTGTACATGTTCAGCTACGCCGGCCACATCGTGTTCCCGAACATCTACACGGCCATGAAGGACCCCTCGAGCTTTACCAAGGTCTCCATCACGAGTTTCTCCTTGGTCACCGTGCTTTACACCGCTCTGGCGTTTGTCGGCGCAAGCCTTTTCGGTCCCACAGTGAACTCCCAGGTCACGCTCAGCATGCCGCCGCGGCTCGTGTTCACGACGGTGGCGTTGTGGGCAACCGTTCTCACACCAGTCACCAAGTACGCTCTCGAGTTCGCGCCCTTCGCCATTCAGCTCGAGCACCACCTGCCAGCGACCATGGAGCCTCGTGCCCGGGTACTCATCCGTGGCAGCATCGGCTCGGCGGGGCTTCTCCTCATCCTGGCGCTGGCGCTCTCGGTTCCATATTTCCAATATGTGCTCAGCCTTACCGGCTCGCTCATCAGCGTGGCCATCTCGGTCATCTTCCCCTGCGCATTCTACCTCAAGATCCGCTGGGGCCGGGTGCCGCGACGTGTCGTCATGCTGAATGCGGCGATGATCGCCGTTGGTCTTGTTCTCGCAGTTGTGGGGACTGCATCGTCGGCTAAGTTGCTGGTGCAGAGTATACAGAGTGGGCAAGTAGCGTAATTTGTACTACAATTGTATAGCTCTGTAAGTGCTCGCTGCCGTGCTTGATACTTGTGTTTTAGGCCCGTGTGTACATAGTGAAATAATACGGAGTAATAAATAAATAATGTTTCCATAGTACCACCTCTGTAAATTTTAAAATGTTTTGACCATTTTAATATGGACTAAATACGGCTGAAATGGGTGAATAAATATACAAAAATATGTGTAGATACGTACGAATCAAGAAAAAAAAACTAAAAAGTCTTATATTTAGGAATCAAGAGAGTTACTACATAGTTGCAGAATAGTAATGTAATAGTGAATTCCATTTTTACCCTGTAACTGTGTATTTGTGAAACTTATTATCTTATTTGATGAAAATTGTACGAAATACCCCATCTAGCAAAATTGGAACATGGTTTTACCCCTATTTTTGCATACTGGATGTTTTATTGTAAGACCGACGAAAAAATATGCAAAGATCATCGACGATCATGTCCAGTCTTCTCTTCACCATCTATTTTATTCCTTGTCTTCGTCATGATATTTTCGAGGCCCGATTATCACCATCGTCCCGCCCCCTGCTACTTCTCAGTCGCCACCATAATATGCTAGCCCACACGTGTCCCAGCTAAGCTCCAGGGCCAACCAACGGTCGTCCTACTATTCGCCATTACACCTCTGCAATGCCGCCAATGCTGCTTGTTAGCGTCGCCCCCACCTCGACGTGTGCCACAACGATCTATTTGATTGATCCTTGAAGGTGGGCTCCGACAACGGCCGGGCAATACTATAGTGCTATTGCATGCACAACCAATGGACTAGGACACTACAAAATCTCAAACATCAACCGAGGGAAACTGTAAAACAAATACTCTCTCTGTTCCGAATTAGTCGACACAAATCTACGTCAACCAATTCACGATGGATGGAGTACATTACCTAAAAATGAACAAACTATTTTTCCTTTCAATTTATTTTCGAGTTTGGTGTTTTATTTATGTTGGTTCCTTTTGTCGGTGAGAAACAAAGCTGTTGGTGATTTTTCCCAAAACCAACGGCTCAGATCATTCCTTGACCAAACCAACGGCCTTGATGATTACGTAAAGTAAGTTTTATCTCGGTTCCATATAGGTTCCTGTTTTCTTCCCCACAATCTCGTCCCCACCCCAAGTCCCCAATATCGCTCGCGACACCCTAGCCCGCGCCGCCGCCATGGACGGGATCGACGCGGAGCTCGCGCGTGCGTGGTGCCTGGTTGACGGGAGAGTATTTGAGGATGATGATGATGGTGATGATGAGTACTTCCCCGGCAACGGCGCCAGAAAACAGCTTGATGGCTACGTGTTGGTGAACCCCAAGAGGAAGGTTATGATGTAGACAGCAGAAGTTTTCCCTTGAGAAATCTACCCAAGGTTATCAATCCAGTAGGACTTGACGATCTATCGGAAGGTTGTTGATGTTGACTCCCCCTGACGCTAGGGAGCTTGCACCAACGTGGAATCTGCACAGACACAAACCAGAACTTTGCCCAACACGAAACAGAGAGGTTGTCAATCTCTCCGGTCTTGCAGAAACAAAGAGTTAAACGTATGGTGTGGAAAACAGCAGGAAAAACAGCAAGTAACAGGAAACAGATGATTGCAGCAGGTTGTGTAAACAGTATGAGGAAATTGGACCAGGGTCCACAGTTCACTAGTGGTGTCTCTCTCAGAACAGATAACTAGCATGTTGGGTAAACAAATTACAGCTGGGCAATTGACAAATAGAGAGGGCATAACAAAGCAATACATGCCAAGATGTCTACTATGAAATCTAGTTGGGCATTGCAACAAAGTACATAGACCGTTATTCCAACCGCATCTATGCCTAAATAATCCACCTTCAAGGCAGCATCCGCATCCTATTCAGTATTAAGTTGCTAACAACAGATTATTGCATGAAGTAAAGTGTGTAATGTAATCAATACAATTGCCCTTGGACACTGCACCAATGTTTTATCCCTAGTAGCAACAGCACATCTACCATCTTAGACCTTTCTGTCACTGATCCAGATATCTAGAGACTGAACCCACTATCGAGCATAAATACTCCCTCTTGGAGTCACAAGCATCTACTTGGCCAAAGCATCTACTAGCAACGGAGAGCATGCAAGATCAAGAGCACATAGATAAACAACTTGAATAAACATGGTATCAATATTCATCGGATCCCAGCAAACACAACATCTAGCATTACAATAAGATGATCTTGATCATGTTAGGCAGCTCACAAGATCTAAACATGGAGGCACAAGGTAGAGAGACAACCATCTAGCTACTGCTATGGACCCGTAGTCCAGGGGTGGACTACTCACGCATCACTCCGGAGGCAGGCATGGTGATGTAGAGCCCTCCGGTGATGATCTCCCCTCCGGCAGGGTGCCGGGAAGAGCTTCAGAAATCCTCCGATCTAAGATTGACGATGACGGCCGCGACGGAAGTTTTCGTGGAATATGATCGACCGTAATAGGGTTTTCGCGTCGCGGAGAATATATAGGCGAAGAGGCGGCGTCGGTGGCCGAGGGGGGCCACCAGGCCATAGGTGGGCGCGGGCCCACCCTGGGCCGCGCCCTAGTGTGGCGTGGCCCCCTGGTGGGTCTGCTCCGACTCCCCTTTGGACTCCGTGATCTCCTCGTGATATTATTGACGATGTCTTTTGTTTCGTCCAATTCTGAGAATATTTCCTTAATAGATTTTCTGAAACAAAAAACAGCAGAAAACAGGGAACTGGCACTGTGGCATCTTGTTAATAGGTTAGTCCCAGAAAATGCATAAAAATGATATAAAGTGTAACCAAAACATGTAGCAATTGATATAATATCAGCATGGAACATCAAAAATTATAGATACGTTTGAGACGTATCAGTGCGTAGGACGAGCGCCGGAAACTGGAGGAGGCCCTGGCGTCCGGCGCGCCCATGGCAATCTCCTCCATCACATTCGACAAGGACCTCTACGGCGGGGGCGGCTCGGGCTCTGACCGCTTCGCCGGCTACGACACCTTCATCCCGGCCTCCGAGGACGACGCGCCTGATAATCCCCAAGAGCAAGGAATCACTGTAGCACAATTCGATAAGTATTTGAGTGTCGAAGCCACGAGGAGCTGAAGGTAAACTATCTATTCTCTAAAGCCCTATAACCCTCTTATATGGCCGTTTGTGCAAAGCAATAAGTTTAAATATGAAAGGAACTAAGTAATGAAAGCAAGTGATGTGGAATGGGTTTATCTAGTAACAAGTTTCTCAATCAAGTTTCAAACGCAAGTTTCTTAGACCAAGTTTCTCAAAGTAGCAAGTAGCAAACATCTCAAGTAGCAAATATCTCAAGGGAGCAAATGTTCTAGCAATTGTTATTTCATTCGTGTGGTTGTCACAATTAGTGAAGCACATGTTTCAGTCTTAATTGTTTCTTCTAGGAAGGAGCCATAAATAGGTGTAGCCAAGTAAATGAACTAAAACCCCTTATGATGGATCTCATGGCCAAGTAAATGAGCACACAAGAATTATTAAGACATAAAAGTCCCACCATAGCCTTAAGTTCTATGGTCCCACATATATATCCCCCAATATAGTAACTTCATGACTCGGTCTCAGGTTTACATGTCCTCCCAAGACTCCCTCACTCCATTACATTACCGGTGATCACCTTACATGCATTCCCCAACATATGTGTCCACTCATATATTGTACATAAAGACAATCATAAAAGATAACAAAACTTGTATGCAACCAATCAACGAACTATTTCACTCTTGCCATGAACAAATCACTTCTGAAACATAGATGGGGAGACACAATAGATCAAGTGAATAGTATATTGCATCATATATCATGTTTGCCAAGAGTTTACAGTGGAGAGATGGAGATGATCTTGCTGTAGATGTTGATGATGAACACGCCGAGGGGGGTGGAGCCCTCCGGAGGTGATTCCGGCGGCGTTTCCCCCCTCCGATCTTCTCCGGCGGCAGCCTTCTGACTCTCTGTTTCGTGGTTTTGTGTTTCTCCGCCGCCTCCTTCCGAAACTCCCCGGGGGACTATTTTATAGCCGGTTTTAGGTCAAGAGGAAGCCACGGAGACGAAAACGGACGGCATCGGAGCCACGAGGGGGGAAAAGAGGGGTCCTCACGCGGCCAGGGAATCTGACCGCGTGGGGCCCTCTAGTTTCCAGCTGGTTGGGCTTCTAGTCTTCATTTTCAGCCCATTGCATTCGTCTCGAAAATTCTGAACCATGCTCTTTTTCCTTGCCCTTTTTGGAGTCCCGAAGCTTCCGGAAAGTCCGAAACACTAAAAAAGATGTTTTCTAGAAAACAGAGTTAGAACCAAAAGAGGGGGGATTGTTTAGAAAATCCCCGAAATCATTATAAAACATGAATATAACATCATATAAGTTGCAAATATGTAGGAATATCTAGTAATAATATGCAAAGTTCATGTATGCATTTTACATGCATCAACATCCCGAAGCTTAACCTATACTCGTCCTCGAGTATGAAGGTGATAAAACTAACATGGACTTTGCATTTTAATACTATCAATGGATATCAAAGATGATTACTATTGCTACATAAAGTCAAATGATTCATTCTCAAAGGAGTAGCAATATACAAGATAGATTATGAAGTGATATCAAATATTCAATGAAAGGATGTTCAATGATAATTCACAAAGTGTAACATAGAAGAAAGTACTATGGACCAAATGTATGCATAATGAAAAGTAAAAACATCCTATAATGGTCATAGAGTACTGTCGCAGCAGTGGAACATGGGGTTCCCCTAGTGCTGCCAAAGTGGGTCCACCCCATGTGGGCCCAAGATGAAGATGGACAAGACCAAGACTCAAGTCAAGCTGGCGGGTTCACCGTCAGGACACGCAAGGCCTACGTCGACAAAGGGCTCCGGTCCTGGGGACCTGCCGGGTCCCCGAACCAAGCAAGAAGACCATGAAGGACCCGAGAGCCCGAGTTCCCGGCAGGAGGCCAGGCTCCCTCTCGTGTACTTCCCCACGTCCCTATGGATAAGCTCTCCACCTCACCGCAGAAGACTTGGGAAGCAAGGCGAAGGCAGCGCGGGCGGGAAGCACATCCCGTGGTGGTGTCGGCTCCTGTCCACCCCAAGGCGGACGCTCCCACCTAACCCAAAGGAGACGCTAGGCTGAGGAGAGGCCACGTCTCCTCCTAAACTAGATGAGGAGGGTCCTTCACCCCGAAGGTCCCTCATGCCCCTCACGTGACCCTGTGGCAACCCCTTAGCATATAAAAGGAGGACCAAGGCACGGAGGAAGGGGAGGACGAACACAAGGTCGAACCAAGGCACAAGTTCAACCAGAGCAAGACTAGACTAGGGCTGCGAAGGTAGAGAGGAAGGTGATCACCTTCGGGTCAGGATCTGTCCTTCTTCTACCTCCAGCCAAAACCCTTCCGGGTACCCCATCCGGGAGGTTCCATTGTAAGATACACTATGAAGAACCCATCAATCCAGACATGCAGGAGTAGGGCTTTTAGCCTCCGGGCGGCCTGAACCTGGGTAGCTCCTTGTGTCCCTTTGGTTGCATGCTTTGATCGTGGAGAGGAGAGCTTGATCTAGACTCCGCCCGAGAAGACGATTCTCAGCCTCCTTCGCGCCCCGTGCCGAACCTAAAAGGGGGTATCCTATACTCCCGGTGTCCGTGCATCGAGACACGACATCTGGCGCGCCAGGTAGGGGGTGCAAGCGCTGGATTCGTCTTCTTCATCGACAAGTTCATCGTCAAGTTCATCGTCAAGTTCTGCGTCGAGCTTCTCGTCCGTGGCAAGATCTGCTCCAAGACCCCCAGCGCCCTCGGAGCAGCGTTAGTTTCGGCTCACACGAGAGAGGTGCCGAATCCGACGTCCAAGATGACAAAGAAGAGAAAGGGAAAGGCATCCTTGGAGTTCCTGCGGTACCCTGGCCTCGGCTACGTTCTTGACGAGTCCTCGCCAGCACCTGCAGCTGAAGATCGCGCCTTTGGAGTCCATTTCGTTCCTCCCGCCGCTTATGTCAGCTCTCTGGTCAGTAAGGGAAGACCTGAGGAAGGTGCCACGAAAATTGATGTCCCTCTTTCCCCATGGACGCATGGAGTGAAGGAGGAACTCTGTTCCGACGCGCCAACCACAGTGCCGCTTCCGGAGGAAGAAAACCTCGACCAAGACACAAAAGGTGAGCCTCGGCAAGAGGATCCTCTCATCTACGTGCCCCAAGAGCTCAAGATTCCTCTGCGCAAAGATGGCCAGCCTGGAATGTGGTGCATGTACCACAGATCTGATAGACACAGTCTAGAAGATTGCCGACAGTTCAATGACATCCAGATGCGCCCAAAGGACGGTGACTGCTATACATGTGGAGAACCAGGACATATCAGCCGAGATTGCCCTCTCAATAAGAAGCCCAAGAAAGCCAAGGGGAGCACCACAGCTGGGGTTCCACAAAAGGGAAGATCTTTCCGGACTTTCGCTAATGTAGCCACTCAGACTGAAGGGCCCCCGGAACCTTGCCCACTACCGGCGCCCCCACAGACACAAAGCAGTCAAGGGCAAACTACAGCTAGCTGGGATCAAACTTTCATCTGCGGAGATTTGGCCCAGGGAGAATGGGATCTCCCGGGTCACATCGTCACAATACAGCTAGGACCAAGTGGACCCCCTCAGAAGTACCGGATTGCTAAGTGGCTGGCATCAGGATCCCGCGGGTAAAGCAGCTTCAGGGTTTCCGGACCGGCACGAGCCAGCAAGATTGACGGGTCATCGAGCAAGGAACATCCGGGTCCAGAAAGCTAAGACAACCGTGGGGTCTCCGGACCGGCGTCTTTGATACGCCAGCAAGTCGCCGGATCACCAGTTGGGTGGTCTCCGGGTAACTCGAGCAAGTAACACAATGGTCTCCGGACCGGCGCAAGCCAGCCAGTCATGCCCCTAGTCGGCATTGGAGGCTATCTCGTTGGAAACCTTGTCCCCGCCAAGAATTGCTGGGCAAGGCAGAATTATGTCTGAAACATGGCATAGAAGACCCGCCTTGGCGGCAGCGCGACAGAACGATTACCGAGGTAGCCTGAAGGAATCAAAACGTGAGCTAAGTATAAACGTGCTTGCACGGGCTTGTTCCCGGGTACATCTGTTTTATGTGCTTTGGCTAAGCCGAAAGCGAGCGTTCTCCTGGGGCAGCGCCTTCGCGATGACACTGTCAGTTTCCCTCGGGCAGTGGAGTCGTGGACTGAGGTCCGTGCGGTCAGGAAACGGTGGGTCCTTTGGGGGGTTGCGCCCTGTGTCAGCATTTCGGATCAGTCTGAGTGCCCACGGCTGGTTAGCGCTCACACCTTTGGATCCTTCCCGAGAGCGTAAAGCCCCCACGAGTACGATAAAACTTTTATACTTTGGGAAGAAGTTATTTACATTCAAAAGCATGAGTTCATAAGCCAGTTGGCAATATCAGTACAAAAGCATGGTTCACGGCCCTTGGTATTGTCCTTTTCAGGACTTCACAGGTTCACGAGTCGTCTTCTCGGGAAAGGCGCTCCAAGATTTCCTCCACCTGACGGGATACGTCTGGAGGAAGCGGCGTCTCGGGTTCAGGCGCCTCTAGCTCGGAGAGCAAAGAAAGCTGCGGATGCCGCTGTCGGAGTGTTGTGACAAACCGGGTTGTCACCTGCCTCACTGCCTGTTCACCAGCAAGGCGAGTGGCTCTGCTAGCCTGCTCCTTGATACCCTTGATGAGCGAGGCTACGTACTTCAAGAACCCGGGATAGCGGACGAAGGAAGTGGAATGGTCGGCCATGAGAACAGGCGGAGAAGGCACTCCCAAGTTCGTGAACTCCCTCACGATATCCAAGGACCCGTGGTTCATCTGGAGCAACATGTTGTGATCATCGTGGCGGTGGTGTGTGAATCGTCGCTGTTCTTTCTCAAGTGCACCTTTTGCTTCCGCCAGCTCGACCTGCACTCCTTTCAGCTGGTTGGACACCTGCTCGTGTTGATGCCACGCAATCTGGGCTTGAGATTTGGACGCTTCCATCGCCGTTCGCCCGTCAGCCAGCTCCTTTGCCTCCTTCTTACGAAGGACGGTCATGCGCGCATCTTTGTCCTTCCAGAAATCGTTCGCCTCGCCCAGTTCCCGGATCTTTCTTTCCATGGCGACGCGGCCAGCCGTGGCCTCTTGCTTGAACTTCTCAGCTGCACTGAGAGCTTGCTTCTGCGCCTCGATCGTGGCAGCCATCGTCTCGACCCGGGCGGACAAGCTGTCTCTTTCGCCCCTAGCTCTCTGGAAATCCTTGGTGGCCTGATCTCGCCTCTCCTTCTCGCTCTTGAGCTCGCTCTGGAGCCTGGAGACCTGCTCGCCCAGTGACGAGACGGCTCTGCTTTTGGCTCGAAGGTCATGTTCGACCTCGCTGCGAGCCCAGCTAGCCACGTTCTCCAGGCCCTGCTCAAAGCGGTCCTCGTCCCGCTCCATTCTGATCTGGAGCTCCTCAATGGTGCCGAGGTAGCGGCGCTCTTCGTCTTCCAGCTCGGCCTGTCGTCGCTCCAGCTCCTTCTCGCGGCTGGCCACTCTCTGTTCCCAAGTGTAAAGCAGCTCTTCGTCCGTCGCCAGCTTCAGCTCTCTGGCGCCAAGAGACTCCTCCCCCGAGGAAAGCCGCAGCTGATACCCAATGATGCTATTATAACGGACGCCAGAAAACAGTCTTGATGGCGTGGAGTTACCTGCGTCAAAAGAATATGGGTTAGGTTGAGACTCCAAGTGCAGAGTGTATGTAGTAGTGGAAGACAGTTTTCCCCACGAGGGGTGACTCGAGGGTTTAATATCGAACTCTCGGGGAACCAGTATTTCAGGTGTTATCTCCTTATCCTTCTCTTGAGAACCTGCAACAAAATAAATTGTTTTGTGCCCTCAACCTCACCAAGTGGTTGTCAAGCACAAGGTGTGAGAATGATAATAAAATAAATATGCAAACAGTAGTAAATATGCAATGATGGTAAAATAAATATGCAATGATGTGGAAACAATGATAAATGATATTTTTGGGTTTTTTATAATGAATGCAAGATGTAAAAGTGTTTTTGTATTTTCGGATTTAATAATGGCAGCAAACAAAAGTGGTGATAAAAGTGTTGGAAAGGTGTTTCTTATGATTAAAAATGGACCGGGGTTCATGGTTTCACAAATGCACTCTCTCTTGATAACGTGGTAGACAATGGAACACTAAAATTAACATGTAAGATGGCAAGACATGGTTTGACAAGTTATTAATAATATGGGCATCACGTCCTAACATAGAGATCTCAAGTATAAGTTGTTCTCTCTCTTATGCTCCACCAAGATGCGAACTAAATCATAACACCTTAGTAATTAAGATAAATCAGAGCATAGCAATAAGTTCAATGACATGAAGTTAAAATAAGAACATGCTAGATCTAGTCATGGAGGTAGTGGCCAAGGTCACATCCACTCTCCGGTAGCATGGTATTTTTGTTTATCCCTAGTGAGGCAACAAAGTAAGGTAGAAAACCCAAGTGGATCGCAGAACTATCTGTCACGTTCACTGCACTAGCCACCCCCCGTTACTCCAACTAATGCACACGTTCCCCCTCACATGCTCTCATAAACATGCTTGATCATGACAAGTAAATAAGAACGGGGTACATAATATGCATCTACTTTCATAACTGAAACAAAACCATTGCAATCTCAAACATGTATTAACTCATAATAAAGATCCACCACAAAGGAATTACATAGATGACCGTAATCATGTTCAGCAGCTCATACGGTACTAATTAGTGAAGCTCATAGAGAGGAGAGATACATAAGTTACTTCCACAAACCCATAGTCCAGGGGTGGACTACTCCCTCTTCATCATGGTGTCGGTGGAGATGTTGTTGGAGGGGAAGGAGACCACGCCGGCAGCGCCCCGCCGGAGTTTTCCCCCTCCAATCTTCAGCTCCAGGTCTCTGTTTCGTGGTTTCTGTGTTTCGGCGGCGCTCCCTTTCGCGAAAGCCCTGGGGGGTCTATATATAGTCGTTTTTAGGTCAAGACGAAGCTTCGGGAAGAAAGATCGACGGCAGCGGAGGCCCGAGGGCCAGGATGGGGGTCCCACGCGGTCAGGGAATCTGGCCGCGTGGGCCCACCCCTTTTGGCCTTCTGGTCTCCGTTTCTTCGATTCCTTTGCGCCTACGTTTCGTTCCTTCCAAAAAAATGATCCCCGTAAAATCAGGTCATTTGACGTCGTTTGGTCCCTGAAACATAAAAATATAGAAAAAGGGGTTTTCTGACAGCGCAGGGTTAATTCCAGAAAAATGGGGAATTGTTAATTATCCCCAAAACTCAATATAAATCATGAATATAACCCTTATATGATGCAAATAACATGGAATAACATGTAATAAAATGTAAAGTTCATGTATGCATTTTACATGCATCAACATCCCCAAGCTTAACCCATGCTCGTCCCGAGTATGAAGGTGATAAAACTAACATGGACTTTGCATTTTAATACTATCAATGGATATCAAAGGTGATTACTATTGCTACATAAGTCAAATGATTCATTCTTCAAAGGAATAACAATATGCAAGATAAATTATGAAGTGATATCAAATACTCAATGTAAAGATGTTCAATGATAAATTCACAAAGTGTAACATAGAAGAAAGTACTATGGACCAAATGTATGCATAATGAAAAGTAAAAACATCCTATGGTGGTCATAGAGTACTTCTTATGAAAACTGAATATAAAAGGTGGACACTTTGGATAGATAAATAAGTAGAGGTAAAGCATGAATAAGTTTCATCTAACTTCCAAACACTTCTACTTAAGTTAATGCTTGCAATGTGGTAGTCATTGGTGTGGAGCTCTCATTACCCCTATCATAGCATCTTGAATGATTAATGTTTAAAGTGAAAGCAAATATGAGTGGTGTGCTTGACAATGTATTGGTTGAATGTCTCATGTCCCTTGAATACAAGTACCTACACCATGTGTTACTCACTTTGGTCCACAAAGTAAATTCAAATAAAGGTCATTGCAAGTAATAATAGTATCATCAAGAACTGCACTGGGGTACCTCTTGCCCCTTGACATGAACAAGCCCATGTCAAAACAACAAGACAAACAGACAATGAACAATCTCAGCACTCTTTTATTTACTATGGGTATAGCTTTTTATTATGAGGTGCATCACTGAATGAACATTATGGTTATGCTGTAAATTTCCACCATGAATGATGCATGGCTTAGATTAGCGGCCCAGGCATTTCTCTAACCATTTATACAAACTCTTTGAACTTACTAAGTATCCACATTCATTTCACCCATGATAGGCATCCATAAACAAAAGTACATGACATCAACTAAATATAAATAAGTGCAATGTTGAAAGCTTGCCATGTGACAGCACATATGGGCTAACTCCCAACCAAAAATTGTCAAGCCCACAACTTCATAATTTTAATCACAATGGTTCATGCTTATTAAATGCAATAAAAGTAAATTGTGCATCAAGTTCGTGAGAGCTTTTAACCAATTTTTCCCATGACAATCAATAACATAAGCATTTAAATTCAGAAATGTAGATAACACAATATAACATGATAAACATACTTGGAATAGCATAAAGCTAATAGGTAGATATGGTGGACTCACTGGAAAAACTTTGGTTGAAGGTGTTGGGAAACAAGCTTTTTACTTGTTGTAATTTTTGGGCTAGCAATAGGGAGAAAGTTGACCATCTAAATGCATGCATAAGTGTCCATAGAACTAATCAATCCATGTTAAACCAAGTAAAGTTAAAATTCAACATCTAAACATGGTAAAAGATAGCTCTTGACAACACACTTGCAAATTAACATTCATTCAAAGCACATGAATTATGCAACTATATGTATCTTTTAAAATCAACTCAAACATCCCTATCCCAATATATTTAATAGCATCCAACATAATTCAACCCAAACTTCCAGTAGCTCTCTCATATATAAATGATAGTGGTGGTCTTATTAACAAACCGAAATAACAAAAGCAAAAAAAACAGACGCTCCAAGTTTATACGATAAAGTGCTTTGATCGAAAAACAGAAGTTAGACGTGTGCAAACCGAGAGTGTGTTGGTCTAGTGGGGTTGTCTTGACATCCCCAAGCTTATGGTCTTCACCATCCTTGGATAGCTCTTGGTGCAGCTCCTCTAATCCCTGTGAAAAAACTTCAAAACACCGTTTCTCCCATTTCTTTTCTGTGGGGTGATATTAGTAGTGATAAACAAATAGGTTCCTTGCTGCATAAAATCCTTAGGCAAAAATTCATATGAATGTCCAGAGAGTATATAATGTTGTATGCCTACTCATAAACTCAATTGAATCAAAAAGATTCAAGCAAAAAGCTCAAAGAATGCATCAAACAATATCAAGACAGAATCTGTCCAGAAAAACAGCAGCAGCAAAACGCATTTTTCTACCCTACTTAAACTCGTCAGAAAAATCTGCAAAAATCACGTCAGAGGATGAAAAGTTGAAGCTACAGTTCAAATTACAGCTCAATCGGAGTTACAGATAAAAAATGAAAAATCAAACCGTGCACAGACTTCGTGCAGGCAGAAAACTCTCCGAAAATGAATAGCAACTTTTCAAACCCAAAATAGGTAAAACTTGGTTCTTTATTAAAAATCCCAGAAACAAAACTAACAAACTACTCTCTTGTTACAGCAAGAGGACTCAAAGAAAATCTCAAACAAAAACAACCGGGTTGCCTCCCGTAAAGCGCTTTCTTTATAGCCATATAGCTAGGCTTACTTACTTGATAATCAAAGGGGACGTAGCTCATGAGGGAGCTTGAACCTTGGTGTGTCCCTCTTCCTTGGGAAGTGTTCCATGCTCTTCTTGTGTGGAAACTGAAACTTCACATTCCCTTCCTTTGAATCAATAATGGCACCTGTAGTACGAAGAAAAGGTCTTCCCAAAATAATAGGACTAGAGGTTTTATTCCCCATGTCCATGATTAGAAAATCAACAGGCACAAAAGTCATGTGTAACTCTACCATAACATCACTTACTTTTCCTAGAGCATGTCTAATGGAATCATCAGCAAGTGCAAGTTCAATAGAGCATTTCTCAATATTTTTAAGTTCAAGGACTTCATATAGTTCTTTAGATAATATAGAGACACTAGATCCTAGATCTAAAATGGCATGGTGTGTCTCTTTTCCAATGGTTACTAGTACCTTAGGGATCCAGATATCCCCAAGCTTAGGTGGTATCATAGCTTCTTGATTGTACCTAGCAATCTTTTCTTTTAAGACATGATTAGCAATATAGGAACCAAAACCAGCCTGGTTAATATTAACAGAAGGATCACTTGCAAATTTTTGTAAGATAGAAATTAATTCATGCAAGCTACACTTCTCTAAATCAACAAATGGTTCCTTAACTTCACTAAGCATTTTAACTTCCTCAACTTTTTTTTCTCTATTATATAGATTAAATAATTCATAACGGTCATCAAACACATCTTCAGGTACTTGAGCTTTTTCTAAACTTTCTTTAATTTTTACTTCCAACATCAAGCCATCAAGTAGAATGTAAGCATCAGCAATAGTAGTATTTATAAAGAACCCTTACATTCATTGTCTAAAAAGAGTTTAGAAGTTTCAGACAATCCTTTATAAAATATGTGCATGAGCATCCAATCTCTAATACCATGTTCCATTCCATAAGCTATATCTCTAAACCTTTCCCAAGTTTTAACCAAGGTTTCTTCCTTATCTATTATATACTAAAAGCAAAATGAGTGAGTTATTCGAGGCACCACGTTAATCCACATCATCTAAATTAATTTTAGTGGTCAGATCTAAATTATATGGCTGAGATTATTTAAAAAAATAGTTGTTACGTAACAAGTTTGACACGACTTATGTTAAAGGATCACGTTTAACCAACCGCACGTGTACTAGACTAGGTGCCTTGGCTGGAACGTGATAAGTAAAAGAAAAAATATATCTGTTAGACAAAATCACGTTTAACCTTCTGTGTGCTAGACCAGGTACGTACCTTGGCTAGAATTCGTTCAACAACAAAAAAACCTTCGCTGCAGAAAAAAAAAAGAAAAAATATATCTGTTAGACAAAATCACGTTTAACCTTCTGTGTACTAGACCAGGTACGTACCTTGGTTAGAATTCGTTCAAAAGAAAAAAATCTACATGGAACGTGGTGGCAAAGGAGACGTGGTCTCCCATAGCTAATTAATTATCCATGCATTTAACACGTACCTTTGCAAGATAAATAGGTGTATTATAAAAACGTGTATATATGTCAGAAAAAAAAACGTTACAAGATTTGCTACCTTGGATGAAACATGATTTCCGAAACAAAAAAAGTTGAAACGTGGTGCAAAGGATAGAAGGTTTTAGGATATGAACAATCTACAAAATATTAAACAGATCATTTGATCAAAGATGTCGCAATAAATACCAACATTCATAATACCATATTTATATAATATGAAAACTACAAAAAAATGTTTTTATAGTTGAGTACACGTAAATAATAAATTTATTTGACTTCCATCAGAACAACACTCTCACAAAACATATAGGGTTGACCAAATGTGTAGCAATAATTCCTAAATAAATTTGTATAATATTTACGATAATTCTAATGATAAGGATTTTATAATTTAGATGTTGATATTTTTTCCTATATATCTGATCAAAATTTATAAAGTTTGATTTTGACTGAATTTAAACGTTGCCGAACAGAAGGAATATGTTGTTTTACGATTGAGTACACATAAATGAAAATTTTATTCGACTACAATCATACTTAACCAAAGCAGTCAAAACCGTCTACAGAAGTTTTGGAGTCATAAAATTTTAAAATTAATGAAGTCAAGGCATAAGTCGCACTACTTACATTATTATTAAGTACATATAAATGACAATTTTCTTTGACCGCCATCAGGGCTGAGTAACAACATCTCACGAAGATGCGAATGTCCTTCCACTTAACGGATATTCCGACTTAATGAGACACAAAGCGTCAAACCTTCAAAATTGTTGAAGATGATTATTCGACACACTATCGGAGGGAATGTCCGTCACGTGATTAAATATTTTGAATTAATGATTCACGCAGGGTTAACTCACCCCAGATTTCTGCTTGATATGTTTCATATTCGGTATCCGAGTATGTTGTGCCAATACAATTTCTAATCCGAGGAACTAAAAAGCGTAAACTTAATTATCATGAATTGTTTTCGCGGATATTGCTTGGTTTGTATACTAGACATATTTGAACTATTGTATATGTCTTTCTCTCAGGTAATAAAATCAACATAAAAGCACATGTAATTCAATTACACAACAAAACTTAAGATTGATTAGTAGTGTTGAACTATGCTATTTGAGCCACACGGTTATTTTGCATAGCACAGAAAATATATGTGTCCGGGTGTGTAGAGAATTAGATTCGTACTTCTCTAACTTTGACTACTGATGTATAAACATGCTAACGAAAATGCCTAGAACAAAATAGTTTATCCTTAGTAGCATATTTATATAAAATAATAATAGACAAAGTTTCACCATCTTCATGTTTGTAAAGTGTTGCACATTGTGACATGGAGTGAGCAAATGAGAGGAAGAAACATCAAAATAAGATAAATCTGAATATTTAGTGTGACCTACCTATTAAAGAGGACTAACTTTATCTTAATTCATGCATCATGTCAAAACTACAGTTCAATTTACAATATCCAGTATCACTTATGAGGGTGTTTCAACATATGGCATGATAATCATTTGGCCACAAACTTCAGATTGCCAAAGATATTACTTGCATTCGTGATATCTTGCTTACCGAAACATTGCGGTAGTTGTTGAACAATATTGTTTATTACGAGATAATTGAAAATAATATGCTATCAAATAAACCATATTTTTTATTTCTTGAACACTATCAGCCAACTACAGATGATGCCCTCGCAATGCGAGGGCCACCATGCTAGTTTTGTTTAAAGGTGATAACTATTTCTCTAATATTATAAACCATGGCTGAAAAACAAAACCTCTCAATGAATGCAGCTTTCAAATTAAACCAATTGCTAAAATTCCCAGGTGGCCATTTTAATATCCAATCTAGAGCTTTTCCAGCCAAGGAATAAGGAAAAAGCTTTACTTTGATCACATTACCATTGGCATGAATCAGGTTTAATTCTTTGCATCTTTCATTAAATTTACTAAGATGTTGAAGAGCATCTTCTTTCGGTTTCCCAGAAAAACGATTTTCAAAAATCAATTTAGTGACATTAGGATCTATCTCAAATTCTTTAACAGGGAAATTCCTATCTTGAGGAAAATTCTTAACACTAAATGGCCAAAAAGTTCTTTTCTCCATTGAGCAAGTTTTTATATGTTTTCAATTTTTATGCAAAACTGAAAGTAAAATGACACTAATGCAACTTGAAATAACAAATGCAACACAAAATGCAAAACTGAATATAAAAATGCAAACCGAAATATAAAGATGATATGCAAGACAAGAACAAAATAAAATAAAATGATTGTAGGTAAAGATGGATAAGATGATGCTCACGTAGGTGCAACCTCCCCAAGCTTAGGTTGTTACATAAGTTGGTGATGAAGTTGACTTGATGTGAGTGATCCTTGGATAAACCTTTCAGCTATGGTTCCCCGGCAACGGCACCAGAAAACGTCTTGATACCCAATGATGCTATTATAACGGACGCCATAAAACAGTCTTGATGGCGTGGAGTTACCTGCGTCAAAAGAATATGGGTTAAGTTGAGACGCCAAGTGCAGAGTGTATGTAGTAGTGGAAGACAGTTTTCCCCATGAGGGGTGACTCGAGGGTTTAATATCGAACTCTCGGGAACCAGTATTTCAGGTGTTATCTCCTTATCCTTCTCTTGAGAACCTGCAACAAAATAAATTGTTTTGTGCCCTCAACCTCACCAAGTGGTTGTCGAGCACAAGGTGTGAGAATGATAATAAAATAAATATACAAACAGTAGTAAATATGCAATGATGGTAAAATAAATATGCAATGATTGTGGAAACAATGATAAATGATATTTTTGGGTTTTTTATAATGTATGCAAGATGTAAAAGTATTTTTGTATTTTCGGATTTAATAATGGCAGCAAACAAAAGTGGTGATAAAAGTGTTGGAAAGGTGTTTCTTATTATTAAAAATGGACCGGGGTTCATGGTTTCACAAATGCACTCTCTCTTGATAACGTGGTAGACAATGGAACACTAAAATTAACATGAAAGATGGCAAGACATGGTTTGACAAGTTATTAATAATATGGGCATCACGTCCTAACATAGAGATCTGAAGTATAAGTTGTTCTCTCTCTTATGCTCCACCAAGATGCGAACTAAATCATAACACCTTACTAATTAAGATAAATCAGAGCATAGCAATAAGTTCAATGACATGAAGTTAAAATAAGAACATGCTAGATCTAGTCATGGAGGTAGTGGCCAAGGTCACATCCACTCTCCGGTAGCATGGTATTTTTGTTTATCCCTAGTGAGGCAACAAAGTAAGGTAGAAAACCCAAGTGGATCGCAGAACTATCTGTCACGGTCACTGCACTAGCCACCCCCCGTTACTCCAACTAATGCACACGTTCCCCCTCACATGCTCTCATAAACATGCTTGATCATGACAATTAAATAAGTACGGGGTACATAATATGCATCTACTTTCATAACTGAAACAAAACCATTGCAATCTCAAACATGTATTAACTCATAATAAAGATCCACCACAAAGGAATTACATAGATGACCGTAATCATGTTCAGCAGCTCATACGGTACTAATTAGTCAAGCTCATAGAGAGGAGAGATACACAAGTTACTTCCACAAACCCATAGTCCAGGGGTGGACTACTCCTCTTCATCATGGTATCGGTGGAGATGTTGTTGGAGGGGAAGGAGACCACGCCGGCAGCGCCCCGCCGGAGTTTTCCCTCTCCAATCTTCAGCTCCAGGTCTCTGTTTCGTGGTTTCTGTGTTTCGGCGGCGCTCCCTTTCACGAAAGCCCTGGGGGGTCTATATATAGTCGTTTTTAGGTCAAGACGAAGCTTCGGGAAGAAGGATCGACGGCAGCGGAGGCCCGAGGGCCAGGATGAGGGGTCCCACGTGGTCAGGGAACCTGGCCGCGTGGGCCCACTTGTTTTGGCCTTCTGGTCTCCGTTTCTTCGTTTCCTTTGCGCCTACGTTTCGTTCCTTCCAAAAAAATGATCCCCGTAAAATCTCAGGTCATTATGACGTGATTTGGTCGCCTGAAACGTAAAAATATAGAAAAATGGGTTTTCTGACAGTGCAGGGTTAATTCCAGAAAAATGGGGACATTGTTAATTATCCCCAAAAATTAATATAAATTATGAATATAACCCTTATATGATGCAAATAACATGTAATAAAATGTAAAGTTCATGTATGCATTTTACATGCATCAGCAGCTCGCGAGCTTGCGAATGCTCCCCGCCGCCGGAGGTCGGGGGCACCAACCGTGCCAATTCGGCGCGGGCAAAGGACAAGAACTCCGAGACGCTGGAGAATGTCTTGGAGAACCCGGGGCCTTCCTCAAATCTCCCGGGTTCGTGGTGGGGGTCAGCGTTCCTGAGGGCCGAGCCCCTAGGGATGAACCCGCCTGCTTCAAGTCTGCGTGGTCCAGAGGTCGCCTGGGGATCCACGTCGCGCCTCTCCCCAGGGCCATCCGCGTAAGCAGTTTCAGCCTCACCTGCAGCGACTGGAGCCACCTCCCTGATCCTTGGGGCGGACCGGGGACTCGGGGGCTCGAGTCGTCTCCGTCGGAGGTGTCGGTGGAGCTCGACGCTTCGGCATCTTCGCCTCTCCGGGGTCGTTTGCTTGGCCACTCCGGTGTCGGGCTCCTGTGCAAGAAACCAGAATAAGAAGTCAGGACGATGGCAAAAGGGAAGCAACTCCACGTTCAAGGCCAGTTGCCAGTGAAGCTTACCGACGGGCTCTCTTCGATCCGGAGAAGCTCCATCTCTTCTTCACCAAGTCGCCAAAGAGGTCAGGCAAGGACAGGCTCTCTTCCCCAACCTCCACGTCTGCAAGGGAAGGAGGGATAGCCTCTGACGCCTGGTCAGACTCCTGCATCGACGGCGAGCCCGGCGGCACTGGCTGCTCCGGAAGTCCGTCACCGGCGGGTTTGTCGCCGCCCCGGAAGGAGCACGGGGCCTCCGCGCCCGCAAGGTACTCCCAGAGGAGTCGCCTCGTCGCTTTCGTCATTCGAAGACCCAGGTTCTTCAGGGGAAACGTCCCCACGGGCAAGGCTCTGCCCCCTTGGCCCTCTCCTTGAAGGCTGCGTGCTTTGGGTGCCGGCGGGGGCTCAATCTTGGTAGTACCCGCAACCCGTACTCATTGCACACTGGCATCGAAGATCGGATGCCGTTGGCAGCTGGATCCTCGAACAGCGGCAAGATCTCATCCTAGAACTCGAAGGGTACCCATGGCAATACGTAGCCCATGGTCAGAGCCCAGGTGGTCTCTGTCAAGTGGAACCTGGACTGTGGAAGGCTGCCACCCACTTGAGCGAGTTCCTAGAGCGGGCGGCTCCGGAACTGCAAAGGGGCAATCCCTCTGCGAAGAATTCTGTCAAGATCATGGCGCCTGTCACTCCCCTTGCACGGAGCGCAGCCAGCCTGTTGATGGCCGAAGCCAGAGCCTCCCCTTGAGAGCTCCTTTCCTTGGAATGTGCCAATCGCTCCGCTGGAAAAATGGAGTCGTCAGATGGGGGTTGGTCCATCAGCTTCGACAAAGTACCAGTTGTGCCTCAATTCTCCAACCGAGGCCTTGGTGATGTTTCCGGGTACTGGTGTGCCACATCACTCCGGAGGCAGAAAGGAGACACCGCCAGCGATCCACTTGGACTTCCCCAGGCGTGTGGAACGAAGAAGTGGCGGAATAAGGCCACCGAAGGCATGACGCCGCGAATGCCTCGCAGGCATAGGCAAAGGTAGCAGTATCATCACGGCATTGGGCTGCAAGTGCAGCATGTGCAATCCATAAGCCTCCAAGATTGCTGCGAAGAACTCAGAGAACAGAGGAAGAAGGCCGACGACGGAGAAATCGTGGAAAGTAATCACCTCTCCTTCTCGTTCAGGACCGCTCCCAGGGCGCACTACCACTCCCTCAGTACCGCGGAAGCTCGCGGCCAGGGATTGGCGGACACGTTGAATGGTTTCCTCTGACGCATACTCGCTGGGAGAAAAGAGGGCCTGAGTCACCCTTCATGAAGGGGCGCCTCGGCCAGAGAAGCTTCCATCGCCATCTTCTCGGCGGCAGATTGTGACATCTTCCTCGCTCCTGTCCTATCCCGCTTAGGCGGCATGGGCTGGGGGCAAGAACAAGGAACGGCGGCGGCCAAGGCGCGGGGCGGCGATTGGCGAAGTCCGGGAGAAGGAGTCTCCTGCGCGGCGATTTGCGGATTTCGGCGAATCTGGAGGGGTAACGGCTACAGTGGAAGCCAATCGTGGCTTATAAGGCATCCCACACGTCGCGTCGCGGCCTCATTACTCCGACGGACGTGGGGATTGGTGGCTCTAGGTTAGTAGTGCCAGAAACAATGCTTGTACGTCACACGTCAGTTGGGAACCCCAAGAGGAAGGTATGATGAGTGCAGCAGTAAGTTTTCCCTCAGTATGAAACCAAGGTTTAATCGGACCAGTAGGAAAACGAGGTTTGCTTCGAAGGTGTTGGTGGAGGAGTGTAGTGCGGCGCAACACCAGGGATTCCGGTGCCAACGTGGAACCTGCACAAACAATCAAATTACTTTGCCCCAACTTAACAGTGAGGTTGTCAATCTCACCGGCTTGCTGAAAACAAAGGGTTAAACGTATCGAATGGAAAATGATGTTTGTTTGCATAAAACAGTAGAGAACAATGATTGCAGTAGATTGTATTTCAGATGTAAAAGAATGGACCGGGGTCCACAGTTCACTAGTGGTGTCTCTCCAATAAGATAACTAACATGCTGGGTAAACAAATTACAGCTGGGCAATTGACAATTGATAAGTGCATATAACATGCATGTGTGAGCTGTGGTGTCTACTATGAGATTCATTTGGGCATTACGACAAAGTACATAGACCGCTATCCAGCATGCATCTATGCCTAAATAGTCCACTTTCCGGTTAACATCCGTACCCCTTCCAGTATTAAGTTGCAAGCAACAGACAATTGCATTAAGTAATGTGCGTAATGTAAACAATACATTCATCCTTGAATAAAGCATTGCTGTTTTACCCCTAGTGGCAACAACACATCTACAACCTTAGAACTTGCTGTCACTATCCCAGGTTAAATAGAGGTTGAACCCAACTATCATGCATAAATACCCCCTCTTGGAGTTACAAGTATTCACGTGGCCAAGGCTTCAACAAGTAACGGAGAGCATGCAAGATCACAAATGACATAGACATGATAATATAATATTCAGCTCCACATAGGTATCAATATAAGTCAGATCCCAGCAAACACAACATGTAGCATTACAATAAGATGATCTTGATCATGATAGGCAGCTCACAAGATCTAAACATGATGGCACAAGTGGAGAAGACAACCATCTAGCTACTGCTATGGACCCATAGTCCAAGGATGAACTACTCACGCATCACTCCGGAGGCGGGCATGGCGATGTAGAGCCCTCCGGTGATGATTCCCCTCTCCGGCAGGGTGCCGGGAAGAGCTTCAGAACCCCCCGAGTTAGGGTTGACGACGACGGCGGCAGCGAATATGTTCTGGATGAAAGGCTCGGTGTTTTAGGGTTTTCGCGTCTCGGGGAATAAATAGGCGAAGGGGCGATGTCGGCGGACCCCCGAGGGGCCCAAACCACCTGGCGCGGGTGGGCCCAGCCGCGCCAGGTGTGGTTTGGCCACCTCGTGGCTCTCTTCGTCTCTCCTTCGGACTCCGTGTACGTGCTGGAAAAATAGGGACCTGGCCTTTTGTTTCGTGCAATTCCGAGAATATTTCCAGAAGTAACTTTCTGAAACCAAAAACAGCAGAAAACAGGGAACTGGCACTGTGGCATCTTGTTAATAGGTTAGTCCCAGAAAATGCATAAAAGTGATACGAAGTGTATATAAAACATGTAGCAAATGGTATAATATAAGCATGGAACAGCAGAAATTATGGATACGTTGGAGACGTATCAAGCATCCCCAAGCTTAGTTCTACTCGTCCTCGAGTAGGTAAAACGATAACAACAAATAATTTCTGAGGAGACATGCTTTCACACAATCTTGATCAATATATTGCAAGGCTCATGTCATGAATGAAGTGACTCAAAGCAATGATCTATAGTTTGCTAACAAATAGATAAAGAGTAAACAATGAATCATATAAGCAAAAACTTTTCATGAATAGTACTTTCAAGACAAGCATCAAAAAGTTTTGCATAAGAGGTAACTCATAAAGCAATAGATTCAAAGTAAAAGGCATTGAAGCAACACAAAGGATGATTAAGTTTCAGCATTTGCTTTCAACTTGTAACATGTATATCTCATGGATAGTTGTCAACATAAAGCAATATAACAAGTGCAATAAGTAAATATGTAAGAATCAATGCACACAAAGTTGACACAAGTGTTTGCTTCTAAGATAGAAAGGAGTAGGTAAACTGACTCAACATAAAGTAAAAGATAGGCCCTTCGCAGAGGGAAGCAGGGATTAAATCATGTGCTAGAGCTTTTTAAGTTTTCGAAAGCATATAGAGAGCACAAAATAAGTATTTGAGAGGTGTTTGTTGTTGTCAACGAATGGTAGTGGGCACTCTAACCCCCTTGTCAACCAGACTTTCAAAGAGCGGCTCCCATGAAGGACGTTATCTCTACCAGCAAGGTAGATCATCCCTCTTCTCTTTTGTTTACACATGTATTTTAGTTTCTTTATAGATGACACTCCTCCCAACCTTTTGCTTACACAAGCCATGGCTAACCGAATCCTCGGGTGCCTTCCAACATTCACATACCATGGAGGAGTGTCTATTGCAAAATTAAGTTGCTTACTGATAAATCAGGGCAAAACATGTGAAGAGAATTATTAATGAAAGTTGTAATTAATTGGGGCTGGGCACCCCGTTGCCAGCTCTTTTTGCAAATTATTGGATAAGCGGATGTATATGCCACTAGTCCAGGTGAAAGTCTGTCAGAAGTAAATGACAAGATTGAAAGATAAAACACCACATACTTCCTCATGAGCTATAAAACATTGACACAAATAAGGAGTAATAAAGTTTTGAATAGTTTAAAGGTAGCACATGAAATATTTACTTGGAATGGCAGGAAATACCACATAGTAGGTAGGTATGGTGGACACAAATGGCATGGGTTTTGGCTCAAGTTTTGGATGCACGAGAAGCATTCCCTCTCAGTACAGAGTTTAGGCTAGCAAGGTTGTTTGAAGCAAACACAAGTATAAACCGGTACAGCAAGAATCACATAAAAACATATTGCAAGTATTATAAGACTCTACACTGTCTTCCTTGTTGCTCAAACATTTTACCAGAAAATATCTAGACCTTAGAGAGAACAAATATGCATCCCAAGTCTCAACAAGCTCTACGGTAGTTCTCCACTACTAGGCTTTAACTACATGATGCAAGAGCTTAAACATGATCTACTTGAGAGCTCAAAACAATTGCAAAGCATCAAATCAAAACAAGACAATGATCTACAAGAATGCATATGTCTTTTCCAATACCAACTACTACATGTAGCATTTTCTTTCTTCCAAACAAACACCAATAATTTAATTAAACATAAACTCTCCAAATGATAATATAATGCAGCAAGAGAGTATTTATAAACAAGTGCTAACAGCTCGAAGAGATGCATGAAAAACAGGAGCTAAAAGCACTGCAGTAGCTAGTTAAGAATACTCAACAAATATAAGTGAAGAACATGAGTATTCACATGAAAAAGCGGAGCGTGTCTCTCTCCCACACAAGGATTGCTAGGATCCGAATTTATTCAAACAAAACAAAAATAAAAACACACAGACGCTCCAAGTAAAGCGCATAAGATGTGAAAGAATTAAAATATAGTTTCACTAGAGATGACCTGATAAGTTTGTTGATGAAGAAGGGGATGCCTTGGGCATCCCCAAGCTTAGACGCTTGAGTCTCTCTGAATATGGTTGGGATGAACCACGGGGGCATCCCCAAGCTTAGGCTTTTCACTCTTCTTGATCACATAATATCACCCTTCTCGCTTGATCCTTGAAAACTTCCTTCACACCAAACTCAAGACAGTTCTCATTAGAGGGTTAGTGCATAATCAAAAATTCTCATATTCTGTAATGATACAATCAATCCCAAAGCTTCTGGACATTAGCTACAGCCACCAATGCTTTGTGGAGCAAAGAAATCCACACAAACACAGTAAAAGAGCGAATGCAAAACAAAAGGCAGAATCTGTCAAAAACAGAACAGTCTGGAATGACGAATTTTTTCGAGGCACTTAAGTTGCTCAGATGGATCTGGCCTAAAATAATGAAAGTTGCGTACATATCTCAGGAATATGCGTGATTTTTCTCAGAATTTTTTGAATTTTCTACAGGGAGATAAGCTCAAATCCGTGACAGCTAAAAATCTGTCACTGCGCAGAAATCCAAATCTTGCATCAACTTTCAATATAGAACTTTACTTGGCACAACATTGCGATAAAATAAAGATACAAAGGAGTTGCTACAGAAGTAACAAAAATCCTTGACTCAAAGAAAACAAAAATAACAGCAAATAAAAACGATGGGTTGTCTCCCATAAGCGCTTTTCTTTAACGCCTTTCAGCTAGGCGCAGAAAGTGAAAATCAAGTGTTGTCAAGAGAAGAAGCATCAACATCATAACTTGCTCTAACAATAGAGTCAAAAGGTAACTTCATTCTCTTCCTAGGGAAGTGTTCCATACCTTTCTTGAGAGGAAATTGGTACCTTATATTACCTTCTTTCATATCAATGATGGCACCAACAGTTCGAAGAAAAGGTCTTCCCAAAACAATAGGACAAGATGCATTGCATTCAATATCCATAACAATAAAATCAACGGGGACAAGGTTATCTTTTACGTAATAAAAACATCATTAACTCGCCCCAAAGGTTTCTTCATAGCATTATCAGCGAGAAAAACATCCAAATAACAATGTTCCAAAGGTGGCAAATCAAGAATATCATAAAGCTTCTTGGGCAAAACTGAAACTTGCACCAAGATCACACAAGGCATTGCAATAAAAATCATTCACCTTTACCTTAATGATGGGTTCCCAACCATCTTCTAATTTCCTAGGAATAGAAGCTTTAAGTTTCAACTTCTCCTCCCTAGCTTGCAAAAGAGCATTTGTAATATGCTTTGTAAAAGCCAAATTAATAGTGCTAGCATTGGGACTTCTAGCTAATTTTTGCAAGAACATAATAACTTCAGAGATGTTACAATCATCAAAATCAAAATCATTATTGTCAATGGTGGTGGAACCATTGTCTCCAATAGTTTGAAAAATTTCAGCACTTTTATCAGAAAAAGTTTCAGCAGTTTTAGGCAATTTCAAACGCTTGCAGAAGTAGTAGAGACATTACCAACACCAATAACATTACCATCAATAGTAGGAGGTTTACTAGCATGTGAAACATTAGCATTACTAGTGGTGGTGATAGTACAAACTCTAACTATACTATTCTCTTTTTCAAGTTCTTCCTCTTTTTCCCACCTAGCATGCAATTCAGCCAACATCCTAATATTATTATCAATTCGAACTTGGATGGCATTTGCTGTAGCAAATGACTTATATCTTTAACTTCATTAGGCATAACTTTCAGTTTTAGAATTTCAACATCATGAGCAAGACTATCAACTTTAGAGACAAGATCATCAATTTTTTCAAACTTTTCCTCAACAGTTTTATTGAAAGCTTTTTGTGTGCTAATAAATTCTTTAAGCATAGCTTCAAGATCAGAGGACACACTTCTATTGTTGCTGTAGGAATTACCATAAGAATTGCCATAACCATTTGAAGGATAAGGCTTATAATTGTTGCTACCAAAATTATTCCTATAAGCATTGTTGTTGAAGTTGTTGTTTTTAATGAAGTTTACATCAACATGCTCTTCTTGAGCAACCAATGAAGCTAAAGGAATATTATTAGGATCAACATGAGATCTACCATTCACAAGCATAGACATAATAGCATCAATCTTATCACTCAAAGAGGAGGTTTCTTCAACAGAATTTACCTTCTTACCTTGAGGAGCTCTTTCGGTGTGCCATTCGGAATAGTTGATCATCATATCATCAAGTAGCTTTGTTGCTGCACCTAAAGTGATGGACATAAAGGTTCCTCCAGAGGCTGAATCCAATAAGTTCCTTGAGGAAAAATTTAATCCTGCATAAAAGGTTTGGATGATCATCCAAGTAGTCAGTCCATGAGTGGGACAATTCTTCACCAAAGATTTCATTCTTTCCCAAGCTTGAGCAACATGTTCATTATCAAGTTGTTTAAAATTCATAATGCTACTTCTCAAGGATATAATCTTAGCAGGAGGATAATATTTCCCTATGAAAGCATCTTTGCATTTTGTCCAAGAATTAATACTATTTCTAGGCAAAGAAAGCAACCATTCTTTAGCTCTTCCTCTCAAGGAGAAAGGAAAAAGTTTCAGTTTTATAATATCCCCATCCATATCCTTATACTTTTGCATTTCACAAAGTTCAACAAAGTTATTAAGATGGGCAGCAGCATCATCAGTACTAACACCAGAAAATTGCTCTTTCATAACAAGATTTAATAGAGCAGGTTTAATTTCATAAAATTCTGCTGTAGAAGCAGGTGGAGCAATAGGAGTGCATATGAAATCATTGTTGTTTGTGCTAGTGAAGTCACACAACTTAGTGTTCTCAGGAGTACTCATTTTGAAAAACAAAATAAACTGAATTAAACAAGTAACTAATTTTTTTGTGTTTTTGATAAGAGAGCAAACAAACAAATAAAAATAAACTAAGCAAGACAAATAACAAAGTAAAGAGATTGGGTGTGAGAGACTCCCCTTGCAGAAGCAATTCTGTTTTCCCCGGCAACGGCGCCAGAAAACGCGTGTTGGTGGCTCTAGGTTAATAGTGCCAGAAACAATGCTTGTACGTCACACGTCAGTTGGGAACCCCAAGAGGAAGGTATGATGAGTGCAGCAGTAAGTTTTCCCTCAGTATGAAACCAAGGTTTAATCGACCAGTAGGAAAACGAGGTTTGCTTCGAAGGTGTGGGAAGGAGTGTAGTGCGGCGCAACACCAGGGATTCCGGTGCCAACGTGGAACCTGCACAACACAATCAAATTACTTTGCCCCAACTTAACAGTGAGGTTGTCAATCTCACCGGCTTGCTGAAAACAAAGGGTTAAACGTATCGAATGGAAATGATGTTTGTTTGCATAAAACAGTAGAGAACAATGATTGCAGTAGATTGTATTTCAGATGTAAAAGAATGGACCGGGGTCCACAGTTCACTAGTGGTGTCTCTCCAATAAGATAACTAACATGCTGGGTAAACAAATTACAGCTGGGCAATTGACAATTGATAAGTGCATATAACATGCATGTGTGAGCTGTGGTGTCTACTATGAGATTCATTTGGGCATTACGACAAAGTACATAGACCGCTATCCAGCATGCATCTATGCCTAAATAGTCCACTTTCCGGTTAACATCCGTACCCCTTCCAGTATTAAGTTGCAAGCAACAGACAATTGCATTAAGTAATGTGCGTAATGTAAACAATACATTCATCCTTGAATAAAGCATTGCTGTTTTACCCCTAGTGGCAACAACACATCTACAACCTTAGAACTTGCTGTCACTATCCCAGGTTAAATAGAGGTTGAACCCAACTATCATGCATAAATACCCCCTCTTGGAGTTACAAGTATTCACGTGGCCAAGGCTTCAACAAGTAACGGAGAGCATGCAAGATCACAAATGACATAGACATGATAATATAATATTCAGCTCCACATAGGTATCAATATAAGTCAGATCCCAGCAAACACAACATGTAGCATTACAATAAGATGATCTTGATCATGATAGGCAGCTCACAAGATCTAAACATGATGGCACAAGTGGAGAAGACAACCATCTAGCTACTGCTATGGACCCATAGTCCAAGGATGAACTACTCACGCATCACTCCGGAGGCGGGCATGGCGATGTAGAGCCCTCCGGTGATGATTCCCCTCTCCGGCAGGGTGCCGGGAAGAGCTTCAGAAACCCCCCGAGTTAGGGTTGACGACGGCGGCAGCGAATATGTTCTGGATGAAAGGCTCGGTGTTTTAGGGTTTTCGCGTCTCGGGGAATAAATAGGCGAAGGGGCGATGTCGGCGGACCCCCGAGGGGCCCAAACCACCAGGCGCGGCGTGGGCCCAGCCGCGCCTGGTGTGGTTTGGCCACCTCGTGGCTCTCTTCGTCTCCTTCGGACTCCGTGTACGTGCTGGAAAAATAGGGACTGGCCTTTTGTTTCGTGCAATTCCGAGAATATTTCCAGAAGTAACTTTCTGAAACCAAAAACAGCAGAAAACAGGGAACTGGCACTGTGGCATCTTGTTAATAGGTTAGTCCCAGAAAATGCATAAAAGTGATACGAAGTGTATATAAAACATGTAGCAAATGGTATAATATAAGCATGGAACAGCAGAAATTATGGATACGTTGGATACGTATCGGGATCGAGGGGGCGTGCGATTTCTACGCGTTTCGCCCGTTGGGTTTCAAGATAAGCACGGGTCCGTATGAATCGCAACGTTCACGCGCGGTTCAGTCAACGGGACGGGG